>OY992537.1:210274475-210686975 GCA_963921195.1 Pegoplata infirma | reverse complement strand
TATAGAAAAAACAGTCTTACAAATAATCAAACAATTTATCTAATGTAATTTTCTCCACTGATGACGTAGAGGTGGCTACAGAAACCATGGTCTGGAATAAATCCACATTAAAAATAATCTTTAGAAATACAATGTTTTCTTCTTCAATCACAAACCCTTAATAACAAAACAGAATATGGCATGCGCCGATAAAAACACTTAAAAAAATACAGAATTGACAAAAATATATGCAAATATATGTCGCCCTACGGGCAAGTAGTCTCAAATATATGCACTCATCTTTAACGTGTATGAACAAATAATTCAGCGCTAAAATTGTTATGTTGCAAAAACGAGACAAAGAGAGATTAAGGAATGTTGTTGTTTCTAAGGATCGTAATTGTTGGTGTAAAATAAAAATCTTCTGTTGACGTCACACACTTAACATCTGTAATGAAATACGAACAAACCAACTTCTGCTGTTAGTTTGTCAAGCAGGGCGATAGCTCAGATGGTAGAGTACTTGCTTTGCAAACTGATGGAAAATTTGAAGAACGTGAGTTCTATTCCACTCAGAGTTAAGTCTGTTGATGAAAAAACATATAGAAAAAACAGTCTTACAAATAATCAAAACAATTTATCTAATGTAATTTTCTCCACTGATGACGTAGAGGTGGCTACAGAAACCATGATCTGGAATAAATCCACATTAAAAATAATCTTTAGAAATACAATGTTTTCTTCTTCAATCACAAACCCTTAATAACAAAACAGAATATGGCATGCGCCGATAAAAACACTTAAAAAAAATTACTAATTTTTTTTTGAGTGTAAATTTTTTTCGAGTGTAGTGTTTTTTTTTTACTGTAAAAATATTTCTGAGTGAATACATGTACGTATGTACACAAAATATTGTCATTTTTGTAAAAAAAAAAACAAAATTTTTTTTTGTTTAAATTTTTTTTTGAGTGTAAAATTTTTTTTTGAGTGTAAAATTTTTTTTTGAGTGTAAAATTTTTTCCGAGCGTAATTTTTAAGTTACCAATGCTTTTAAACTAAACAAGTTTAAAAAGCATTGCTTTAAAATTAAACAAGTTTAAAAAAGCATTGTTTAGTTAATACCAATGCTTTTAAAACTTGTTAAAAACACGTGGCATTTTAGATGAAACTAATCTGAAATTCAGGGTTTTGCTTATAACTTTTGAACCACTGGACCGATTGAGCTGAAATTTAATACCAAATAGACCCGAGGAATGGCAAAGATACATGCCAAGCTTCAGTAGTCTCATTGTTGTCTTTCGGTTATCGTGCTTTTTATCTCGTAAATTCGCGAAACACCCTTGCCGAAATTTACTCTTTTGCTCATAACTTTTGAACCACTGGACCGATTTGGCTGGATTGCAATACCAACCTGACCAGGTAAATGTCAAACATATATGCCAAACTTCAGTAGCCTCTGTAAAGTCTTTCAAAGTTAGCGTGTTTTCTACGGACGGACAGACAGACAGACAGACAGACAGACGGACGGACGGACGGACGGACGGACGGACATCGCTAGATCGACTTAAAATCGATCGAGGATCATAAATATATATACTTTATGGGGTCCTAGACCAATATTTCGAGGTGTTACAACGGAATGACAAACTTATATACATATACCCTCTATCACTAGAGTGGAGGGTATAAAAAGGTCTCGTTTTTATATGATACCACTAGCTCGCCCGCCGGAACTTCGTTACCGGTTATGTTAAATACCGGATAATAAAAGCATCAGAGTAACCATACCGTTTAAACAAATTTCCCTTACGTTGCCTTTGTTTTATTTAGTTAAAGTCTTTCATAAAATAATATTTCAATGATTAATTTAAAAAATAAAATTTGAATAACTTCGCTGGTACGACGTTGTCATGTTCGTTCATTATTTCAGCGAAAAAAGAAATTTGAATACAAATAAGTTTGAGTGAAAAAATATGGAGTAAAAAAAGTTGAATTCGAAAAATGTGTGTAAAAAGTATCATTCCAAATTTTTTTATCTTCCATATCGTTCCCCGTTCTACTCCCCGTTATAATCATAGATTCAAAATATCAAGTTTTTAAACCTTTATTTCAAGAAATATAAAAAGTACCAAATTTACACTTATGTTATCCCCTTTACGACCTTAAGAAACAGAATTTCCAAAAACAACTTTTTCCAAAATAATTTTTCACTTAAGGATATAGCATTTAAAATTTCAGTGTTAAGGATCGTTATTTCAGGAAATATAAAAATCAAAAAAAAAATATCAAAAAACACTTTTTAACACCTCTAGAAACGGATTTTTTTATACTTTAGCAGAATGCTTTTTTCACCGAAGGACCACACATTCCAAAATTCAACCTTCTAAGGTCATTATTATAGGAACAAAAAAAAGTACCAAAATTACACTATATTTCCCCCGTTAGAAACGTAATTTTTAAAAGGTACGTACCTCTTCCAGAATGTTTTTTCATCACCGAAGGATCAAATATTAAGAGTACAAAAAGTATGCTTTTTAACCCTGTTAAGAAACGGAATTTCCAAAAAGTACTTTCCCAACTTTTTTTCTTCACCGAAGGATTTTTTATGTTAATTTTAAATTTCTAGGACCATTACGTCAGAAAATACTAAAAGTACACCGAAAGTACACGTTCTTAGCCTTTTTACACCACTAACAATAAGAAGCGGAATTTCTAAAAAGTATTTTTCCCAGAATTTTTTTACCGATGGCTCCTACATTACATATTTTAAGATTCTAGGACCATTTTACTGGAAATATAAAAGTAACACAATTACAATTTTTTACACCGCAAAAAAAACGAAATTTCGAAAAATACTCTTTTCAGATTTTTTTTGTCACCCAAGAAACCTACATTCCAAATTTCAAATAATTGGGATCATTATTCAGGAAATATTTTAAGTATAAAAAGTACTCTTTTTTATCCCTTTAGAAACGGAATTTTTGAAGCAAATACTTTTTCCAGAACCCCAGAATCCAGAATCCTAGAATCCAGAATCCTATATTACAAATTTCAAGTTTCTAGAGCCATTATTTTAGGGTATATAAAAAGTACCAAAAGTGCACTTTTTACCCCTTTTCACCTCTTCGAAACGGAATTTTTTTAAAATGTTTTTTTCACCGAAGAGTCCTACCAAAACGTACTTTTTATACGAGGTACTTTTTACAAAAGGTACTTTTTATAAAAGGTTGTTTTATAAAAGGTTTCTTTATAAAAGGTACTTTTTATAAAAGTTTATAAAAGGTACTTTTTATAAAAGTTTATAAAAGGTACTTTTTATAAAAGTTTATAAAAGGTACTTTTTATAAAAGTTAGTTTTCATTAAAGGTTCTTTGAATAAACGGTACTTTTTTTAAAAGATAATTTTTATAAAAGGTACTTTTTATAGAAGGTACTTTTTATAAAAGGTACTTTTTTTAAAAGGTACTTTTCATAAAAGGTACTTTTTATAAAAGATACTTTTTTTAAAAGGTACTTTTTATAAAAGGTACTTTTTATAAAAGGTACTTTTTATAAAAGGTACTTTTTATAAAAGGTGCTTTTTATAAAAGGTACTTTTTATAAAAGATACTTTTTATAAAAGGTACTTTTTATAAAAGGTACTTTTTATAAAAGGTACTTTTTATAAAAGGTACTTTTTATAAAAGGTACTTTTTATAAAAGGTACTTTTTATAAAAGGTACTTTTTATAAAAGGTACTTTTTATAAAAGGTACTTTTTATAAAAGGTACTTTTTATAAAAGGTACTTTTTATAAAAGGTACTTTTTATAAAAGGTACTTTTTATAAAAGGTACTTTTTATAAAAGGTACTTTTTATAAAAGGTACTTTTTATAAAAGGTACTTTTTATAAAAGGTACTTTTTATAAAAGGTACTTTTTATAAAAGGTACTTTTTATAAAAGGTACTTTTTATAAAAGGTACTTTTTATAAAAGGTACTTTTTATAAAAGGTACTTTTTATAAAAGGTTTTTTTTTAAAAAAATATTGTTTTTATTCGATTAAAATTTTTAATTCATTATTTTCGGAAAATAAGCATTTTGTTTTTTCCCAAACGTGCGAAATTATTGTTTTTTTACTTTTTAACAGCGAATATCTCAAATTCGTTACGTTCTAGAAAAAAATATATGGCAGATTTGGATTCAGAAGAGTAAAACCTATAAATATCAGTTGAATATTTCACTGGGAGGTTTTTGTTGTCAAACAGTGTAATTTTTTAGCTATAACTCAAAAACCGGATCAGCTAGGATTTTCGTGTTAACGATATTTAAAGTTAAAAATAAAGAGGAGTGAAATGTCATTAGCCGATTTTGTCACTATTTTATAGTGTTTCCAATTAATCGACCCTGCCGGTTAACCGGTTAGGTCATTATTCGAAAATTAACGAAAATTGGTTAATCGGTTTTTCGGGTCGATTAATCGGAATAGGTGGCGGTTTATCGATTAATCGTCAAAAACAATGAAAAATTAATTTTAAACGATTTTTTAAAAGTAATGTAACGAAGAATTAAAGTATTTTAAGTAAAATTTAATTTTCAATCTTTATACACACACACTAAAAATGAGTATAAGTTTCAATTACTATTTTATTTGATTTTGCATTTCGAAAGTAATAGTATTAATTACTAAAAATTGTAAAAGTTTAATATCGCAAAAGTGCATTTATTCTCAATTCACGGAAATTTTCAAAATCTATTAAAAAATTTTATTATATCAATTAAAAGATTATTAAAAACAAAATCGAACTTTTTAAATTTTTTTTCTTTATAATATTTTGAGTGCAGTTTTTAGAGGGGAAAACCAAAACGCAACTAATTGAAATTTAGATATAATAAAAATTCCTAAGTTTTATTTGAAATTTTCTAAATTTCAATCGAAATTTCTGAGTTTTAGTTGGCCATTTCCGTTTTTAATTGGGATTTCAAAATTTCAATTAACTTATAAATGTAATTTTTAAATTAAAATTTGGATTTTCTTAACTATGAATATCAATTCAGATTTGTGATATTAATTTTGATTTCACTTTTTTAAATTTCAATTGAGATTTCAATTGAGATTTCTGAATTTTATTACCTCTTCAGAAACTGAATTATCTTTTCTGAATTTCATTTAGAATTTTTAAATTTCAATTTTGCTTTTCTAAATTTCAATTGAGATTTCTTAATTTCAGTAGGCTTCTGTAAATTTCAATTTTGTGAAATTGGAAGTTTCTGAATATCAATTAGGATTTCTAAATTTCAATAAGCTTATATGAATTTAGAATTGGATTTCTGAATTTCAATTGGGATTCCTGAATTTGAATAAGATTTTCTGAATTTCAATTTCTGAATTTTAATTAAGATTTTCAATATGGCTTTTGAAAATTTTAATTGGGATTTCTGAGTTTTAAATGATGTCTTCTAAATTATAATTTTGCTTATCTTAACTGTTAATTGCTGGTTTCTGAATATTTTTTTCTGTAGTTTTGACTTTTTCGGAAGTGTTTGTAAAAAAGAGGAAGTGTTTCAAACAAATTATAGTAGAATATAGAGATAATAATATTAACCGGTTAGTCGAATCATTTTAACCGATTAATCAGGTCGAATAATTATTTGCGTTTTAAATTATTTGTTTCGACATTAACCGAAATAGAGGCGATTAATCGAGGAATCAGGTAATCGATTAACCGAATTGGAAACACTACTATTTTAACACAACCTAAACTTGCTTGAGGAGGGGTGTGCAGAAGGCGTGATATTTTTTTTATGAGACACTCCTTCAATTCTGATTCTGAAATTTTTTTCACAATCTATTTTCTTACAAAATATTTTAAATAATTGTCATTCGAGCCTTTGGTATAATTGTATTTAATACAGAATTCATATGTTGAATTGATTAAATCATTTAGATATGCATATGATACCCAACAAATTAATGGTTAAATACATGAATTTTCAATATGGTTCAATGTTCATGAATAGATGAATCTAAATGAGTGGTTATTTGTTTGTGTGTGTGTGTGTGTAAATGTGTACATGAATTATTTGAAATAATACAGAGATTCAAACAATAGTCCTTTAGATCAAATAAATCATGATTGTGTCAATGAAAAGTAAAGCCTTTTCATTAAAAGAAAAAGTAGGCGTAAGGGATTTTTGTATTTCTTTATTTGAATAGAAAGATTATTTGCAATATTCAAATGGTGTCAATTTTCTTTTTAAGATATGGGTGATTTCACAAAATTTCTAAACACAAGAAAAATTTAGTTGAAGAGTTCTTGGAAAAATTTTACATAATTATTATAGCAAATGAATCCTTGAAATGAAGCATTACCCAAAAATAAAAAAATTCCTAGCAACTTATTTCTAAAAACATTTCAAAATCGCACGTTAAGGCTTAATTGTTGTAAAATTTTAAAGCATACTTTAAGGTTTCATTTTTCTTAATTTTAAAAGCATATTTTAAGGCTTTATTGTTGCAAAACTTTAAAGCATACTTTAAGGCTTTATTTTTTCTTGATTTCAAAAGCATACTTTAAGGCTTCATTTTCATTAGTTTTCTATAAAACTTATTTTAATTACCCTTAACCCATCATAATTAGCTTTTGCAATCATTATTATTTTATTTTATTAATTCTTTGTCAATACTCCATCTCAAATTCTTCTTATTTACTTAAGACTCAACCCATTATTTCGCTACAGACAATGTCATATTTTATGAATACCAAAAAAGCCTTGATTTCACCTAATTGTTAATGACAGCCATAAAATTTTGGCCATTAATTTTAACCACCAAGAAACGAAAAAAAAAAATAAACCATCACTTAATTTACCCACTCATTATGGTAACAAAATAATAAAATAAAAGGAAAACATAATAAATTTATAACTAAATAGAAAAAGTTATTGATTTAATTTTTTATGGGTCTACAAATTATTATACCCTTGTTTTTTAAAAAGGCGGGCGACTTGAATTGATGTTAAGTTAATTAATTAGCTTAATTCTGCACAAAAAAAAATATTGAAAGGATTTAATTTAAATAGAAAATTATTTTAATAAGGTTTAATAAAAAAAAAGCTTCAATTGGCTTTTGTTCAATTAGAAAAAGGGTGATTAAAAAAATGGGAAACAAGTTAAAATAATAAATGTGTAATTACAAATTTTGTGTTATCGATACTTTTTTAACAGTAGAATTTTCTATAATAAATTTTCTATAGATAACACAAATTTTTTCATTAAAAATTGTATAGTTATCGATGTATTGATATTACCAAATTTTCTATAGAAAAATGTGTAGTACCCGATGAATAAAAAATTGTGTAGTTATCGATTATACAAAAATTTCTATAGAAAATTGTGCAGTTATCAATGTATCGATAACACAAAATTTTTTAAAGAAAATTTTGTAGTTATCGATGTATCGATAATACAAAATTTTCTATAGAAAATTGTGTAGTTATCGATGTATGGATAATACAAAATTTTCTATAAAAAATTGTGTAGTTATCGATGTATCGATAACAGAAAATTTTCTTTACAAAATTGTGTAGTTATCTATGTATCCAAACACAAAATGTTCAATAGAAAATTGTGTAGTTTTGGATAACACAAAATTTGCAATAGAATTTGCGTAGTTATCGATGTATCGATAACATAAGATTTTCTAAAGAAAATTGTGTAGTTATCGATAACACAAATAAATAACAGAAACGTATTTATCAATGTATCGATAACACACATTTTTTTAATGGAAAATTGTGTAGTTATCGATAACCCAAAATTTTCTACAGCAAATTAAGTAGTTATCGATGTATCGATAACATAATATTTTCTATAGAAAATTGTGTACTTATCGATGTACCGATAACACAAAATTTTCTATAGAAAATTTTGTATCGACGACACAAAATTTGCTATAAAAAGAGGTTTAGACAACGATGTATCGATAACAATAAATTTTCTATTGAAATTTGAGTAGTTATCGATGGATTGACAACACAAAACTTTCTATAGAAAATTATATAATTATCGATGTAACCATAATATAAAATTTTCTATAGAAGATTGTGTAGTTATCGATGTATCGATAATACAAAACTTTCTATAGAAAATTCTGTAGTTATCGATAATACAAAATTTTCTATAGAAAATTGTGTGGTTATCGATGTATTGATAATAACTATGTACAATAAAGTAGTTATCGATGTATCGATAATACAAAATTTTCTATAGAAAATTGTGTAGTTATCGATGTATCGATAATACAAAATTTTCTATAGAAAATTGTGTAGTTATCGATGTATCGACAATACAAAATTTTCTATAGAAAATTGTGTAGTTATCGATGTATCGATAATAAAAAATTTTCTATAGAAAATTGTGTAGTTATCGATGTATCGATAAAAGTAAATTTTCTATAGAAAATTGTGTAGTTATCGATGTATCGATAATACTTAATTTTCTATAGAAAATTGAGTAGTTATCGATGTATCGATAATACTTAATTTTCTATAGAAAATTGAGTAGTTATCGATGTATCGACAATACAAAATTTTGTATAGAAAATTGTGTAGTTATCGATGTATCGATATCACAAAATTTTCTATAGAAAATTGTGTAGTTATCAATGTATCGATAATGCAAAATTTTCTATAGAAAATTGTGTTGTTATCGGTGTATTGATAATACAAATTTTCTATAGAAAACTGTGTAGTTATCGATGTATCGATAATACCAAAATTTTCTTAGAAAATTGTGTAGTTATCAATGAATCGATAATACAAAATTTTCTATAGAAAATTGTGTAGTTGTCGATGAATCGATCGATCGATAATAAAAAATACTCTATAGAAAATTGTGTAGTTATCGATGTAGCGATAATACAAAATTTTCTATAGAAAATTGCGTAGTTATCGATGCATAGATAATTAAAAAATTTTCTATAGAAAATTGTGTAGTTATCGATGTATCAATAATACAAAATTTTGATAAAAAAATTTTTGTTATCAAAAATTTTCTATAGAAATTGTGTAGTTATCGATGTATCAAAAAAATATCGATGACACAAAACTTTCTATAGAAAATTGTGTAATTATCGATTTATCGATAATACAAAATGTTCGAAAGAAAAATTAGTTATCGATTTATCGCTAATAAAAAAAAAACTATAGAAAATTGCGTAGTTATCGATTTATCGATAATACAAAATTTTCTATAGAAAATTGTGTAGTTATAGATGTATCATTAAAGTTATCGAAATCAAAATTTTGTGTAGTTGTTGATGTATCGATAGTATAAAATTTTCTATAGAAAATTGTGTAGATATCGATGTGCCGTTAACACATTCCTGCCTAATGGGTATTTAAATACCCAAAAGAGTGTTGATACTTAAAAAAATTTAGCGCGGGCTAGATGGAAGATATCGGGCTAATTCTTTTTTCATAAAAAAGAGAAGAGATTGGGCTAAATGTGAACATTTAACAAGATTTTTTTTGTTTTGTTTTTCTTTTGTTTTTCACTGACAAAAATCGAAGATTTTTCTTAATCGAAAATACACAGGAAAAGTGCACCTAAAACGTGATGCGGGGGGGTAAGGACAATTTTGGTTTTCACGAAAATTTATTGGAGTTATTTTGACACCCACTAGAGACTTTTTGGACCCCTTTCAGCTCAAACAAAAAATAAAAGTAAAAAATTACACGGGTTAATACCTATGTCATATCTCAAGTTGGAGCTGAGTTAAATTTTTTTTTATTTTTTCTATCAACTTCTGTGGTATTCCCGGCACACATATCAAAATTTCATCAAAATCGTACGAGCCGATCTATGGGCAGGCAGTAATGGATTAATACTACACAATTTTCTATAGAAGATTTTTTATTATCGATACATAGATAACTTCACAATTTTCTATAGGAAATCGATAACTTCACAATTTTCTTTAGAACATTTTTTATTGTCGAAATATCGATAACTACACAATTTTCTATAGAAGATTTTGTATTATCGATACATCGATAACTTCACAATTTTCTATAGAAAACTGTTGTTATCGATACATCGATAACTACACAATTTTCTATAGAAAATTTTGTGTTATCGATACATCGATATCTACACAATTTTCTATAAAAAATTTTGTGTAATCGATAACTACACAATTTTCTATAGAAAATATTGTGTTATCGATACATCGATAACTACACAATTTTCTATAGAAAATTTTGTGTTATCGATACATCGATAACTTCACAATTTTCTATAGAAAACTGTTGTTATCGATACATCGATAACTACACAATTTTCTATAGAAAATTTTGTGTTATCGATACATCGATATCTACACAATTTTCTATAGAAAATTTTGTGTAATCGATAACTACACAATTTTCTATAGAAAATATTGTGTTATCGATACATCGATAACTACACAATTTTCTATAGAAAATTTTGTGTTATCGATGCATCGATAACTATTTTCTATAGAAAAAAAATGTGTTTTGATAACAAAAAATTTTCTATAGAAAATAGTGTAGATCTTTTAAAGAGTATTGTGTAGTTATCGATAACACAAAATTTTCTATAGAAAATTGTGTAGTTATCGATGAATCGATAATACAAAATTTTCTATAGAAAATTGTGTAGTTATCAATGTATCGATAATACAAAATTTTCTATTGAAAATTATGTAGTTATCGATGTTTGTATAACACAAAATTTTCTATAGAAAATTATGTAGTTATCGATGTTTGTATAATTATCGATGTATCGAAATTACAAAATTTTCTATAGAAAATTGTGTAGTTATCGATGTATCGATAACATCAAATTTGTTTTAAAAATTTGAATAGTTATCGATAATTTTAAATTCAATAAAGTCGATAATTGTAGATTTTTTTGTATAAATAGTGTTGTTATCAATGCATCGATATCAAAACAATTTTCTATGAAAAATATTGTAGTTATCGATGCATCGATAACAAAGTAATTTTCTTAAGAAATTATGTTATCGATAAAATGTTTCTTTAAACGTTTTTGTAAAGAAGATTGTGTAGTTATCGATGTATCGATTTCCTAAAAAAAAGTTATCGACAACATAAACCTTGTTTTTCCAAAATTTTTGAATATTAAATAAAAAAAAATATATATTTTTTTTAATCCTTGAAATTATTTTTCTATTTTTCTCTCACCTTCTTATCATTCATCTTAATATTGTGTTTCAATAACGAAAACAGAAAAAAAATAAAACTTTTTTTCTTGATGCAAATTAAGAAAAACATTTTAAACACTTGTGGCTTAAACTAAAAATGTTGTTCTTTTATTTTTTCTCAAACTAAAAAAAAACAACAACCAACACCACAAAAACAGGATGGAAAATAACGACAACAACTTTAAACACTAAAATAAACCGTTAGGCAGTCAAAAAGTTAAAAAACAATAGCAGCAAACACTGCGAAATAATCAAAGCTGGTCAGACACGATAAGGCAGACCGAACTATTAAGAACTAATCAAAAAAATGGTCAATTAAATAAGTCGTTTAAACATTTCTTTGTAATTTTGACAATCAATAAATTGATTGTATCAAATAATTAATATTGTAACAACTAAATTTCCTTCAAAACAACATTTTCTCTGGTTTGTTTCAACATTCCCTGTATATCAAACCGTATCGTGTCTGGTTGTCTTTAGTTTCTTTGAAAATTTAAAAAAAAGTGTGGAAAAAAACGGAAAAAATAGAGGATAAAATTCTTAAAAACTTTGATAGCCATTCAAGGTGACAGTATGATTGTTGTTAGCAAAGTAAGACTAAAAAAACACAAAGTTTTTCTTTTGTTTCTTTTACACTATTTTCATTTTCTATGGTCAATGGGGAAAATATAAGATTTAATGGGACAGGTACTATGGAAAACAAATAACAAAAAAAAAATAAAATGTTAAGTGTCTAGAGTGGTTAAGATGATGTTGTTTTTAAATTAAAGGTAAAACAAATTTAAAAGAAAGTTTGATGGCAAAAAAATTAGTGTATACTTTTTGAGACAGTTCTTTAACAAAAACTATTGCATACTTTTAGGGATTATGCAGATATTTTAGATTTAAACAATTTTTAGGAGTTTTTGTAATTATTAAACTAAACTGCATCCATACCGAAGATGACCATATCAAAGTAGAGTCTTTTAGGACATTCATATATATGATTGGAAAACGTTTTCTACTTTTAGCCTTGGGGACGCTTATCGCCTCCCGAGAACAATTTTTAAAAAATTGATTTATTATGATTTTCGCCATTTAAGTAACACAATTTTATTTTATTATTTCAAATGAACATTTTTTACGTATTTTTTTTAAATAAATGAAACATTTTTATGCTACAAGAAGTTCAGAGGTCTGAACTAGGACCCGGTGGGCTTAAACAATTTTGTTTAAGCCGCCTCCCCTTTTTAGGGCGTGAATATAAAAAAAGTTTAAATAAATATAAAATTGTATAACTTTAGTACAAAAAGTATAAGAAATGAATTCGTAAACATATTTCGCGAGGAGGAGGTATCGCTCTCAGACTTCGCTGAACCCCCTCCCCCTCGGAATATCACAAACATATGTGCCAGGCCTTACCATCTTGTCTTTAGCGTGTTGTCGTGTTTTTAAACAAGTAATTTCGCGAAAAACAGTTGCCGAAATTCATTTTTGCTTATAACTTTTGAACCAATCAACCGATTTCGCTGAAATATAATGCCAATCTGATCAAGTAAATTAAAAATATATATGCCAAGCATCAGGTGCCTCAGGGATGCCTTTGGGAAGTTAGCGTGTTTTCGACAGACAGACGGACGGACGGACGTCGCTACATCGTCTTGAAATCGAGTGAGGGTCATAAATATACACACTTTAGGGGTCCTAGACCAATACTTCAATGTGTTAAAAATGGAATGACAAACTTAAATAAACCCTCTATTACTAGAGTGAAGGGTATAAAAAACTGAAAATTTACCATTTGTTTTTGAAAAATCATTTGTTTTTGAAAAATTACAACTACCCATTGTTAATTATTATTTTTATTTTTTTGTGAGCTAAATTTTTAACATTTTCCTGTAAATTTAAAATTGTTTCCCTAAGTTTTTGGGGCTTATAACAATCATTTAACCAACGAAATTAAAAATTTACAATTCTTTTACAAATAATTCTCGTGATTTTAAGAAATTTTTTGCTGGATTTTATTCTACGACAATTCGTTACATTTTTTTATATTTGACAAAATTTTTTGTTGTAAAGGATGACATTTTTCGGAACTTTTTCAAATTTGTCATTAATTGTTTTTATCTTAAAAAATTTTTAATAATTGTTTTAATTTTAAAACACAAAAAAATGTAGGTCCGGAACTTGGAAAATTTCCAAAAGAAATTTCGGGACATTCAAAATTTTTCAAAAATTTTTAAATTTTTTGTTGTTTTTGTAAAATAATTTTTATTAAACTTTTTTATTCCAAAACGCAAAAAAAATGCCTGAAGTCCAAACCAATAGAGCTGTAAATTTGGTAATTAAGCAAAATCGGATCCGTCTGTCTGTGGAAAGTAAAATGTAGTTTAAACCCAAAAGTGCTGTAAATTTGGTAAATCAACAAAATCGATTTAGAAATTTTCATCTGCAATCCGTCTGTTGAGAGAACACTTTAATCTAAACTAAAAGATCCACGAATTTGGCATGAATATCTCTTGTGTTCATACACTGCTAAAGTTCTTAAATTAACGAAATCGAGCCAGGGGAAAGCGGTTTCCTCTTGAATAGCTAAACCGATCTCTGAAAAACGCAAACTTGGAACCAGAGAATTTGAAAACCCAAACAATTTCAAAAATATTATTGCAAAAAACATTATTTAAAAGGAAATTACTTTTAAAAAATTGTTGAAAAGAAATTTCCGCGAAAAAAAATTTGATAAAAAATATCCTTGATTCCTTTTTTTTTGTCAAAAAATATGTTCGTACTTGTTTAAATACCATTCGGTGTTCAATTATGTTCACATATGTCAACGAGTAGCCGAATTAAAGCATTTGGTATTTTTAGGTTATGTTGAATGTACAAAAATTTTTGAGGTGTCCTTACATTTTCGTTCATAACTTTTGAACCGCTGAACCCATATCGCTCAAATGCAATACCGAATTGCTCGGGAAAACTTCCAATAAATAAATTAAATTTCATTTATCGCCGTGGAATATTTTGGCCGTGATTAGCATTTCCACAGACAGACCGAAGGACATCGCTGGAATGTCTTAAAATCTATCACTGATCAATCTATATATATAAAAGAGTTGGGTGAGTGAATGACTGACTGACTGACTGACTGACTGACTGACTGACTGACTGACTGACTGACTGACTGATTCATCATCGCCCAGCCCCAACCGCTGAAGCTAGAGACTTGAAATTTGGACTGTAGGTTTACCTCCCGGAATATAGATCCACTAAGACTGGGTTTTTGCCAGTGTTGATTCTAAGGGGGTAAAAAGGGTAAAAAACTGTACTTTTGGTACTTTTTATATCTCCTGAAATAATGGTCATAGAGACTTGAAATTTTAACTGTATGTTCACCTCTCGGAATATAGATCCATTAAGGCTGGATTTTTGCCAGTGTTGATTCTAAGGGGGTAAAATGGGTAAAAAACTGTACTTTTGGTACTTTTTATATCTCCTGAAGTAATGGTCATAGAGACTTGAAGTTTGGACTGTATGTTCACATCCTGGAATATAGATCCAGTATGGCTGGATTTTTGCCAATGTTGATTCTAAGGGGGTAAAAAGGGTAAAGAATTGTACTTTTGGTACATTTTATATTTCCTTAAGTAATGGTCCTAGAAACTTGAAATTTGAAATGTAGATTCAGCTCCTGGAAGATAGGTTCACTAGGGCTGGGTTTTTGCCAATGTTGATTCTAAGGGGGTAAAATGGGTAAAAAATTGTACTTTTGGTACCTTTTATATTTCCTTAAATAATGGTCTTAACGACTTGAAATTTGGACTGTATGTTCACCTCACGGAATAAAAATCCCCTAAGGCTGGATTTTTGCCAATGTTGATTCTAAGGGGGTAAAAAGGGTAAAAAACTGTACTTGTGGTACCTTTTATATTTGCTTAAATAATAGTCCTAGAAACTTTAAATTTGCAATGTAGGTTCCCTTCCCGAGAAAAATATCCTCTAAGGCTGGGTTTTTGGCCAATGTTGATTCTACGGGGGTAAAATGGGTAAAAAAAGTGTACTTTAGGTACTTTTTTTTATTTAGTGAAATAATTGTCACACAAACTTGAAATTTGGAATGTAGGATCCTTCTGTGAAAAAAAACAATCTGGAAAAAGTACTTTTTGGAAAATGCGTTTCTTAGGGGGAACCTTTTATAAAAAGTACCTTTTATAAAAAGTACCTTTTATAAAAAGTACCTTTTATAAAAAGTACCTTTTATAAAAAGTACTTTTTATAAAAAGTACCTTTTATAAAAAGTACCATTTATAAAAAGTACCATTTATAAAAAGTACCATTTATAAAAAGTACCTTTTATAAAAAGTACCTTTTATAAAAAGTATCTTTTATAAAAATACCTTTTATAAAAGGTACCTTTTTTAAAAAGTACCTTTTATAAAAAGTACCTTTTCTAAAAAGTACCTTTTACAAAAAGTACCTTTTATAAAAAGTACCTTTTATAAAAGGTACTTTTTATAAAAAGTACTTATAAAAAGTACCTTTTATAAAAAGTACCTTTTATAAAAAGTACCTTTTATAAAAAGTACCTTTTATAAAAAGTACCTTTTATAAAAAGTACCTTTTATAAAAAGTACCTTTTATAAAAAGTACCTTTTATAAAAAGTACCTTTTATAAAAAGTACCTTTTATAAAAAGTACCTTTTATAAAAAGTACCTTTTATAAAAAGTACCTTTTATAAAAAGCACCTTTTATAAAAAGTACCTTTTATAAAAAGTACCTTTTATAAAAAGTACCTTTTATAAAAAGTACCTTTTATAAAAAGTACCTTTTATAAAAAGTACCTTTTATAAAAAGTACCTTTTATAAAAAGTACCTTTTATAAAAAGTACCTTTTATAAAAAGTACTTTTTATAAAAAGTACCTTTTATAAAAAGTACCTTTTATAAAAAGTACCTTTTATAAAAAGTACCTTTTATAAAAAGTACCATTTATAAAAAGTACCATTTATAAAAAGTACCTTTTATAAAAAGAACCTTTTATAAAAAGTACCATTTATAAAAAGTACCTTTTTTTAAAATTACCTTTTGAAAATTTCTTTTCTTAAGGGGTTAAAATAGTACTTATGGTACTTTTTATATATCCTGAAATAATGATCATAGAAACTTGATATTTGGAATGTAGGATCCTTAAGTGAAAACAAATTCTGGAAAAAGTAATTTTTGAAATTTCATTTTATTAGGGGGTGGAACGGGTAAAAATTTAAACTTAAGTACGCTCTAATTTCAGGTAGTAATGGCCCTAGAGTCTTGAAATTTGTAATGTAGGATTATTCGGTAAAAAAAAAAATTCTGGAAAAAATACTTTTTGGAAACTCCGCTTCTTAGTAGGGTAAAATGACTAAAAAAGAGTACTTTCGGTAATTTTGATATTTTCTGACGTAATGTTCTAGAAACTTAAAATTTTGGATATAAAATTCTTCGGTGAAATCCAAAATTATGGGAAAAGTACTTTTTGGAAATTCCGTTTCTTAACGGGGTTAAAAAGTATACTTTTTGTACTTTTAATATTTCCTGAAATAATACTCTTTGATAATTGAAATTTGTAATATAGGATCCTTCGGTGAAGAAAAAACATACTGGAAAAAGCACTTTTTGGAAATTCCGTTTCTAACGGGGGTAATAAAGTGTAATTTTATTACTAATTTTTTTTGTTCCCATAACAATTGTCTTAGAAGCTTGAATTTTGGAATGTGGGGTCATTCGGTAAAAAAACAATCTGCTATGCTAAAGTATTTTTAAAAGATTCCTTTTCTAGAGGTGTAGAAAAGTGTTTTTTATACTTTTTATACTTCTTGAAATAATGATCCTAGGCAGTGAAAATTTGAATGCTGTATTCTTTAGTGAAAAAATATTTTGGAAAAAGTACTTTTTGGAAATTCTGTCTCTAAGAGTCGTAAAGGTCATAAAAAAGTGTAAGTTTGGTACTTCTTATATTTCTTGAAATAACGGTTCAGAAAAAAAAGGTTTTTGGAAAATTTAATTTTAAGTGGGAAAGGTGCCAAATGGTTATTTGTACCTATCTAACTGTTAAAGCCCAGAAACTCAAAATTTGACGTGCAGTATCTTTCAGCCGAAATAACACCCAAGAGATAGACAGGGTAAAAGGGGTACCTAAATTGGTACAAGTGGTGTAAAATGGTATTTTTATATCTATGTATTAGATAAATACAATACCACTTTTTATTTCTGTAACGCATATTATATGGAGAGGAATGAAACTTGCATGGAGATTGAATTGGAAATGAAATGGAGTAGAACGGGGAACGAAAGGGAATAGAGCGGGGAACAATATAGAATAGTACTTTTTACTAAAATTTTTCGTATTAAACTTTTTAACTCCATCTTTTTTCTCTCTATATGTTTTTTTACCCAAAAGTTTTTTTATTCCAATTTCTTTTTTCACTGAAATATTTATTCACTCAAGATCCAAAATCCCGATATAAGAGCTCGAAAATTGTCAAAATCTTTTTCACCGGAACGTACATGACAACGTACCGTCGAAATTATTCAAATTTTATTATTTAAGTTATTCAATGAAATATTATTTTATGAAAGACTTAAACGTCCATAATTAAATAAAACAAAGACTACATATGAGTCATTTTTTGAAATCGGTAGGGTAATCCTGATCTTTCTATTATCCGGTATTTAACATAACCGGTAACGAAGTTCCGGCGGGCGAGCTAGTTATGTATATATGGGGCATTCCATGTGTAATCGGACACTTTGAAAAACTTTTTTTTAGACTTTCCCAATTTGCTTACAGTTTTTAGTACCCTTCGAAAACTCCTTCGTGATAAATTTTCAGATTTTTTTGATGACCCGTTCAAAAGATATCGAATTTTTAAAAATTGGTAGTTTGTTCCTTTACTCAAACTTCTTTTAATCATAACTTCTTCAATAATGGTCCAAATTTCAAATTTTTTTCTTAAAAATTTTTGTTTTTTTACGTACTTTTAAAAAAAAAATCCCAAAAAATTCTTAAAAGCGCTCTAGTATGCGATTTTTAAGTTTTAAAATTTAAATCTCATTTTTGAAAATGTTTGTACTCTTCGATTTTTTTTAAATTTTTTTGTGTAAAACTTCTATCAATTCTACAAATTTTTTGCCCAGGAAGATCGTGGGATAACGATTATTACTATTTTTTAAAATTTTTTGAAAAAATTTTATTGTGATTTTCCAATCTTAAAATCATTTCTACTGCTCCAATGGTGCGTCATAGAGGGGTCCTTTATAAGACCGACCCCCATTAATTTTTACATCTTAACATTTCTTTGGAACAAACTGATACCCTATCTCCAATTTCTAAGGGGGCTCCCACACAAAACGAAATTTTTTAAAATTTGTTCCTACCGCTCTTACTGCCCTAATATTGCCCTTAGAGCAACAAAATGTATGACCCACCCACAATATTTTTTTAGTCCAAACATTTTCTCTGAACACACCTACCCTCTATCTTTAACTGTTAAGGCGGTCCCCATACAATTTTTTTTATTTTTTTGTAAATTTGTTTTATTTAATCATCTTCTACCGGTTCAATGGTGCGTCCGAGAGGGGTCATTAGTGAGACCGACCCCCATTTATTTTTACCCTACAAAATTTTTTCAAAACATACCTACGCCCTATCTCCACTCTCCATACAAAACTACATTTTTATAAAATTTTCTCCAACTGTTATTTGTCTCAAATCAAGAAGTACTGAATTTACTTAATAAAGAACGTGAACTTCTCTCAATAATCAAACGTCGAAAAACAGCTTATCTGGGGCATATAATCAGAGGTAAAAAATATGAGCTGCTGCAACTAATTATTGAAGGAAGAATAGAAGGTAGAAGGGGCCTTGGTAGAAAAAAGTTATCATGGCTTAGAAATATAAGACATTGGACTGGTTTAAGTTCCATTGGAGAGCTTATTCACACTGCAAGATGTCGTGAAACATTTAGTAATATAGTTAATAGTATTATATAATAAAAAAAACAAAAAACTAATATTGTAATAATAAAATTGTATGTAATCGCTTACATCCAGTAATGGATATGCGAATAAAGAAGAAGAACGATTTTTCATTTTCGAAAATAGGAGCTTGACGAAGCCAAATTTGGAAACTGCCGATACGCCATTGGATAGGGCTTCAAAAAACCTTTCGATCTGTATAAAAAGTTCATATACAGTGGGTAAAAAAAGTAGTCGGACACTAATAACCTCAATTTCTTTAATTAAATTTGGTGGTTAAAATTCATGAAATTCCAAAATGTGTTGGTACCAAATTAAAGACGGGTTTTTACACTTTAAGAATCAGTTGTTCTTGAATCAAAATGATAGCTAAGTTTTTTGCAAATCAGCGAAAACTAAAATAACTTGTAAAATCACCTCAAAAAAGAACTCGGACGCTCATTAAATGCTTCTAGATTCCGCTTAATTCTAAATAAAATTAAAATGGAAAATGACTTAATTCTATCCTGGTGTTACTAATTGTTAACCTCCATGTCAGTTAAGCCAACATTCTTATATAATTTCAGTGGATTCAGCTGAAATCTCCTAAAATAACAGTTTTTCTAGTAAGATGGCCAATATTTTTTAACAAGACTTTACAAAAAACGTCAAGTGCAATTCGAGCTTTGATGTACTAAATACTACACCAAGCTAAGCCATTTGTGACATCATATACTAATTTAGATACGCGAAATCAGTCAAAAACGAAGCAAAAATAATAAAAAATGCACTAAAATTGCATCAAAAACTAAAAAACCATGGGAGGAAAGGTGACTAATGGTAAGAGTAGAACCCAAGTATTGTTTAATGACGTAGTTTTTATGCAGGGCTTACGTTACTAGACCTCTGCGGGTGGTAAGTTGGTGTAACAACAAAAAAATAAAATCCAAAGCATTCAGAACCACTGATATTTCATACTGGCCTATCTGTTTTGTTGCTTATAAAGGTAAAATCGCAGGTTTTCGGCCTAATGAATGATCTGACATGCGAAGAAAGGATTATCATATGCATAAGGCCTAAATTCTGTATGCAGTGTTAGCAAGGAAATTATTTATATATTATAATCCCTTCACAGTAACATTTATACCTCTCAGATGGCAACTCTTCAATTACAAATGTATCCAGGAATAATATATGACATCTTACCTATTCATTGGACTATTTTACGTCGAATGTTTCACGGTTTATTGCGCATTTTTTGCGCGTTTTTCTTTCTGCATTCTATATTTTGTATTATTTTCGCTTTGTTTTTGACTGTTTTCGCGTATCTAAATTGGTATATGATGACACAAATGGCTTAGCTTGGTGTAGTATTTAGTACATCAAAGCTCGAATTGCACTTGACATTTTTTTAAAAAATCCTGTCGAAAAATATCGGCCATCTTACTAGAAAAACGCTTATTTTAAGAGATTTCAGCGGAATTCGCTTAAATTATATAAAAATTTTGGCTTAACTGACATGGAGGTTAACAATTAGTAACACTAGAATAGAATTAAGTCATTTACCATTTTAATTTTTTTTAGAATTAAGCGGAATCTGGAAGTATTTAATGAGTGTCCGAGTTCTTTTTTGAGGTGATTTTACAAGTTATTTTAGTTTTCGCTGATTTGCAAAAAACTTAGCTATCATTTTGATTCAAGAACAACTGATTCTAAAAGTGTGAAAAACCATCTTTAAAATGGTTCCAACATTTTGGAATTTCATGAATTTTAACCACAAAATTTAATAAAAGAAATTGAGGTTATGAGTGTCCGACTACTTTTTTTACCCACTGTAGTTTCTTCTTAAGAAATGGGGAAAATCGTCAAAAAAACGAAAATAATCCCATTTTCCCCCTCCCCTTTGACCCGCTAAATGTGAGATTGGGTAGCTAAGAGAAAACAGGTAACTCATATTTTCCTCCCCTCTTTCCAATATGCAAGTTTCAGGACAATCGGTGGGTGCCGTATGAAAGACCTTCATTGTAAGTTGAGGGTATAAAAATTAAAAAAAATTGATGACTAACATTTTTTTGATAAAAAACAACATTTTGATGAAAAAAAAGGGTTTTCTAAAAAAAAATTGTATCAAAAAAAAAAAACAATTGCTAAATAAAAAAACGAAAGTAAAAATTTCCAAGTGATTCCTTATAAAACAACAACGAAGGGGGGTGACAATGGATGTCTGGCTTGCAGTCTGTTTATTGTACAAAGTTTAACCAAAAAAATTACAATAAAAGTTTTAAATAAAATAAATTTGTAAAGCGCGGAAAAATCACAACTTTAGGTATCGAAAAAAATTACAACGATAAAGCTAAATTATTGTACAATGGCATTCGTTAAAAAAAGGAATTAGTAAACAAAAGAAAAACTATAATAATATTAGCGCCACCTAGGTGTCAATTACTCCCATCTAAACATGGCTTCAAAAAAGGGGTGACCATAAGTAGGGTGACCATTTGGCTTAAACATCCCGGCCGCCTTGCAGTACTGCAACAAAAAAACCCATTATAGGGAGAACCTAGGAGTCAAAAAAATAAAAGTAGAGAAAAAGAACCAGAAACTCCAAATTCTCAGTTCCAAAAACTCCATTTTATTTCTTAACAAAAAAAATATATTAAGTAAAAAAAAAAAATATATATATATTAATATAAAAAATATATTGGTAAAAATAAATTCATAACAAAGAGAAGTTAAACCGCCAGCAGCAAACTTCAAAATCCAACAGCTACCAGCTGTTTAGTAGGCAAAAAAACCCAAATATATTGGGGGGAAAAAAAAAACTAAAATAATAAACAAAAAAATTATGTTTATGCATCGTGATCAAAAGTTCCAAAAATATAAAAAAAAATATGCTCCTTACAGATGTAATTATTATGGAGAACAGGACCCAGATATGATGTAGCCGAAAATGGTAAATTGGGCTAAGGGCTTGCCAAAAGAGCCACCAGAAACACCATTTCTCATTATCCTCGCGTAAACATCACCGCCAAGAACCACACTTACAGGAGAGGGAACATGGAATTGTGGATCCGCCAACTGTAGACCGGGAAACTCATCTACTATCCTTGCGTCGATCTTCTTCGATGGAGTCGTAACGCTGTAACGCCGTCTAACTTCAGCATAGGCCTCAATCGTCTCGCTGATACCATGGTTCCCCTTTATGGTGAGTAAACACCTCTCCCTCGACGCTACCACAATTTTCTTGGCACCAAGCCGGCGAGCTACATCTTCCGATACGATTGAGCAATCAGAACCAGGGTCAATTAACGCTCTTACCAAAATAAATCGATCCTTGCAAACTATCTTTATCATCGCTGTCGGTTTTAATAAAATAGTTTCACTGATGTGGTAGGTAGCAAGGGCCGAAACGTTATTGTGGGTTCTATTTTTGATGCTGGAACTTTTGTGCCGCGTGTTTGAGCTGTTCTTCGAATGATGAGGAACAAGAGCTTTCGACGAACTTGGTCTTTCGCTCTCTTGACCATCGGACGAACGAGGTCCCCTGGCTGAGTTTTGGGACGAACGAGGTCCTCTACTCTTTGGGCGGGTCGACGAACTAGGTCCCCGTTGGCAACGCTTCAATGGTTTTTCCTTCTTTGGGGCAGACGAACGAGGTCTTTTGCCCGGCTTATGTAAAAGCGTGTGATGCATATCACCGCAGCGCTTGCACTTTCCCGTACTCTCACAAGTACGCCAGGTATGGTCGTGGCTCAAACAACCAGCACAATATTTGTAGACGGATACCAAATGCATCCTCTCCTTGTAGTCCACCTGCAGGAACTTCTTACAAAAGCGTAAGGGGTGGTCTTTCAAACAGACCCGACAAATCATCTTAGCGGTGGTACGACGACCTTCAGCATATTTTTTTGGCGAGACCATGATGCTAAAAAGAAAATTTAAGTAGTAAAAAAGCAAAAAGACTAACAAGTTGGAAGAACTACAAGCTTCACAACTGGTCTTGTAACTAAGCCACGCGCTGTTTTTAACTCTACAACTCTGACGTGACCATCTTTACCCATGTGAATTTTAACTACCCGACCTAATCGCCATTCATTAGTCGGTAAGTTGTCTTCACGAATAACCACCATATCACCGATTTCAAGATCTTTCTGCATAAATTTCCATTTATTCCGTTTTTGAAGATCTTTCAAATAATCATCTTTCCACCTGACACACAAACGTTGATTTAAAGCCTTTACCCGCTGCCATCGATTAGTAATGGAAATCGGGGCTTCCGAAATTTCAACTTCAGGTGGGGCTAAAAGTGGGCCGCCAATAAGAAAATGACCAGGAGTTAAAATGTCCAAACAATCAACATTTTCAGTCAAAGGGCACAAAGGTCTTGAATTTAGACAAGCTTCAATGCGAGCCAACAGGGTCGAAAACTCCTCAAAAGTGTATTTTAAGCTACCTGCTATTCTACGAAAATGGTGCTTGAAGCTTTTTACACCCGCTTCCCATAGGCCTCCCATATGAGGCGCACTGGCCGGGTTAAAATGCCAATTAAGGCCCTGTGGTCCATATTCAGAATTTATTGCAGAATTTGAGCATCGAAGAAAGTCTCTAAATTCTGTCTTCAAAACTTTGGAGGCACCAACGAAATTTGTGCCATTATCCGAATACATGTCTGTCGGATACCCACGTCGAGCAACAAATCTTGAAAAAGCGGCCAAAAACGCTGGAGTAGATAAACTACTCACCGCTTCCAAGTGAATCGCTTTGGTTGCGAAACAAACAAATAAGCAAACATAGCCCTTTGTTACTAAACATGCTCGACCTGTGTAATTTCGAATATCGAAAGGACCAGCAAAATCTACCCCAGTGGTAGTAAACGGACGTGAAATTACCGTTCTAGATGTTGGGAGGGCTGCCATAATCTGACTTTGAGTTGCCTTTTTCTGTATTGTACAGTTTTTGCAACGGCCTATTACTCTCTTTATCAGATTTTTGGCATGTGGAATATAAAATTCCGTCCTTAGGACCCTTAGCATCAACTGATTTCCTCCATGCAACGTAATCTTGTGAAGATAAGTAACAAAAAGTAGAGAAAATTCGCAACCAGAGTGTAAAACGATAGGAAACTTTTCGTTGTACGTTAAATCAGGCGCGTTTGCCAACCGGCCGCCAACACGAATAATGCCCTTATCGTCCAAAAAGGGATTTAAATTTAATAATTTACCTTCCGAAATAGGTTCATCGTTTGATAACTTATAGTATTCACTCGCAAAAAACGCTTTTTGTGATACTATTATCAGTTTCTCCTTTACTGACTGAATTTCAGCTGGAGTGACTTCAGGCGTCGAAAAACTAATCTCCTTTTTAAGAATTAATTTCCAACCTCTAACCACCAAAGCCAAAACACGCAAAGCTCTTGAGTAAGAAGAAAATTCTTTTAGCAAATCATAAAATGACTTAAAATAGACAAAAAAAGCCTGATGTCTACGTTCTTCTTCTCTTGTTCCAAACTCTTTGGCAGACGAAGAATGCCAACGGTCCGTTGAACCACAGAGCCATGATGGACCATACCACCAGAGAGGATTATCGACTAAATCCTGCGGACGAACCCCTCGACTTATTAAATCAGCTGGGTTGTCCTTAGAGCAAACGTGTCTCCAGCAATCTTTGTCAGTTTTACCAACAATTTTTGAAACCCTATTCGCAACGAAAGTTGTCCATGTATTAGACGGTTTCTGGAGCCAAGCCAAAACGATCATCGAATCGCTCCATGTAAAAACCTTGGTTCGGGTTTCATCAAATTTAAAGTCTTTTCTGACCGTATCAATTAAATCTGCTAAAAGAGCAGCCCCACACAGTTCCAATCGAGGTAGAGAAACTGTTTTTAGGGGAGCTACCCTAGACTTAGCCAACAACAAATGCGACTGAATGGCGCCGGTATCATTCTGAAGGCGAACATACACGCAAGCGCCATATGCCTTTTCAGAGGCGTCAGAAAAACCGTGAATCTCTAAATAGGCTGACGGTTCAAATCCAACCCAGCGAGAAATGGTAATTTTATCAATGGCCCCATAGTCATCGATAAATTGTTTCCATTTCTTCGAACTTTCCTCAGTTAAAAAATCGTCCCAATCAGTCTTCTCACTCCAAATCTGTTGCATCAACATTTTAGCAATAATGACTATCGGGCCTAGCCAACCTGCGGGATCAAAAAGTTTAGCGATGATGGACAAAACCTCTCGCTTAGTAAAATTTTCCTTAAAAGGAATTGGCGAAGTAGCAAAATAAAATCGATCCGATTTTGCGTTCCACCTAATACCCAATGTTTTTGTGGTGCTCTCATCATCGATTTCCAAAAAGTTTTCACTCAAAAGTTGATCAGCCGGTAAACCATGTAAAATTCTTTCATCATTTGAGGTCCATTTCCTCATTGAAAATCCAGCCGATGTTAGTGCTAACATCAGTTGGTCCCTTGCCGCAATCGCCAAAGAAACATCATGAGCCCCTGCCAAAGCATCGTCCACATACATCATGCGACGTAAAATCTTTGAAGCAAGAGGCCATTTTTCCTCCACATCGGAGGCCAACTGATGTAGCGTCCTTATAGCCAAATACGGAGCGCAATTCACCCCGAAAGTGACTGTCTTCAACTCGAAATCCTTTAACTCATCATTCGGGTTTTCACGAAAAACAATTCGCTGAAATTTAGTTTCTTTTGGGTCCAAAAGAATTTGACGATACATTTTCTCAATGTCGCCATTAAAAACGTATCGGTAAAAACGCCATCGAATTATCAGCAACATTAAATCATTTTGTAGGACAGGCCCCGTGAACAAAATATCGTTCAGACTTAGGCCCGAAGACGTACGACTTGAGGCGTTAAAAACCACTCTAACCTTCGTGGATGAACTTTCAGGCTTGAACACAGCATGATGTGGCAAATAAAATGACCCCAAAAAGTCCGAATCATCATGCTGTACCCGAGCCATATGGTTCAAAACCTCATATTCCGAAAGAACATTATCGTACACCGTCTTCAATGTCGGATTTTTGAGAAGAGATACCTCATTTCTCAAAAACTGCCGCCGAGCCTTCTCACGCGAACATCCTAAGCCACTATCAACAAAATATTGCGGTTTAATAGGCAATGAAACAATATACCGTCCATCAGAATCTCGCTTTGTCGTTCTTTGGAAGTGATCTTCACAATATTCATCTTCCGGCGAAGATTCTGAGGCCTTTGGGGGTTCTTCCAATGTCCAAAATTTTTCCAACTGCTTGTCCAGACCGATTTCCGTGTAAAACGACACACAAGTTGTGAAAGCACCTTGTGCTGTGTCAGGAATTGACCCCGTCAAAATCCATCCAAAAATGGTTTCCTGGGCCATTAAATTCCCAACAATATTTCGCCTGACCCCTTCTCGCATGATATTTGGATAAATATCCGCACCAATCAAGAGGTCAACCTGACCACTTTTCGAGAAATTGGGGTCAGCTAGTTTCAAACTAAACAACGATGACGAACGCGAAATATCTATCGATTCACACGGCAAATTTCCAGTCAATTTAGGTAGAATCAAACCATCCACCTTGATTTTAAATTGACTATTCACCGGAGAGCTCAAAACAAACGAACAGATTTTTTGTACCGATCCTGCCAAAGCATTGTTCAATCCAGAAACTTGAGCATTTATACCCCTAACCGGCAAACGAAGTTTCCTTTGCAACTTTTCCGAAACAAAAGTTGCCTGAGAACCCGAATCAATAAGCGCCCTGGCCGAAAAAACTTCGCCGCGACACTCTATATTCACGACAGCAGTCCCCAAAAGAATCTGCCTTGAAGTCGCCGCAAAACAATTCTGAACCGATGTACCCTGTGCCGCCGCCTGACTCGTACTTGGTCCCGTATCAGCCGTGGTGTTGTCCTCAACCTTCTTATGCAACAACGTATGGTGCTTTAATTTGCACACCGAACAACTAAAATTGCTTTGGCAGGAACTTAATTTGTGGCCTTCACTCAAACAGTTCAGGCACAAATTGTTTCTTTTTACAATCACAAATCTCTCCTCCGGTGACATTTTCTGAAATTTGGGACAAAATCTCACTAAATGGTCCTTAGAACAAGTTGGGCATGATTTCCTTGTAACTTTTGCCTGATAAGTCCTCACTTTTTTCTTTGAAAAAGAATTATTTCCCGAAAAGGAAGCATTCCCCGAATGAGAATTATTACCCGAATGAAAATTTTTATTCGTGGCAGACTTTTCAGAATGCCTGGTCGGGTTTGAGCGGATTCCGGATACGGTTTCCAAAGACTGAAAACGAGAAGTGAGAAAATCATCCATTTCGTTCCACTTTGGAATCTCTGTTTTATCTCTGATCGATTGTTCCCACAATGACAAAGTTAAGTCGGGCAATTTTATCGAACAAAGAAAAACAAAAATAGGATCCCAATTTTCGATATCAATTTCATGTGTATGAAGCGCCGAAATGCAATTATTGATATCTCTTTGCAACCGTTTTATCTCATTAGCTGACTCCGATTTAACTTCAATTAAATTAAACAAAATTTTTAATTGAATGTTGACTAATATACGTTTATTTTCGTACCTTTCCCTTAAGTTTTTCCAAGCAGTCTCAAAACCCTCATTAGTAAGAGGAGATTTCTTTACAATCTCTAAGGCTTCGTCTCTGGTATTTTGTCGAAGATAAAACAGTCTTTCGACGTCCGACAAACCGTTCGCCTTAAGATAGACTGCAGAAAACATATCCCTAAAAGTGGGCCAAGATTGGTAATCACCATGAAAAACTTCCGTAGTACACGGTGGCAACTTCATTTGATGACTAGGTGGACGATTTTCAACGGGCAGTGTTACCCCAGTTGAATTTCCACCACAATGAGTTGAAGAAAGCATCGGCTTGCTTATAAAACTCTGAAGTTGTTCGCCCATTTGTGCAGCACAGGTAATGTACGCCAGTCTACATTCCTTAAACATCAACTTTGCTGCCTGGCAATCCGCTTCAGAATCTTTACCCTCATTTGAGGTCACAAAAGTCTCGTAAGACACCCAAACTTTTTCCCACAACACTTTAAATTCCTCCTTTTCAACGTCAATAGCGAAAGACGTCTGGTTGGCAGGGCGGGCGTTAGTGTAGTCATCCTCAAACTCCATAAAAAGAGCAGCCAGCTTTTCAAACTTCTTCAAAAGACCAGATTTCACCATTCTTTTCCAAACAAAATGAAAATTTCCCGTATAAAATTTAAAAAAGTTAATAAATTTACAAATAAATTCAATGGAAACTGCTGAAATCACGAAAATACCGAATTTTCAAGAAAAATATAGATTGGTATTTAACAAAAACCTTTTATTCAACAAAAAGTTGTTTTAAAATTCGAAAAACGTTAAAAAGTACCAACAAATCTTCCTTAAACAAGAAAAATTACAAAAATGTACTCCAAAAATCAAACACAGCCAGTAAAAACGATTAAAATTCCAAAAAATATTGATTAAAATCAATAGGAATCCTTTTTTCAACAAAAAACGTTGCTTGGTAATCCAAAAATACGTTAACAGCACCAAAAAGTCTTCAAAAAACAAGAAAAGTTCACAAAAATCTGAATTTAAAATCACAAAAAAGTAGCGAAAACTATTTTAAGTTCAACAAATATCGATTGAAAATCCACAAAAAACCTTTTTCTAACAAAAAGTTTGTACAAAAGTCGAAAAACGATTTAAAAATCCAAAAAAGAATCTCCAAAAATTTTATTTTTTCCAACAAAAAATCTAAAAAACACTTTAAAATACCAAACACTCACCAGATATTATTAAAAGGCAAAAAAAAATAAAAAATATTTTTATTGAAAAAAATTAAAAAATAAAATATATGACAACTTTTGCCCTTCACTGTATCGAAATATACACAGAATCTCAGTGGTTTTTTATCAATTGTTCTACCACTTTTATTTGTTGTATTTGGTACTTTTCCCACTTTTAAATTATTTTCACCCACTCACAAATATTTTTCTTTGATTATTTTTATATTTTTTATCGAATTTATTTTAAAAAAATCACAATTAAATTTTAATAAATTCACACAAAAAAAAGAATTAAAAGGTAAACAAACGAAAAATTAATGTGACAGCAACAGATGATCAAATGAACAGATGATCGTATGGTGTTGCCAGATCAACAAAAAACTCAGAGTTGTATTTCAAATTCGGAGTAAAAACAGGGTGGTTCTAAAGTAATTAATTTATGTCTTTTTGCACTACTTTTTATTTCTTTTATATATAGGAGTATTTTTTACTCCTTTTTTACCTCCAAAAAATATTTCCTTAAAATTTTTTATCAAATAAAAAAATTTTAATGGAAAATATGAGGATTTTTTTCGAAAATAAATGGAAAGTTACTTCACCTTATTTAATGGCTTTCCAACAACGAAGGTTCCACTGCAATCCGGTTCGATTAGGACCAATAAAAATTTCCAAGTGATTCCTTATAAAACAACAACGAAGGGGGGTGACAATGGATGTCTGGCTTGCAGTCTGTTTATTGTACAAAGTTTAACCAAAAAAATTACAATAAAAGTTTTAAATAAAATAAATTTGTAAAGCGCGGAAAAATCACAACTTTAGGTATCGAAAAAAATTACAACGATAAAGCTAAATTATTGTACAATGGCATTCGTTAAAAAAAGGAATTAGTAAACAAAAGAAAAACTATAATAATATTAGCGCCACCTAGGTGTCAATTACTCCCATCTAAACATGGCTTCAAAAAAGGGGTGACCATAAGTAGGGTGACCATTTGGCTTAAACAGAAAGTTTTATGAAACAATTTTGTTTTATAAAAAAAAAAAAACAAAAAAAAAATTGTTTGTATAAAAACAAAATCTGATGAAGAGCAAACCTTCATGAAAAAAAATGTTTTGATGACAAAAAAGATGCAAAAAGATTTTTTGATGAAAAAAAAAAAAAAAAATTTTGACAAAAAAAAATTTTTACAAAAAAAGACGGGAAAAAATTTTGTGAAAAAGACTAAAAATAATTATGTTTCTCTTTATATACCACCAGGTGAAAATTTTATCTATTCTCCAGCAGGTGAATTAATATGCAAGTTACAAATCCAAGTAATTTTTATTTTCTATTTTTAGTCGTTAGCTTAAAGTTAGCTGGACACCACCTGCAGCGTCACTTTTAAAATTAGAAACCAGACAAAAAATATTATTAGGTTAAAATTGTTTGGGACTAAAAAAAAATTTTTAATTTTTGTCCGAAACTTGTGTTACAAAACTACAAAATTTTTTCAAAAAACATTTATCCAAATGTCCGATGGGAACACCCTAAAATTTATTTTGGAGTATCTACGGTTGTGACAACTTGAGTCTTAAATTTGTTTCAATCAGCCACCAAGTTCGGTCCGTTGGCATGATATTCGTATTTAAAATTTTTAGATAGGCAAATGATGATTTCACTTACAATTAGTTCATTAGCTATACGTGTTTAAAAATTCGTTAGTTTTTTTTTGTATTAAACAACAAAATACAGTAATCTTGGTATTATGACCCAAAAAAGTCCCCAGTAATACTCGTAGCAATGTTTGTGATAGTCACCTTAAAGTTTTAATATTTGAATCTTACACCCCATGATTTCCCCCACGATTATCTAAAAAAAAATTTCATTTACACATTTTTTCCCCAAGATTTCTTATAACAATCACCATCATAAAAAAAAAAACAGTATTGAAACCAGGCCACTAAGCAGTTTCATAAACAAACATCATCTTTAAATCTGTAAGTATTACTGCACACATATCCTGCATTTATTACACTTTCCTTTTTTTTTTGACCAACACACGGAATAATAATAAAAATTCCATAAACACTTCAGGTTGAGTGCAGTACACTAACAAACTTTGATGCTACTTTTAAAATATGGTCCCAATTATGACATTATACGATAAGGACAATACTAAGTTAACATGTAACATTGAATTAGAGTCCCTTTATGTAAACTTAAGAGCTAAAGAGCTACATAAGAGAAAATGTTAATTATAACTGTAATAAAATGTTAAGAGTACAGATACTGTTATTTACTAACATTATGTTTGAGTTTTTTTTTATTAAATATTAAAACAACATAGAGCTAATTACATTTTATGTTAAACATTCTGTAAAAATCAAAATACTCTTTAAAATGTTAATTATAACAGTTATAAAATGTTAAGTGCAAACATACTGTTAAATAATAACATAATTTTTGAATGATTTTATAAAATGTTTAAACATCATTGTGTAAAGTACATTTTTAGTTAAAAATTCTCAAAATGTTAAAAGAATTTCACTCAAATTTAACACCCGAATAGATACAAAGAAAATATTTATAAAAAAAAATCATTAACAGCTATAAAATAAATTATTTCTGTTTCTGTTAAACACTGACATTTGAGAGATAATAAAGAGAACTTACGATTTTACCAGTTTTTTTGTTTTTGTTTTAAAACAATAAACTTTGTCTAAGTCGATCGAAGTTTACAGTTTTGTTTGCAATTTTAAAAAATTTGTCTTACAAGGAAAGTCTCGCTAGTGTCACTCGCGGATCTTTATGGAATTGATTTTATTTTGTAGATCAGAAATAAAATACGTGTCATTTTTTTTAAGCGGCCCACATTCATATTTAGGTGATAAAAAGGAGGGGGGAAGACAAGGTAATTTTTCAGCTTTTTTCTTTTATCTCCTATATTATGCAAAGAAATCTAGTCATGTTACATACCAAATGTAAGGTCTTTGTAAAACCTATCTACGTGTGCTAAGAATGTGTCCAAACATGTACAACTTTTCGTCATATTGAGTAAAATACCAAAATTTTAGGACATTTTTGATAATAAGTCGACAAATATTAACTTCTTTGGCCCGTTGTTAGCACCACGAGATAGTTTTTTTTAATACCTTTAATCTGATACCACACGTGCCTAAATTAATTTTGTTTAAATAGGCGTAAATCGTAAAAAACTGAAAAAGGTCAATTTCCCCCATACAAATCAACCCCCCCTAAAAATGAGTTTGCGCCGCTAAAAAAAATACGTGTCGAGTTAATTTGCGTTCTTAACACCATATCCAAATTTCATGAAGATCGGAGGGTGACACCAGGTGACTTCTCTTGGTAGTAAATATTTTCTACAAATTTCCAAGGTAATTTTATACTAAGTATATATCTGCAATTTTACAAAAATGATTTTGTTACGAGGATTTATGCATGTTGTTTTACAAAAAAAAAAAACAGGAAAACATTTTAAAAAATGTTAAAATCCCAGACAATATGTCAAAAAAAATTGTTGGGACATTATTTTTTTCGCCGCTCTGGATTAAAGAATTTAATAAAAAATCTTTTTAAAGAATTCCATTAAAAGAACATTCCAAATACCGATTTTTTCAATTAACAAACTTCAATTAAAAATAAGACCTGTAATTTTACGAAAATGGTTTTATTACTAGGATTTATATTATTTTACAAAAAAAACTGTAAATTTGCAACACCAGATCGAAAAAAAATTTAAAATTTGTTTAAAGTCCCTTTTGTGTTGTTGTGTTTTGCATTTTGGTTCAAAAAATTAAAAATAAAAAAAAAAAAATATAAAATATAAAAAAATAGTAAATATAAAAAATAATAAATAAAAAAATAATAAAAAAAAATTAAAAATAATAAAATTAAAAATAATTTTGACAAGCTTTCAAAAAAAGCCGAAGTTTTTTTTCGGTAATTATTTTTTGCGTTTTCGAAGTATTGAATTTCACTAAAAATTATTTAAGAAGAGCAAAAATTTTGACAAATGCTTTTACTTTTTAGATAAAAAAAATTATTAAAAATGCTTTTAGAAAAAAAAAGTTTTTGAAAATTGATTGATAATTTGTTAAGCCCCGAACACGAATTTTTGCATTTTGCGTTTTGTAAACCTTCTGAAAATTACAAGAAAATCTTGTTATTTTTATTTTTTGCTACCTTCTATTTGACAAGAACTCCTGGTAATTTAACAAGCTTTTTACAAATAATTTTGTGATTTTACAACTTTTTTACCAATAAAATTGTAAATTTAAAACTTTTTTGATACGATAAAATAAAGGAGTTCTCGTGACTTTACTAGATTTTTTGCTACCTCCTCAAGAATTAAATCCTTTTTTGTAATTTTAAAAGTATTTTATCAATTAAATTGTAAATATATATTTTTTTTTGAGCAATAAAACTTACAAGGAATTCTCGTAAATTTACAAAATTTTTTTTGAAAATTATCTTGGAAATTTATAAAATTAGAAAAAAATTTTGAACATACAAAAAATTAAGTAAATTTCGATCGTAATTTGTTTGTTAAAAACAAAGAACACTGTCAATATTGGTAAAATGATGTTACGAGACTTTTTCTAGTAATTTGACAGGGTTTTTCGTGTGCACTAAAAAAAATTAAAATGCTTTGTGAACAAAAAATTGTTTTTTAATTTTTTTCAAACGAATTCTCTTAAAAATATTAATAAAAATGATTATAGTCTCAAAAAATTATGTTATTTACTGTTTGTAGTTTATTTAAAAAGTTTTACGTTTTGTCGTTTTTAAAAGAAAACCATTTGTTTAATGTTAAGTTTTTATAAATGATAATTTCTGTTCTTTGTTTCAAAAATAACAACATAAAAAATAAAGACTTTCATAAACATTAAATTTTTAAAGTCATTTATTTTTGTTCTGTAAGTAAAAATAAGAATTTTTCTTTAAATTTTAATGATTTGTGTAAGTTATTTTTTTTTTAAACTGTTGGCATTTTAAAGGAGATATCATTAGTTTTTACCTACTTGTGTGTGCTGTTTTTTTGTAGAAAAAAAAAATCAAAAAATTATTTATAGAAATATAAAAACATATTTGTATAAAGTGATTTTGGCACGATGGGTAGAGTGTCTGGCCAGAATGTAGTTGATTGCGGGATCGATATCCCAAAATTTTATTAAAAAATAATTCAATAGAAAAATTGTAAAAATAACCTACGAAATCATTATTTTTTAAAGTTTTTGTAGGTAATTTTTAACATGATAATGTTTTTCGGCTGGTGTCTAATTTTAAAAAAGTTGCAGGACGCCACCTCAGTTTGACTATATAAGCTAACAATTAACGAAAAAGAAAACAAGAATTACTATTTTAATTTTTTTAAAACCAAAAACTTAAATAACTTAGGTTTGTAACATGGATAATAATTCACCTCGTGGTGAATAAAACCGTTTTTCACCAGCTGGAGAATAAAAAGTAACATAATTATTTTTCAAAAAAAAAAAAAAATTTTTTTTCATAATTTTTTTTTTATCAAATTTTTTTTTTTTTCATCAAAAAATTTTTTTTTTTTGCATCAATTTTTTTTCATCAAATTTTTTTTTTCCATCAAATTTTTTTTTTTCATCAATTTCTTTTTTTTTTTTCATCAAACTATTTTTTTGATCAAATTTTTTTTTGATAAATTTTTTTTTCATCATTTTTTTTAATAATTTTTTTTTCATAAATTTTTTTTTTTTTTCATTAATTTTTTTTTTTCATCAAAATTTTTTTTTCTTCAATTTTTTTGTTTTTTTCATCAATTTTTTTTTCCATCAATTTTTCTTTTTCATAAATTTTTTTTAATCAAATTTTTTTTTTCATAAAATTTTTTTTTATCATATTTTTTCATCAAATTTTTTATTATCAATTTTTTTATATCAAAAAATTTTTTTTACATATTTTTTTAATCAATTTTTTTAACATCAAAAAATTTTACTTTTCATCAAAAAAATTCATCAAAAACTTTTTTTCATCAAAAAAATTCATCAAAAACTTTTTTTCATCAAAAAAATTCATCAAAAACTTTTTTTCATCAACATTTTTTTTCACCAAAAATTTTGGGTTCATTAAATTTTTTTTAACATAAGTTTGTTTTGCGTGAAAAAAATTCATTTTTTTTTTACCAAAACTACTTTTTCACCAAGTCTAAGCTTTTCGCATAAAATTTTTTACATTTGTTTATCAAATGTACATAAAACAAGTGAGAGTGGTATATTCTTTGGTGCCGAATCTTTTATATTCTCCAAAATGTAAAAACACTTTTTTGCACTTATTTTTTCACTCACTTACGAAATGTACAGCTCTCTTGGTTTTTTAATGGGGGTTCTCGACTGACATTTCAATTCGTTTTGCATGGACTAGCAAAGTAATATAACATTATTTTTTCTAAAAAAACTTTGCGTGGCAAGTACACCCAAATCTTCCGCAAAACATTATCATGATTTAATGTTTTGGGCAAGAATACAAAATTCGCAGGCATTTTTCTGTGTAGTGCTAACCGAGAATGGATCCAAAGGTTACTAGCTGGACCTGCTCCCGTGCTTTAGTTTTGTACGATACTATATTTAAATCAAGATGCAATATAAAACAGATGTAGTCTTAGGGCCAGCAACGCAGACCGGGTCCAGGTAGTACTACATAAATTCTAATTATGTCTATTTACATACGAGTATAAGACTTATGCTTTGCCAATAACGATTGTCAATTTACTAAATACTCTTGACAATGGAATTTGATGAATTTCGAAACACGTGTCGAGTAGGTCTTTCAATATGACCGTACCAATCAATTTAAAACAAACAAACTTTATAAATAGTTTCTTGAAAAGTGTTACTTTGACAATATCATCGTAATAATCAGTAAAGAAACGCGACCTCGAGTTGAAGTAATCTTTCTCAATAGAATTTATGGGTCGAATAATAAATAATTTTTAATAATTTAAAAATTAAAACAGAATTTATATTTTTATATTATAGCAAGAAGTTGATTCTCAAAAATGTATGCATATTTTCCCACCTCTGGGTTTTGGAGGTAAGCGGTATCATATAAAGCTGATATTTTAAATCTAAATAGATGTGATTAACTTGACCTCATAAAATCCAAAACTAAGAAGATCTGACCAAATTTGAATTTTTGATAACTTTTTTAAAAAATGTTCTCTGGTTTAGAAAAGTTGAAACTTCAGCGCTAAAGGGGGCAACCAAGATGAAGTGCGATCTTCCTGAAATTTTAACTACATCGTTTTGACATCTAGTTTTACCTATCCCGCATAGCGCCCAAGCGAAATTCACGAAAAAGCATTTCTCACTCCGCTCTATTGAGTAGCTCTAGAAAAATGAAAAATCGGATGTGGTCTTCCTAACTACAAAATTTTCAAAATCAAATTATTAAAAACAATTTCTTTAGTATCTTTGCAATAGATTTATATGACCAAAATTCTTTTCGTAATATAATCCACAAATGTACTTATAATACTAATAAAATGTATAACAGCCAAAATGGAAAATAAATCCAATATAAGTCAAAAAGTATGTTGTACTTGAAACCCCTCTTTAAAATAATAAGAATATAATTTTTATGATTATTACTTAAAAGTGTGTAGATTAGGGGAATACATTTTTTGTGCTGTATTTAAAGAATATGACAGCAAATGAAAAACTCATTTTTTAAGTTTTAAAAAAAATTATGTCTGTTTTTGGAAAATTTCTGTTTACGTATGAGCAATAATTTGATAATATTTGTTTATGCTACATGTAGTATAAGATTTTTATATTTGCTAAATAGCCTTGGCAATGGAATCTCAAAAATTTCGAAACACCTGAAAATTATTTTATGAGAATATCATAGCTCTAAGTAAAGAAAATAATGACCTCGAGCTAGAATAACCCTACTCAAAATATTAACATAAATATTTACTGTAATATTACTCAAACGTGCGTATGAGTAATAATTTCAAAATATTTTTATTTTGATCTTTGAAAAAATAAACATTTCAGCAAACATCTCTTTAAAAAATTATCCCCCTTATATCTCTGCTATTTTTTTATTACACGGGTAGACTGTTGCTTATTTTACAGTAAATTGATTTTCTTTTAACAACAAACAAACATCAACAAATTATTTACACAAACATATCGTTAAACTATATTCAATTTGAGCTATCTAAAAAAAAATAACTTTTCAGGAGAGCAAAAAAACCGTCGCATTCGCGTATTTTTAAACTTTTTGTCGGCCGATCTTTTACAATATTAATTAATAATTACTACTAAATTTTACACGTGCTTTGTTTGTAAAAATTCGTATTATTCGCTGAGTTACAGCAGATAGCTCAACCTTTTTTATTTGAAATTAATCAACCTAAGCAGATAGCTCATTAAATATAGACTTTAAAGCTTTATAACTTTTTAACGGATTATGTTAAAAATGTGAATTTGGTACCATATTTCTCAGTTTTTAAAGCCCTTCCGTTACAAGTGTTAAACAAAATACTTTTTAATTTTTTTTTAAATCATCGATTTTTTCGCGCTTTATCGCCATTATTTGGAACCTTCATGAAGCTTGCGAAAAATGTCATAACACTTGCATATATGCAATATGCCAAAATTTCAACCGATTTTGCTCCGCATCGAAATATGGGTCAAAAACCGCGTTTTTAACCGCGGAATGGTGTTGAAATTTTCAAAAAAAAAACTGCCATTATTTTTATTGATGGAAACACCATATAAAAAGTGATAATATAAAAAAAATTAAATTTAAAAGTTTACCCTAGTAAACTAAACTGTAGATAGCTCAAATTTTTATTTATAAAAAAACATGGTTTCACATAGCTCATGCTATTTTTGGAATAAAATAGCCTTAAAATAATTTTTTTGTTCTGAAATTAATACCATAGATGAAACTTATGCCAGCGAACATTTTGCCATCAAAAACTCATTTTCGTCAACCGAGCAGATAGCTCAAATTGAATATAGTTCCACGATATATAAATATTATGAACCCATATGTATATTTTACAGCCCATATGTTGATACCTAATGTTGATGTTGATGTTTGTGCTGTACTACCCTTATATGGTTTCCCTTACTCACTCTTTAGCCATCTTTCCCACTCCTAAGAGTACCCGTAAATAATTTCACATATTATGTCATCATGAAAGTAATTTCCTTTTGTTTTTTTATGATTGTGGGTTGTTCATACAATTTAACTTCTTATATTGTTTATCCCACTTCATACTTATACGGATGCCTGATGATTTTATTTTTATTATTAAATTAAAAACTGGAAAAAAAAACAAAAAAGTAAGATTATATTTAATATTTTAGAAAATTATTTTATGATTTTATTATTTAATTTTAAAAAAATAATAAAACAATTTAATGAACGATATAAAGGTTAGATATTTTGTGATGTTTAAAAAAAAGGAAATTGTATGGAAACGATTTATCTTAGAATAGAATTGAATTATAATTTTTTTATTAAATTGCTAAAGCGAAATTCAATTATAACGGTAGGATCTTTTTTTAAAAACTTTTTCTAGTTTTTGAAATGATTATGTTTTTAGGCTAGTTTCTAATCTTAAAATGGCGTCCTGCGTCATTTTCAAAATTAAAAACAAGCCAAAAATACATTATATTAAAAAATTGAAAATTTCCAATTATTTTGAATTTTTTTTTTTTCAAATTTCTGTAAAAAATTTTTATCAAAAACAAGAAAAAGATTAAATAATACAACATATTATGGGGTTTAGGTCGATTTAGACAAATTACACTGTGCTACAGTGAAAAAATACTTCTAATGTGACATGGTATAGGTTGTTGGTTTTGTCGAGTAGATCACAAAAATTCCAATTAGAGCCGAGTCACAATTGCCACCACATTCGGTAACCACAAATTGTTTTCATACATTTTGTATGAAAAGCAAAAAATCGCTTTGTGGTCGACCACACTGCCGCCAGAATAGATTCTATTCTATTTTTGTAGTACTCTCTCACCATATACTCATTTTTCTCAAATTTGTATCAAGTAGCGTTGCCATATGTTCAACAAAATATGCTAATTTTTCCAATTGGAGTTAATATATTGTGTGTGTGTTGCACACAAGAAACATTGTATATCTGCCTTTATATGATAACAAAAGAAAAAAAATAGATGTGTGACTGATATGAGAGTCTTTTTCTTTATAAAATGTGTCCGGTCGTCTGTCGCTTAATTTTAATGTGTCGCTCTCTCTTTCGAAGTGGTTCGTCGTCGCTGGTGCCAATTGTGACTGGGCTGTTAAACTTGCCAAACACCCTCAAATTTTTGAGTTATTGTCAAAAAACGTTTTTTTAGGACTTTGCTCACTAAACCTTGTGAAATTAAGAAAATTTTCAACCGATTTTAAATTTCTTAACTGTTTTGGATAGAAGAAGGATAGGGCTTTCGATGTGTGTGAATTTGTCTACACATATAAGAAAGATATCTATTGATTTTTTCTGTAATAGATATTTTTTTTGCTATTTTTTTTAAATTTTTTTGGGTTTATCGATTTTTTTCTGCTTCAGTTCGTTTAACAACCTTTACATTTATGAACGTATTTTTAAAGAAAATTCAATTCTGAATACGATGAGCACTATCCTGAAAAAATCAGATAAGTATTCACAGAGTTGTGATAATTTTTCTAAAAAAGAAAATTAAGATTTTGCAGGTAATCGCCGTTCAGATAACCCAGGCAAAAAAAATAAATTTATCATAAGAGGTCGTGTACAATATTATTAAAGTTTTTTTGCGCTCTGAATCCGAATCCGGCCTTTAAATTGTTCTATCGCGTCAGGTTTTTGAGATATTCAATATAAAAACTTAATAAGATAGCGCACTTCAAGGTCAAATTCGAATTCAGGGGGCCAAAAACCTTAAAAATAATGATACGTGACCTCTCAGTATGCTCGTTTATTTTTTTTATTTTTTAAATTATCACAACTCTGTCAATTGTTATTCACAATTAAATTTTCTTTAAGAATACGTTTATAAATATTAATATTGTTGAACGAACTATCAGAAAAAATCGAAAAAATCAAAAAATTTTCAAAAAATAACAAAAAAAATTAGATATTGTTGAGAAAATCAATACATATCTTTCTTATATGTATGGACCAATTAACACGCGTAAAAAGCCCTATCCTTCTTCTATCCAAAACAGTTCAAAAATTTAAAATCGGTTGAAAACTTTTTAAGTTACACGAGGTTTAGTGTGAAAATTCCTAAAAAACATATTTTGACAATAACTTTAAAATTTGAGGGTGTCTGGCAAGTTTGATGGGCATTTTTGTGATCTTTTCGAAGAGACCTACAACTTTAACTACCTCATTTCAAAAGTATATACGATTTTTTGTTTTTTTGTAGCACAGTGTTATTGTTTCCACTCAGTAAATGTGTGAATATAAAAGTATGTCTCTTTAAGCCATATCCAAATATAGGTGTATGTCCTACTAAAAATTTTATAAATTCCTATTTTTGGGTGCTCAAGAAAGATCTCTCTTATAAGAGGAGATTTTAAATAATATAGCTGTATTTACTGAAAAATTAGCATTTTTTTTTAAATAAGTAGTATCAAATATAAATTATAATCATTTGTTGTTTTTATTCATACTTATTACTCCCAAAACTGTTTAAAATTTTATAAGAACTACAAAATAACAACAAAAGAACTTAAATATAATGATTCCATAGAGATAAATATTTAAAGAACAATACGTATCTTATGCTGAGATAGTTTTACAAAAAAAAAATCATTGTCAGTTTATTTGTTGAGTGAAACAAAAGGATAATAATACTAATACCAAATAAGTTTTAGTGTATAACAGTTAAAGAAATGCAGCAAATGTTTTTTTTTAATTGTTTATTAAGAAAGAATTCTAAAGTGTTTTTTTTTTTTTTAATTTTGGGTAAACATTTTTTTAGCCATGTTTGAAAAAAACAAAACATTAAACTAATTTTTATACCCTCCAACCACAGTATGGGGGTATACCTACTTTGTCATTTCATGTGTAACGCATCGAAATATCGGTCTAGGACCCTATAAAGTATATATATTATTGATCAGTGATAGATTCTAAGACATTTTAGCGATGTCCGTCCGTCTGTCTGTCCGTCTGTAAAGGACACGATACATTCCAAAATAAAAGAGCTAGACTTTCGAAGTTTGGCGCGAGTATGTCTTATATTCCTAGGCAGATTAAGTTCGGAAATGGGCAAAATCGGACCAAGGGGAAGAAAGTTCTCCCTTGGAGAACTAAACCAACCTTTGAAAAACGGTATTTTTTTGCAGGGTTTTTTGTACTTTTTTTAAGCAAATGCAACATTGTAAGAGGAAACTCAACCCCCTGCATGTGGACCTAGCGGATAAAAAATAAATAAAAACAAGTGATAGTGTTAAATTCGGCTGTGCCGAATCTTTTATACCCTCCAAAATGTAAAAAAAACAAAAAAAAATTCAGTGGCGTCCTTTTTTTGTGGGGGGGGGGGGTTGTTTGGGGGTTTGGTGGGAGTCATTGGGGGACATCTTCCCCTTGCAATAGATGTTATCAAATGGATTTATTATGATTCATGCAATTATTTAATCCAATTAATCATTATTAAAATACATTTTTTATATCCACGCCCACAAAAGGGGCGGGTCAAACTTTATTTTTATTTTTTTTATCCGTTGAGTCCACATACAGGGTTTTGAGCTTCCTCCGACATTAAAATGTTGCATTTTCTTAAAAAAAGTACAAAAACTCCTGCAAAAAAATACCGTTTTTCAGAGGTTGGTTTAGTTCTCCAAGGGGAACTTTTTCCCCCCTGGTCCGATTTTGCCCATCTCCGAACTTAACCAGTCAATGAGCATAAGACATATATATGCCAAATTTCAGGAGTCTAGCACTTTTATTTTGGACTGTATCGTGTCTTCCACAGACGGACAGACGGACGGACGGACGGACGGACGGACAGACGGACATCGCTAGAATGTCTTAGAATCGATCACTGATCAATAATATATGTACTTTATGGGGTCCTATACCGATATTTCGATGCGTTACACACGGAATGACAAAGTGAGTATACCCCCATACTGTAGTTGGAGGGTATAAAAAATTCGTGCCGCCTCTTTTGTGGGCGTGGATATAAAAAAAAATATTTTACTAACGGTTAATTGGATTAAATAATTGGAAGAATCATAAAAAATCCATTTGACAACATCTATCGCAAGGGGAAGGTATTTCTCAATGTCTCCCACCAAACCCCAAAACCAACCTCCCCCCCCCCAAAAAAAGATGCCCCTGAAAATTTTGTTTTTATGTTTTTTTTTTTTTACATTTTGGAGGGTATAAAAGATTCGGCACAGCCGAATTTAACACTCTGACTTGTTTTAATATGATAATAATTTTAGGCGGGTGTCTAATTTTAAAAAAGTTGCACGACGCCACCTCAGTTTAACTATATAAGCTAACGATTAACAACAAGTGAGAGTGTTAAATTCGGCTGTGCCGAATCTTTTATACCCTCCAAAATGTAAAAAAAAAAAAAATTGACAGGGGCGTTTCTTTTTTTTTGTGGGGGGGGGGGGGGCGAAGTTGATAGGGTCAGTGGGGCACGTTGAGAGCACCTTACCATCGCGATAAATATACCAAATGTTTCATTTATTTAACAAAAATACAAAAAACATGTAAAAACGTGTATTTTTTTAGAGGTTGGTTTAGTTCTTCAAGGGGGAACTTTTTTCCCCCTGGTCCGATTTAACCAATTTCCGAACTTAACCTGCCTAGGAACATAAGACATATTTGTGCCCAACTTGAGGTTCCTAGCTCTTTTATTTTGGACTGCATCGTGTTAACTACAGACGGACGGACGGACGGACAGACGGACGGACGGACGGACGGACATCGCTAAAATGTCTTAGAATCGATCACTGATCAATAATATATATACTTTATGGGGTCCCCGACCGATATTTCGATGCGTTACACACGGAATGACAAAGTGAGTATACCCCCATACTGTAGTTGGAGGGTATAAAAAAGAAAATAGGAATTACTGTTTTCATTTTCTAAAAACCAAAAATTTTAGTAACTTGGGTTTGTAACTTGGAAATTCACCTCGTGGTAAATAAAACAAATATTCACCAGCTGGTGAATAAAACGTAACATAATTATTTTGCATCAATATTTTTTTTTTTTCATCAAAAAAATTTTTTTTTCATCAATATTTTTTTTCATCCTTATTTTTTTATCAATATTTTTTTTCATCAATATTATTTTTCATTAATATTTTTATCATCAATATTTTTTTTCCATAAATATTATTTTTTTCGTCAATTTTTTTTTTCATCAATATTTATTTTTCGTCAATGTTTTTTTTTATCAATATTTTTTTCATCAATATTATTTTTCATTAATATTTTTATCATTAATATTTTTTTCCATAAATCATTTTTTTTCATCAATATTTTTTTTTTCATCAATAGTTTTTTTTTCATCAATATTTTTTTTCATAAATATTTTTTTTTCAATATTTTTTTTTTCATCAATATTTTTTTTATCAATATTTTTTTTCATCAATATTTTTTTTTTTCATCAATATTTTTTTTTCATCAAAATTGAATAAAGTCAACAATATTTTTTTTCTTCAATATTATTTTTTTTTTCATCAAAATTATTCTTTTCATCAATATTTTTTTTTTATCAATATTTTTTTTCATCAATATTTTTTTCATCAATATTTTTTTTTCATCAATATTTTTTCCATCAATATTTTTTTTTCAGCAATATTTTTTTTTCGTCAATTTTTTTTTCTCATCAATATTTTTTTTTTTTCATCAATATTTATTTTTTTCACCACTATTTTTTTTTTTTTTTTTCATTAATATTTTTTAGTCTCATCAATATTTTTATCACCATCTTTTATTTTCATCAATATTTTTTTCATCATTTTTTTTATCAATATTTTTTTTTCAACAATTTTTTCTTCATCAAAATAATTTTTTTCATTAATATTTTTTTTCATCACTATTTTTTTTCATCAATATTTTTTTGTCTCATAAAAATTTTTATCACAATTTTTTTTCAATATTTTTTTTATCAATATTTTTTTCATCAATATTTTTTTTATTAAATTGTGTTTGTTTTATCATATTTTTTTTTTCGTCAATATTTTTTTTTTCATAAATTTTTTGGCCAAAGTGAACTTTGAACACAAACATTTTTTGGGGGAAAACACGATATTAAAATTTAAGGGGCTGGGTCACGGGCCTCCGGCTGGACTCAGGGATTACAAACTCCATAAATTAGTTTAGCGGTTTAGCTAAATAAAGTTTTTTTTGTGTATCAAGCCTTTTTCCCGGTTAATTACTAAACGGCTAAGTAATTGCCCAGAAAGATACTAAAATGGATTTAGGGGGTACAAGTTTGTTAAAATACATAAAAAATACAAATTTGCAATCGTTTAGAAAATTACCTTTCATTTGAATAACCATACATACATCTTGGTGGGTGCCCCTATAAATTTTAATTGTGGCATATGTTTTTTTTTTTCAAAATATTTGTGCCCCGTAAAATGCACTTATTTTTTAATCAAATATTTTTCTTATCAATAATCTTTTTTCATTAAAAACTTTTCATAAAAATCTTTCTCTATCGACAAACACAGACAAACAGATTGATGGATATCACTTAAATGTCTTAGAAACCTTTACGGACCAACATAATGGGGTCCTCGAACGATATTTCGATGCGTTTTGCAAATTAATATCACGTTATTTTTTATAGAAAAATTTTGCTATTGAATAAAAATTGAATAAAATATTTGCTTGAAAAACTTTGGTAATGGGTAGTGATTATATAACACATTACCAGGTAATGCATATAACTTATTTGTAGCATTATTTTATGATGTCGTACCAAACATTTGTTCCACAACGTATTATTTTCAAGTGAAAAATAATGCATTACTAATAATTTGCTACGTAATGCATGATTATTGGAAAACATGTATTTCATATTTGTTATATCTAAACATTAAATCATGGATGACTTATATTTGGTTACAATATGTATTATTTGAAAGTTTGAAATAATGTATTATTTATAATTGGATGCATAATGCATTACAATAACATAAAAAATAATTATTTTATAAAAAAATGCATAAGTTTAAACTAGAGATGGGCTCACGACAGGAAATTACTAACGATACACACTCACGAGCATATTTTATCTACTTACACTCACTTACAATCACGTGAGTAAATTTAATACAAAATTACTTTTTCACTACTCGTAACACCTTATATATTATATCATATATTTTACACCTTACTCGTATTCTTTGTTATAAATTTATGACTTATTTTATACCTTACTGGTATTCTTTGTGATAATGTGGATGCATTACTTTGAGTCTCATCGCCTGTTAAAATCATCAATGCTGCAATGTATAAAATAAGAAATCCTATACCTTATTTTATACCTTATTTGGTAATCTAAGTTTTGCTGGGAAGCTTTTGTAGTTTAAGACGTATACGTAATAATAATTTAAATAAATTAATATTCCGCATACGCCTTGTTATATATACATATATATTTTTTTTTAAACCAAATTCTGATAATTTTTTTTTTTTTTAAATAATAAAAAATGTTTTATTTAACCTTTAAAATATTATCCCAGTTGGCAACGTCCTCGAGCCCTCCTTAGTGACGGCGCGGTGACATGTCAGAGTCACTGCTGACATCTACAAGACATTTCTATGTACTGAGTTGAGGACAGTTTTATATAAATTTTCAAAATGTTGTCACTCAAAGTCAGTCAATACTTCTTTGGGGAAATGTCCATAATAGGAAAATACAAAATATTTTCGTATTCACTTTAGTTTTTACTTTTATCTATTTTCCTTTATAAATTACACTGTGCTACAGTGAACATATACTTTTAATGTGACATGGTATATGTCAATGGTTCCTATCCTTTTTTACGTCACGCCCCACTTTTAGGTTAAAAAATTGCCTTGTCCCCCCTACACTAAAGAAAAATTTAATAATTTTTCTAATTATTACTGGTTTAGCAAAGTTTTTGTAAAATAAACATTTAAACTGAGTTTTTAGTAAAAACTTTTAACAATTTACAAAATTTCTGTAGTAAATTTTGCTAAATAGAAAGAGTTTTTGTGGTTAACTTGACTAAAAAAAATTTTGAAAATTTGCTCATTGCCCCCCTGGAACCTTTAAATTGCCCCCCAGTGGGGCGAGAATCAAAGGTATAGAACCATTGGTATAGGTTGTTGGTTTTGTCGAGTAGATCACAAAAATGCCAAATTAACTTGCCAGACACCCTCAAATTTTAGAGTTATTGTAAAAAAAAACGGTTTTTTGGGACTTTTCTCACTAAACCTTGTGTAATTCAGAAAATTTTCAACCGATTTAAATTTTTTTAACTGCCCGGGTGAAAATGACCATGTATGTTCATACATGCTCATACATGATTCCATGTATGATACTATGTGAACAATATATGGGAATGTATGTCATATATGGAAGCATATATGGATGTACACAAGTAATATAATAGTCCATATATGTAAATGTATGAAACTATATGTGGAAAGGTATATGTTATACACCATCATATATGGAATGCAACCTCATATATGAGCCTACATACATCATCATGCACCATCATTAATGATTATAGTGTTTTGTATGCTAAAGCATGCATGTTCATATATGTATGACCAAATTTAAAATTGACTTAGATTTTTTTTATATTAATTATATTTATTAACAAAATTTTACTGTCACATAAATGTTTTTTCATAAAATTCCAGTTTTGAATGTTATTAAAGAATTTTAAAGAATTTTCTATAGAAAATTATTTAAACAAATTTTTTTAAAAATTGTTGTTGTCTTTTAAGGGTTAATTCCAATCATAAGTATGAAAATTTGATTCAACACCCTGTTTTTTTGACGTTTTCTTCAAGTACCTATATTTATATTAAAAAAATATTTATATAAAAAAAAAAAAAACGTAAACAAACGAAAGTTTGCGACTTAAATTTATTTAAACAAAAAAATTAAGTAATGCAATTTAAAAAAGGAACAAATGTAAAAAACAATCATAGGTCACAATAAAGTGGCTGCCAAAACATGGAAAAGTGTGCATCCTAATAGGAGTCGATGAAGAACAATGTATGGCGTCTTAAAAGAAAATTTTTTGTTTTTCGTTCCTTTGAAATTACTCCATACCCCTCTAAGAAAATTAAAGGATAGGAGGATTATTTGGCTGGTCTAAATGAAGACAGCGTTATCAACAATTTCGTCCCAGTGGGTTACAGGTGCACTTTAATCTTCTCTAGGAATAAAAACCATTTAATTCCACATCAAAACGTATTTATAACTTCCTGACAGCAACAATTCTGCAAATATTTGATTTTGATTTTTTTTTGCCAACATCAAATAGTGGTATGTACCTATATAGAATTTGTAGCAGTTGACTGTGGTTAAAAGAAAGTTTTTTTTTATCTTCCAACCGGAGTATGGGGGAATATATACTTAGTCATTCTGTACGAAACGTATTGAAATATTTATCGGTATAAAGATAAAGTATACTTAAATATGTATTTATTATTGAACCATGATCGATTCGAAGTCGATCTAGCAATGTTCCTCTGTCTGTCCGTCAGTTTTGTTATAGTCTTAAAAAGGAAAAGTTCCCCTTTATAAAACTGATGCCAACTTTAAAAACTAAAACGTTTTCCTATAGTTTTTTGTGTACTCTTGATAAACATGTGAATTTGTTGCTGCCTGAAGAAGTTCATAGTGTTGGGCCAGGGGATGGGAAAATTAAAATTTTGCTTGGAAATTAAATTACCAGTCTTGAGAACGTAGTTAAAAAAATACAAATTGGGGATAATATTGTATAACATAAATGTAACTATCAAAATAAATGAGTTTTAAAACATTAATCGCGTGGTGGATGGTGTTGTGCCGCCAGGGCCGGTGAAGGTACTTAGACTAATTAATATGTATAGTATATAACCTTTATGTGGTCCTAGGCCAATATTTGGACACGTACGGAATGACGAAGTAAGTATACCCTCATTCAATGGTTTGGACGGTAAAAAAAACAATTTTTATTTTTAAAAATTGACAAATCATAAAAAACAATGATGTCAACTAAAACCGTTTTTACAAAAGTTTCAGCTTAAGAATATAATCATAGTTAAGCCGTCAACGGAAAACATAATGCATTTTATACGGCGTTCACACTTGCTGTTTTGAAGTGTTCAAGAGTGAGATGTTTAAAAAAGTCTTCGTTCCGTGTCCATTACGTTTTTATTCTGCTACTGGTGTTTTGTTGAACAACTTGTTTAAGGGCGCTAGTGTGAACTCCATATTAATTTGCTAGTTTGTGTTCTTACAACGGATTTTAACATAGGACAGTAAAGTCCGCAAGAAGGATTAATTAGTTTATTTTTTAGTTTAAAAGCGAATATCTGGAAAAAATCAATTAAAATTAGTCATATTTTGTAACATGAACGTCAATGGAGTTTTAAAAAGTACTAACTAAATCAGTGTTTTTTTATATTTGTAAAGGTGAATTTTTCAAAAAAGGTACATGCCACAAAAATTGGAATCAGGAGTTCAAAAACTAAATCAATAGTGCTTTTTAACTATTTTGTATTCTATACCGTTTACATTGTTATTTTTTTTTTTTGCCAATTAGAAAGATTAAGGCAAATTTTTTGCGTGGTCAACAAAATTGAAGCCTTTGTGTCGGTGTTTTTTCAGTGTTGTATAATGAAAAGAATAGAAATACGGAGTTGTACCGAATTTTATAGGGCATTTACATTGGATTTCTAAGTAATCCAGCAAATTTCGATTTTAATCTACACACAAAAAAAAATATAAAAAAATTGTGTACGTTTAGGGGATAATACAACCTATAAAGTGGTTTTGGATAATTTACCTAAGTTTTTTAGAGCAAAAACTTTGGTAAGTTATCCAAAACCACTTTATAGTTTGTAATTAAACCAAAAACTGGCACAATTTTTTTAATTTTTTTTTGTGTGTAGTTTGTAATCTATACCGTTTACATTGGCATCTTTTACATTTGAGAAGATTAAAATTTACATTTAAAATAACAAGTTGGTAATAAACGTGTGTGACTGCGTCAAATGACAGCGACGGTAATTAGTTGTCGAATGATTACCAAGAACAGTGACGGCGTTTACAAATAAATGTCGGCGGCATAAATATACTTTGAGGCGTCATGAAAACGGCAGGCTCAGTATTGGAAAATGAAAATAATAGAAATACAGAGTTGTACCGAACTTTAAGAGATTGCATTTGCCGATTAGAGCCTAAACTACTAGATTGAAAAAAATAAATTTGTACAGGCGAATTAATAGATTAAAACTAGATTGGAGCCACAATCTACATTAAGCTATATTAGAGGACAAATGTAAACTCACTATTAGTAATAATTTTGACTGCGTCAAAAGACAGTGACGGCAATAATTCGTCGAATGATTAACAAATAAAGTGACGGCGTTTGCAATTAAGAATGTCGGTGGCATAAACATATTTTTGGTTGTCATCAAAAAGACTGCCTTTGTGTTTCAGTGTTGAAAATTAAAATGATAGAAATACAGAGTTTTACCAAACTTTAAGAGATTACGTTTGCCGATTAGAGTCTTAATTACCATATTGAAAAAAAAAACTAGTTGCAATAGATTTATACTATATTTAAGGCATAATCTACTTTTAATTACATATATTAGAGCACCAGTGTTAACGCACTATAAGACGTTTTGATTTCGGGAAGTTTTTCTGAATCCGTTAAACTGTGTTATCAGTATTTATACTGTTTAATTTACTTCTTTGAGTGCACATGCGTTTTTAGTTACACTTTTCAAGCAACTTTATTAGGTTTTTTATGAAAATTTCGATAACTTCAACAACAAATTTTGAATTTATCTAAATTCTCATAGAAAAATCTCAATAAAGTCATGCACACCTAAGTAAATATTTTCCAAATTAATAAAACATTTATATACGGGGGTTTTCGTGTCAACTGACACAACTTTTGAAACCGATGTCTTCCGATCGGGATGAAATTTGCACCAAGGTTAGTCCTATTGGATAGTAGTTCAGACACAATTTTTCAACGAGATCGGTCAAGAACTCTCTGAGTTAGAGGGGGTCGAAATTTGACATTTTGGCCAAAGAGGTGTTGATTCTCATCCATGTAACTTCTTACCTATTGTTTTTAGCAAAATGTGTCCCAAAGAGTTTAGATAGCTATTTCTTCAGTCTTTCGAAAAAAAAATATAAAAAAAATAAAAAAAAATTTTTTGATTTTTTTTCTTAAAAATCCAAAACTTTTTTGACTTTTTCCTCAAATTGGGCCCTTTTTTTTTTTTTTTTTTTTGATTCAAAAGAAAGCCTAGGTGATTTCCTTTAAGAGCTGTGGGGTCGCTTAGTGGGATGCGAGTGGGATATCTATGAAAAAATTTTTTTTTTAACTTTGGAACACAAAAAACGGTTCTTCAATTTGCACTATTAGGCGTGGGATAGCTAACCAGTTTTCGATTTCGATCCGCGATACCCTCTAATTTTTTTAGGTTCGAATAAGAAAGCACGAGCCAAAAAATGGGGGTGGTGGGGAGGGGCCATATGGCCCCTCATTGGGGTCAAAGTTGGGCGTAAAGAGGTAAAAATCCTCAAAAAGCCCCAAAACTCCTCTAGAAACGCCCCTGGAGGGGTGTAATGTGAGACCGACCTCCAATAATTTTCTGCCCCCAACATTTTTCTTGAACATACCTTACCCCTATTTCCATTTCCTAAGGGGGCTCCCATACAAAACATTTTTAAAAAATTTGATCCTACCATTCTAACTTACCCTAAAGTGCCCCTAGTGGGGCCAAATGTATGACCGACCTCCATTATTTTATTAATTCCAACATTTTTTGCAAACATACCTACAATGTATCTTTAACCCTTAAGGTGGTCCCCATACATTTCTTTTAATTTTTATAAATTTGTTTTATTAAACCAGCTCCTACCGCCCCTACCGTGCCTCCTAGAGAGGCAAAAATTACGACCAACCCCCATTATTTTTTAGTTACCAACATTTTGTCCGAACATCATAACACCCTATCTCCACTCCTTATGGGGCTCCCATACATTATAAAAAGATGTATTTTTAAAAACTAATAAAATAATAAAAAAAAATGTATGGGGACCCCCTTAAGAGTTGAAAATAAAGGGTAGGTATATTCTAAGAAAATGTTGGAGTTGAAAAAATATTGGGGGTCGGTCATACATTTTACATCTCTAGGGGCACCCTGTGGACAGTTAGAGCGGTAGGAGCAAATTTTATAAAAATGTCATTTTGTATAGGAGCCCCCTTAGGAAGTGGAAATAGGGGTAAGGTATGTTCAAGAAAAATGTTGGGGGCAGAAAATTATTGGAGGTCGGTCTCACATTACACCCCTCCAGGGGCGTTTCTAGAGGAGTTTTGGGGCTTTTTGAGGATTTTTACCTCTTTACGCCCAACTTTGACCCCAATGAGGGGCCATATGGCCCCTCCCCACCACCCCCATTTTTTGGCTCGTGCTTTCATTTTCGAACCTAAAAAAATTAAAGGGTATCGCGGATCGAAATCGAAAACTGGTTAGCTATCCCACGCCTAATAGTGCAAATTGAAGAACCGTTTTTTGTGTTCCAAAGTTAAAAAAAAAATTTTTTCATAGATATCCCACTCGCATCCCACTAAGCGACCCCACAGCTCTTAAAGGAAATCACCTAAGCTTTCTTTTGCATCAAAAAAAAAAAAAAAAAAAAAGGGCCCAATTTAAAAAGTCAAAAAAGTTTTGGATTTTTAAGAAAAAAAATCAAAAATTTTTTTTTTATTTTTTTTATATTTTTTTTTTCGAAAGACTGAAGAAATAGCTATCTAAACTCTTTGGGACACATTTTGCTAAAAGCAATAGGTAAGAAGTTACATGGATGAGAATTAACACCTCTTTGGCCAAAATGTCAAATTTCGACCCCCTCTAACTCAGAGAGTTCTTGACCGATCTCGTTGAAAAATTGTGTCTGAACTATTATCCAATAGGACTAACCTTGGTGCAAATTTCATCCCGATCGGAAGATATCGGTTTCAAAAGTTGTGTCAGTTGACACGAAAACCCCCATACTTAAATTTGAAAACGACTCTTTTATTGTGAATAGTATAAAAAAAAGTCAAAAAAGTGTTCTAATGACGTTTGTCGATTAATTTTAACATGTTGTCGTCTTCTTTGCTGTGGTTTGTCGTCTGTGGTGTCAATTGTGACTGTGCTCTAAAATGATTTGCTTCTTTTTATTTTCAAACGTTTTTTTTCTAATACTTGTTGACATCATTGAATATGTATATACTGCGTTTTTATTTAAACAACAAACAACTTGTTGCATTTTTTCATGCAATTTTGGATTCTTAAAAAAATATTTGAATAAAGTGGTTTTGTAGAAAAATAAATTTTTAAAATCCAAATAAAAGAACAAATTTCAAAAAAACTATGAATATGCTGAAAAAGGTGAGTTTTAAAGAAATCGATATATTCTCAAAACATACACACATACGGTGTATTTTTTTTGTTTGGATTTCCACACACATAATAAATTCACGTTTTTTATTGCAGTAAAAATCAAAATATAATGTGAGCTCCAACAGCAAATCAAAAGCTTTTTAAACAATTCAATACCACAACCATCACTGAAAATAATATCATCGCTTTCATCCCTGCCATCGGAAGCCGACGTAGAATTGCTTTGTGGAAGCCAACTTTTTAGAAAAATGGAATTGAGAAAAAAAGTAAGAATGAATTACATCAAACAACACGCGAGATCAGTCAGATAAATTTTAGAATTAAAAAAAGTAAATAATTTCTTTGTTAACAATTTTTACCCGATAAAGGTATTTATTTTTAAATATTGAAGTGATTTGTAAATATTGTACGTCTGTGGTGTTTGTAGGAAGGAATTCATATTTTTGAAAATCCTATGTATAGTGTGTGTTTCAGTGTGATTGTATTGCAAGGTTTTAAGGACCTTGCAATTTTGGGTTAATACACAGATTTTAAAACAAATAAGCACACGTCATAGAAGAGGACATATTTTTTTGTACAATGTGCATCAACAAAGTTTTTAAAAATCGTTTTTAAATCATATTTACTCTGCTTAAAACTTTGCTTATTTGGTTAACGATCAGAGCATATACATACGAATGTGTAAAAAATATTTTTCAAAATTTGTTCATACCGTAAAGTATGTACAATTTAAAATGTGGTCTACTTTGGGATCCTGTATAAAACACTTTGTTATACGTATACAGGACAACTCTCAAGTCCTTTTCTAAAAACGCTTCATATATTATGTACCAATCACTCCACTACTTAAGAAGAGGATACGAAAACGATAAATTAAATTTTGTTCATTAATTTATATAAAATTCAAATAATTTAAATTAAGGTTGATTTACATGTTAGCTACCCTTGACCACTCTTATCTACTATTTCTCAGTATTAAAGGATTACAATTGTCAAATTCAAATAATTTTCATTACAAAATTATTTAAACACGGCAAATCGTATCACCAATACTGGGAAATAGTAGACAGGGATGGTCAAGGGTAGTTAACTTGTAAACTGCCCTTTAAGAAAATCAAATTTAATATAGATTTTCAAAATTTAAAATTATGTTTCTTGAATTAAAAGGAATGTTTCTGAATTTCTATTGAGAGTTTTGTTTTAAATTTATTTCAGATGGTCTTTGTATTCAGCCAACTCTTTAAAAACATCAAATATTGCCAAACTTTTAATAAGGAATTTTAACAAAGGATGCTATTTTGATGTTTACTCTGACGGGACTATCAGTTCGACCGTAAGGTGTAGATCGCCAGTTTGAAAAACCGAATAGCTAACTAAAGTATTGTTACATCAAGTATATTTTTAAAACATTCGTTAGTTTTAATTTAAAAACAATGTTATAAGTTAATATAAACATATATTAAAATGAATTTCAATAAATTACGTTTTATGCAAAAAAAATATACAAAAATATTTTTTAATGTACGAAAGTATGCAAAATGTATGAACATATATGAATATACATACATATCCATGTATGACAATGTATGATCATTAATGTACATGCACCCTCAAATTACGGATATGCGCATGTATGGACCATATATGGACAGTCATATATGCATCATATATGAACATGCATGGTTATTTTCACCCGGGTGTTTTGGATAGAAGAAGGCTAGGGATTTCCACGTGTGTGAATTGGTCCACACATATAAGAAAGATATCTACTGATTTTTTCTATAATATCTATTTTTTTGTCATTTTTTGAAAATTTTTCGAGTTTATCGATTTTTTTCTGCTACCCGGGTGAAAATGACCATGTATGTTCATACATGCTCATACATGCTCATACATGATTCCATGTATGATAGTATATGAACAATATATGGAAATGTATGCCATATATGGGAGCATATATGAACATACACAGATAATGTAATATTCCGTATATGTAAATATATGCAACTATGTGTGGATAGGTATATGTCATACTCCTTCATATATGCTATGCATCTGCATAGCATACATGTCTTAGAAACGATTTTTTTAAAGGTTGGGTTCGGCAGAACTTTGCAAAATTGGACGAGGTTCATGTATGGGTTCAGTCTGAAAAAGTCGTTCGGTTGGACAATAATGATCATTAGGGCAAGTACTTTCATGCATCTAAAAATCGGAAATAGGTGCCTATAATATGCGTCTAAAAATCCAAAATATGCACTAAAAACTTCAAAAATATGCATTTAAAAATAATTTTTTTTACTAAAAAATTGTTTTGTCAACATAAATTAGGCTTTGTCAAATACTTTAAGGCCCTCACCAATTTTTAACAAAGGTTTTTTGAGTGAAAACTATTTTTTTAATTAGTAAAATATTTTTTTATAGACACATTTTGTGATAAAAATATTTTTAATCGAAATTGAGAAGTTTTTTTCTTTGAGTCAATAAATATTTCTGTAGTTAAAGATTTTATATAAAGAAATATATTAAAGTACAATAATTTCAAGAACAAGTAATTTTTAAAATATTTTTTTCATCGAATTTTCGGATTTTCAAGTCAAAGGCAAATGACCCCACCCTGACTCTAAAAAATACAATTTTCTGTAGAAAAATCTTAAATTCGAAAACATTTTTTTCTTTACGATTAGTAAAATGTCTCAGAATAGGAACATTTAAAATAGGAAACATTTCTCAGAATTTAAAAATTAAACTTTCAGAATCAATTTTGCATAAGAAATGCCTCAGAATATGATTTCTATAAATAAAAATATTTTCCTATAAATAAACGATAGGTTTTAAATTTTCCGAAGGCAATTTTGAAAAAATATTGATGAAAATTAAAAGAAGTCAAATTTATATGAAAATATGCAAAAATATGCATTTATACCAAAATATGCATAAATATGCAATTACAAATCGATGCCATTTTATTGCAAATTTATTGATTCGGATAAATATTTAGTTTATGTAACGTTTACAATGCTGAGTAAAAATATGCATTTTCATGAAAGTACTTGCCCTAATGATCATATATCATCAAGATTGGTTATAATTTTTGTATTCTATAGGCGAATATGAACGGCACTAACGTAAACAACCAAATTTAGAAGAAAATTCGAACACTCTGATAAGATTTGGTGTTCTGAATTAAACTTTAATGATTGCATTCCCCAATCACAATTTATCGAATGAATTTACATTTGATTTTAAAATATAGAATGAATTCGGTTTCTTTTTCATTCGACTTTGAAATTGAATGCGTAAGTTTTTATAAATTCGATTTTTAAAAGTCTCATGAATAATAAATAAATGAAATAAAGAATGCATTCAGTTTTTAAAATTCTCATGAACAAGAATTCAATTTAATGGTAAAAATCGAATCCATTCTAAGAAATATTGATATTAAAATCGAATGTATTTTATTTGTAAATTCATTCCTAAAGTATAATTAAGTCCAAAGTATATTTTTAAAATATTCGTTAGTTTTTATTAAAAATAAGTGTCATAAATTAGTACAAATTATTTATATTTGAAAAAATTTCAATTAATAGACGTTTTATGGAAAAAAATACAAAAAAAAATTAACATACAAATTCATGTATGACAATGTATGATCATTAATGTACATGTACCCTCAAATTACGGATACCCGAGTAAAAAGGAATTTATATAAATGTATATTATTTTATATGTTTTCATAAAACCATATACAACTATATGAGTCAAAGTATAAAATTATATCTCACTTTGAAATTTTCCAATTTTTTTAAATGATGTCATATAAAATCATATCTAATTATATTGTTCATAATATATTAATATAAATGGTAGATGTAATCATACGTTGCACATAAAACTTAATCCGATTTCATACATTATTATACGTGACTTTATATCTAATTATGTATAGGACTTTACTAAACAAAAAATCCAGTATCAATTTATGTATAATTATATATGACTAATATAATACCAGTTAAAACTATATATGGTTCCATACTAAAAAAATTTCCAACAAAAATAATAGATATAATTATATGTGTCTTAAACGATAACATATCTGTGATTGTATGGTACTATATATACGCAAATTTCGTCTAAACTTAATATATATTTATAAATGGTCGCATATGTAATAGAATATATATTTTGATATAATCATGTATAAAAAAAATATTTTTTTCACCAAACAACTAGCCATATATAATTATATATGCCAGTATTTCAAAATTTATTTTTGTGTGTCAACATATATGGTTATACAAAACTTTTTATTGTATCATATAAGATTACATATGATTTTTGGAAACCCGAGTTCGATTCCCGGCCCAGTCGAGAAAAAAAAAGTTTTTTTTTATTTTTTTTTTAAATAGAAAACACTTTTTTATTGCGTTTAATTTTTTTAGAACTAAAAAATTTTCATTTTTGGAATTTTTGCAATCATTTTAAAAAAATTATTTTTCTTTTATATAGTTATATATAACTATATTTGATTTATTATAAAATTATCTATAATTTTTGGGAACCCGAGTTCGATTCCAGAAAAAAAATATATTTTTTTTATTTTTTTTAAATAGAAAACACTTTTTTATTGCATTTATTTTTTTTAGAAATAAAAATTTTTCTTTTTTTGAATTTTTGCAATCATTTTTAAAAAATTATATTGCTGTTATATAGTTATATATAACTATATTTAATTTATTATAAAATTATCTATCATTTTTGGGAACCCGAGTTCAATTCCAGAAAAAAAATATATTTTTTTAATTTTTTTTAAAATGGAAAACACTTTTTTATTGCATTTATTTTTTTAGAACTTAAAAAATTTTACTTTTTGAATTTTTGCAATCATTTTTAAAAATTTATATTGCATTTATATAGTTAATAATAGCTATATTTGGTGTAAATTATCAAATTATCAATGATTTTTGGAACCCGATCTAAAATCTAATTCTGATTTCCTGATTCCATGAAAAATTTCAAATTTATAAGCCAAAGTCTTATTTCACTTTGGAAGCATATGACTTGCAAATAAGGCATATTGCTACATTAAAATTATTGTTTAAGCTTACCATGAAAGCCCCTAATAGCGCTGTACGTCATTCCAATTTTTTTTTTTTTGCAAATTTTATCAAAAATTTTCTAAGTCTTTTTGAAAATTGTGTACAAGTGAATAACATATTTAATTGGATATAATCATATATTACTATATGTTAGATCAACTTGATATAATTAGATACGATCAATTTATTAAAAACTAAGTCTTTTAAAGTTGTTATTTGCTAACAACGTCCGCTGGTCTAGAGGGTAGAGATTGCGATTACAAAACGAAAGACTTGTGGTTCTAATCCCCGTCCGTTCGAAGTTTTTTTTTTTTTTTATTTATTTTCAGTTTGACATTATTATATCTAAAAATAAATCTAAAAACAGAAACATTTTTTGGATAAAAATGTATCCAATAATTTTTTTATAAAATCAAGATATCAGATATTATAAGATAACTTTGGCGCGGCCAAATTTCGGATGAAATTACATTATATAATATACAATTTAATATAAAATCATGATATTGGATATTTTAAGATAACTTTGGCGCGGCCAATTTCCGGATGAAATTACATCATATCATATCATATTTAATACAAAATCATGATAATAGATAATTTGGGATAACTTTGGCGCGGCCAATTTCCGGATGAAATCACATACAATCAAATATTAAACTGTAACTTCATATATTATATGATGTTATGAGATAACTTTGGCGCGGCCAATTTTCGGATGAAATTTAGCAAAATCAGATCTAATAAATTATATATAATTTTATAAGATAACATGTTTTACCATACAATTTTTTTTTACTCGGGTATGCACTTGTATGGACATCCATATATGCATTATATATGAACATGCATGGTCATTTTCACCCGGGTATAGTTCGTTTAACAACCTTTATTTTTATAAACATATTTTTAAAGAAAATTTAGTTCTGAATTCCATGAGCTTTATCCTGTAAAAATCAGATAAGAATTGACAGAGATGTGATAATTTTTCTAAAAAAGAAAATTTAGAGTTTTCAGGAAATCGCCGTTCAGACAACCCAGGCAAAAAAAAATAAATTTATCATAAGAGGTCATGTACAATATTTTTAAAGGTGTTTGGTACGCTGAATCCGAATCTGGACTTTAAATTGCTCTATCGCGTCAGGTTTTTGAGATATTAAACATAAATTGATATATCAAAAACTTAATAAGATAACGCAATTTCAGGGGGCCAAAAACCTTTAAAATAATGATTCGCGAACTCTCAGTATGTTCGTTATTTTTTTATTTTTTTTTTTTTTGCCTGGGTTGTCCGAACGGCAATTTCAAGCAAAATCTTAATTTTATTTTTTAGAAAAATTATCACAGCTCTGTCAATTGTTATTCGATTTTTTCAGCCTAAAGCTCATCGTATTCACAATTAAATTTTCTTTAAGAATACGTTTATAAATATAAATATTGTTGAATGAACTATAGCAGAAAAAAATCGATAAACTCAAAAATTTTTCAAAAAATAACAAAAAAATTCGATATTGTTGAAAAAATCAATACATATCTTTCTAAAATGTATAGACCAATTCACATACATAAAAAGCCCTACATTTCTTCTATCCAAAAGAGTTAAAAAATTGAAAATCGGTGGAAAGCTTTTTAAGTTACACGTGGTTTAGTGAGAAAAGTTAAAAAAAAAAAAAAGTTTTTTGACAATAGCTTTAAAATTTAAGAGTGTCTGGCTAGTTTGATGTGCATTTTTGTGATCTTTTCGACGATTCCTACAACCTTAACTACCTCATTTCAAAATTATATTCGATTTTGTGTTTTTTGTAGCACAGTGTTACCTTTCTCATATTAAGAAAGAACTGTATTTGAACCTGGAACCTCCAGTTTATTAGTCCCACACCCAGGCGCGGATCCAGGAATTGCATTTGGGGGGGGAGATTTTTTTTTTTTTTTAAATTTATGAGATCGTAAAGCAATGAAGTTCGGTTTGATGTAGAAGGGGGGGGGGGGGGGGGGGGTGTTGTTAAAAACAAAAGAAAAAAAATTAAGTAAAAGCTGTAGTATTTAAATCAGGCGCGAATTTTGGAGGAACTTTTTTAAATCAAAAATATATTTCACGAGGGAATCCTGACAGACCGATTTACTTCATAAATAACAAGGTTTATAATTTTCTAAACAAAAATTTATACTAAAACTCCAATATTCCCTTCACAAAATTTCTCAGATGTTGATACATTTTTACTACAGAAAACACTTAGATTTTAAAATATCTTTCATATAGAAAAATAACCCATTTCTGAGATATTTTCATTTATAAAAATGTTCAGAATCTAGACTTTGATAAAAAAAATTTAATTCTTGGCTCATATTTTCTGTTGAAAAACTCTCAGATTCAAAATTTTCTTAAAGAAAATGTCTCAGATTTCTAAACTTTTTTCTATAGAAGTAATCTCAGATTCTGGGATATTATTTTTACAAAAAAATCTGAATTCTGATTCTCATATTTTAAATTAATTTTCCGATTCCAAGAACTATTTCGTATACAAATATTTTCAGATCCTGCAACACATTTTGTAAAACAAAATTATCAGATACCAAGAAATTATCATTTAATGAAGAAATTTTGATACACTTATCTAAATATTAAATCTTAAATTTTAAAGCATTTTGCAATAGAAAAATTTTACGGTTTTAATGCCATCTAATGTTTTTTAAGACAATTTCTAAGATTCTTAAATATTTGTTTATAAAATAATTATTATTATTAGAAAAATTTATATATTTAGAGACACATTTCCTGTAGAAAAATTCCCAGGATTTTCCAACAGAAAAACTTTCATCAAAAAAATCAATTATACAAAAAAAAAAAATCTCTCAAAAAAAATAATTTTGATAAAATTTTCATTTAAAAAAATTATCAGATCTAAAAGATATCTTAAAGAGAAAAATAATATATGTCTGTAGAAATCTTTCCGATTCTGAGATTTTTTTTTTTTTTTAAGTATCAAAACATTTTTTAAAAATAAAGTCTGGAATCCTGAGACATTTTTCTATTAAAATATAACACATTTTCCTAAAGAAAGTTATTCGGTTAGAAAATGTCCACGACTTTTTTTAAAGTTTTTCAAATGAATTTTCTTTAATTCCGAAACATTTTATCCCAAGGATGTAAAAAAATTCCTTAGGATGGAGGCCTTTCTTTTTCCTTTCTTTCCTCTTTCTTTTCCTTTCTTTCCCCTTTTTTCTTTTCTTTTTTCTTTTTCTTTTTTTTCTTTTTCTTTTTCTTTTCCTTATCCTTTCTCTTTTTTTTTCTTTTGAAATCGTTTTGGGGGGGGGGGGGGGGGGGGGAATCCCATTCTCCCCCCCCCTGGATCCGCGCCTGCCCACACCTAACTACTTGTTTTAAACTTTAATTTCAAAATTGTGTGTCAATTTATTACTTTTATACTACTTGTAAGATTTTGATTTTATTTTAAATATTGCCATTATTTTCTTGGAAATTGAAAGTAGAGATCAAATGGAGTAGAACTGTATTTACAGTTTTTTATTTTGTGATCCTGTTTCCTTTTAAAAGGACTTCAAAGTTTTAGGGGATACATTTTATAAAATATTTCTAAAATATTTATACTTGTCCTAGGATGCCACTGGGGATGGCAAATGAAACAAAAGGATCTCCCATAATTTTTCCGTTTTTTTATTTTGTCATATCAGTATAAAAGTATATGAGTAAAGTCCTTTGAAAATATTTTGTTGAAAATTTTGAATTATATTGAAGGATAAAGTTTTGAAAGGCCGTAACTTACCTCCTTTTTCCTGATATCCCGAGTAAAAAAAATGATATGACGCAATATATAATTTAATATGGGTTCGTGTCTATTTTGATATAATCTTATACGAAAAATGGTTTCATAAGATTTGATCGAATATTATCTAATAATATCAGTTTATATAACTTTATATCGACTTTGATACGAGTTTTGGTCTAATCCAATGATATAAAATTATATCCAATTATATTAAAATTTATACAATTTTATAAATCGGATGTTTTTTTAGTTTTTAATAAAAAGTTGAAAAATTAAAATAATAAAAATTAGTTGTTCTTGAAAAAAAAACTTAGAAAAATTTCAAAAAAATGGAGACATGTTAAATTTTATATAAACCACTTAGAAAATATTCTCATAAAAACTTTGTCCTTATAAAAACTTAGAAAAATTTTAAAAAATGGAGTCATATAAAACTTAGAAAAAATTTAAAAGATGGAGTCATATAAAATTTTATATAAAACACTTAGAAAATATTCGTGATAAAAAAGTGGTGCTTGCAAAAATCTTAGAAAAATAAAAAAATATGAAGTCATATGAAATTTTATAAAAAACACGTTGCAAATATTTGCGATAAAAATATGGATGGAAAAAACTTAGAAAAATTAAAAAATAATGGAGGCATATAAAATTTTATATAAAACACTTAGAAATTTGGAATGATGCATGGGACCAGATGTTACAACATATAATTATGTATGGCGATATCTTAAAAAAATCGCACATCAAAATTTATTATATAAATTTATCTCGCAAGACATAGTGTCACACATGATCATATATGAAATAATATGAATATATAAAAGTATATAAGATCATATTAAATTATTTTTACTCGGGATGTTAAAATAATAAAATTGAAAAATTGGGGGAGATCCCACTCTTTTATTTGCTGTCACTAGTGGCATCCTAGGACAAGTAAAAATATTAACAAGTAGAAAAGTTAAATTCGACTTTGCCGAATCTATGAATACCCTCCACAATGCATTTTTTTAAAGGGTAGTACATTTGTTAACGCGAAAAACTTAACAATTTTGATTAGAAATATTTTATTTTGAGTAAAAAACTCTTTTTTTATCATTTAAAAAAAAAAAAGAAAAATTACTAATTTTTTTTTGAGTGTAAATTTTTTTTCGAGTGTAATGTTTTTTTTACTGTAAAAATATTTCTGAGTGAATGCACGTACGTATGTACACAAAATATTGTAATTTTTGTAAAAAAAAACTAAATTTTTTTTGTGTAAATTTTTTTTTGAGTGTAAAATTTTTTTTGAGTGTAAAATTTTTTTGAGTGTAAAATTTTTTTCGAGTGTAATTTTTAAGTTACCAATGCTTTTAAAACTAAACAAGTTTAAAAAGCATTGCTTTAAAATTAAACAAGTTTGAAAAGCATTGTTTAGTTACCACCAATGCTTTTAAAACTTGTTAAAACACGTGGCATTTTAGATGAACCTAATCTGAAATTCAGGGTTTTGCTTATAACTTTTGAACCACTGGACCGATTGAGCTGAAATTTAATACCAAACAGACCCGGGGAACGGCAAAGATACGTGCCAAGCTTCAGTAGTATCATTATTGTTTTTCGAAAGTTATCGTGTTTTTTACCTCGTAAATTCGCGAAACACCCTTGCCGAAATTTACTCTTTTGCTCATAACTTTTGAACCACTGGACCGATTTGGCTGGATTGCAATACCAACCTGACCAGGTAAATGACAAACATATATGCCAAACTTCAGTAGCCTCTGTAAAGTCTTTCAAAAGTTAGCGTGTTTTCTACTAACGGACAGACAGACAGACAGACAGACAGACGGACGGACGGACGGACGGACGGACGGACGGACATCGCTAAATCGACTTAAAATCGATCGAGGATCAAAAATATATATACTTTATGGGGTCCTAGACCAATATTTCGAGGTGTTACAAACGGAATGACAAACTTATATATACCCTCTATCACTAGAGTGGAGGGTATAAAAAAATAATTTTATAAAATTGAATCCTTTTAAACTTTAAATTCCTTTTAAAAGGAAACAGGCTCACGAAATGAAAAACTGTAAATGCAGTTTTACTACATTTAGTCTCTAGTTTCAAACGAATATTACCCATTTCGGGTTTAACCGCTTTTTATCATTTTTGTCGGACGGTGTTCTAGGTTCATGCTAGCGTCTTTTGTAGTTAAGTTCTGCAACAACGTATTCTCTTTAAACTGACGCTGTGTAATATCACATTAATTAGATTTCCAACATACCTCTTCATAAATGGGAGCATATATACAAAATATATTTTGTATGCAATATACTAGCCCTTCAGATTAAAGAATACTTTACAGATAAAATATATCATCAAAGAGATATAAAACCTCTATTTGTACATCCCAATTGCCTGTAAATTCTTTAACATATTTGCCCTAAACAGAACACTATGAATAAATAAATTATTCCGTAACCAAACAAAATTTGAGTCTATCTAAAAATAATGTTATTGCATTGTAAAAATATTATTAAAAAATCAAAAAACAAACATATAAATATAAGGGTGGAGCAAATTTGTATTTTTCGAATTTTAAAAATGTCGGGGTAGGGAAAATTGCCTTTTAGGGTCGATATTAACACACAATAATATTGGACCTTATTAACCACATAATATTTTTAGACTGGTGTCTAATTTTTAAAATGATACAGGACGATTAGAATTACTGTCTTCATTTTCTGAAAGCCAAAAAGGTTTGTAACTTAGATAGTAATGGTAAATAAAAAAAAAAATAAATTAATTAATTTTTTCATAAAATTTTTTTTTATCAATTTTTTTTTTAACTTTTTTTTTACATCAGAAATTTTTTTTAACAATTTTTTTACAATTGTTTGTTTTTTCATTTACATTTTTTTCACCATTTTTTTATAAATTTTTTTTCATCAAAATAATTTTTCTTTTTGATCACAATTTTTGATTTCTTTAACTTATTTTTTTATCTTAAATTTATTTTAAAATCAAATTTATTTTTACCTATTTTTCTTTTTTTTATGATTTTTTTTTTTTCAGTTTGTTTGAAACTTGCTGATTTTTAAGTCAAAAAAGGAACCCAAAGCCATTGTCCTATTAGTCCAAAAGGCCCAGCTGCAACCAAAAGGAAACTTTCCCGACCCCGGAGTATTCGAACATAGAAAAAAAAAATCTGCTCCACCCTAATAAACATGCATCAAATAGTATTTATTGTAACAATATCAAAAAAAAGGAAACACATAAAAACCATACACCAACACAAGTAAACAACACACATACTTAAACATAAACAAACTACTAAATACTGCAACAATATGACAACAACCATCATTGTGCCCTTAGCGATCACAAATATCCAATGGGTTTTACAATTGGTTTTGTTACAATTTGGTTAACAAAGTTATGTTGAAAATTGTCATACCGACTGACAGACACAACACTCATACACTAGCGAAAACATTCAATGCATGTGTGTATACACACTTATACAAACACATAGATGACACATAAGTGTAATTTAGTTCGTTGTAGTAAATTTAAGCAGAGGTGGAAAGATATTAAATGTCGAAATGTGATTTTTAAAATATTTTTATTTTTACAATGGAAATTTGTTTATGATACTATAGAAAAAAATTTTCAAAATCAGAGAAATTTTTTTGGAACGAAAAATGTTTCACAATCTGAAACAATTTTTCTATATGAAAAAATTTCTCAGAATCTGAGACAATTTTTCTATAAAAAAACAAAATTATCAGAATCTGAGACAATTTTCTGTATGAAAAAATTTCGCAGAATATGAGATAATTTTAATATATAAAAAAAATCTCAGAATCTTAGACAATTTTGCTATATAAAAAATATCTCAGAATCTGAGACAATTTATCTATATGAAAAATATCTCAGAATCTAAGACAATTTTTTTATATAAAAAATGCCTCAGAATATGAGAAAATTTTTCTATATAAAAAATGTCTCAGAATCTGACAAAATTTTTCTATATAAAAAATGTCTCAGAATCTGAGACAATTTTTCTATATAAAAATGTCTGAGAATCTGAGACAATTTTTCTATATAAAAAATGTCTCAGAATCTGAGACAATTTTTCTATACGAAAAATGTCTTAGAATCTGAGAAAATTTTTCCGTATTAAAAATGAAACAGAATCTGAGACAATTTTTCTATATAAAAAAAATGTGTTAGATTCTGAGACAATTTTTCTATATAAAAAATGTCTCAGAATCTGAGACAATTTTTCTATATAAAAAATGTCTCAGAATCTGAGACAATTTTTCTATATAAAAAAAATGTCTCAGATTCTGAGACAATTTTTCTATATAAAAAATGTCTCAGATTCTGAGACAATTTTTCTATATAAAAAATGTCTCAGATTCTGAGACAATTTTTCTATATAAAAAATGTCTCAGATTCTGAGACAATTTTTCTATATAAAAAATGTCTCAGATTCTGAGACAATTTTTCTATATAAAAAATGTCTCAGATTCTGAGACAATTTTTCTATATAAAAAATTGTCTAAGATTCTGAGACAACTTTTCTATAAGAAAAATGTCTCAGAATCTGAGACAATTTTTCTATAAGAAAAATGTCTCAGAATCTGAGACAATTTTTCTATAAGAAAAATGTCTCAGAATCTGAGACAATTTTTCTATAAGAAAAATGTCTCAGAATCTGAGACAATTTTTCTATAAGAAAAATGTCTCAGAATCTGAGACAATTTTTCTATAAGAAAAATGTCTCAGAATCTGAGACAATTTCTGGAACATTTTTCTTATAGAAGGACAGTCTTCGATTTTGAGACTTTTTCACATTAAAAAATGTCTCAGATTCAATAACATTTTTTATATAGAAAACTTCTAAGAAATTTTTTCATATAGAAAACTTGCCTCGAGACATTTTTCGTTTGATATACAAAAATTGTCTCGGATTCTGAGACTTTTTTCATATAGAGACATTTTTTATATAGAAAAATTGTCTCAGATTGTGAGAGCTTTTTTATATAGAAAAATTGTCTCAGATTCTGAGACATTTTTTATAATTGTCTCAGATTCTGAGACATTTTTCTTATAAAAAATTTTTCATATAGAAAAATTGTCTCAAATTCTGAAACATTTTTCATATAGAAAAATTGTCTCAGTTTCTGAGATATTTTTCGTATAAAAAAATTTTCTCAGATTCTAAGACAATTTTCATTTCCCAGATTCTAAGATTTTTATGGAGAAAAATTCTCTCAGTTTTTTAAAAAGATTTTTCATATAGAAAAATTGTCTCAGATTCTGAAACAATTTTTCTGTATAAAAAATGTCTCAGAATCTGAGACAATTTTTCTATATAAAAAATGTCTCAGAATCTAAAACAATTTTTCTTTATAAAAAATGTCTCAGAATCTGAGACAATTTTTCTATATAAAAAAAGTCTGAGAATCTGAGACAATTTTCCTATAAAAAAATGACTCAGAATCTGAGACAATTTTTCAATATGAAAAATGTTTCAAAAACTGAGAGAATGTTTCTATATAAAAATGTCTGTTCTATATGAAAAATTTATCAGAATTTTATATTTCTAAGCATATAAGTTTTCAAAAACATCTTAAATTTCCCCCCATCGAATACATTCCTTTAAAGTTATGCCATTAATGTTGTGGGTTCCCCTTTTTATGTTGTTTAGTTGTAATACAATATTTGTTTATGATATTTTTATTTTGTTTAGAGGTGTGCGTTTATAAGCTAAATTGGAATTTGTTTTGTGTGTATGAGTGCATGTCCTTATATTTGTTTTCTCTATTTTGGTATTTGAACATTTTGGAATTTTATAAAACTCGCACTCGGTCTACTGCTACAGAAATTGCTCGAATACATGAATGTGGTGGTATTTTGTATGTGTTTAGGAATTTTGACAAGTTATTTAAATTAGATAACAAGGTTTTGTTGTCTGGCTGTCGGTCGCTTTTGAATGCACATAGTTAAAGATAATTAGTTTATATTTAGCATAAAAGATGTTTTTAGGTTTTTAATAATATTATATATGGTAAAGTTTATATGTTTTTAAATAGAGAAGATTTTATGATTAACAATGATAAAGATTTTTAAATATTTTAAGGATTAAATTGTAAAAAAACGTAGCGTATGAGTAATAAAAATAAATTTGAATTAATATAACGTATACGTTATTTTTTTTTAATTTTATGATTTATGTTTTGAAAATACTTGCACTGTTTTAAACCACCAAAATTTATTCAAGAAATATTGTGAAAATTATTAAAAAATATAAATTTCCCCCGCCAAACCAAAAAAAAAAAAGAAAAGAAAAGAAAAAAAAAGGAGAGGAAAAAGAAGGAAGGTGAAAAAGAAAAGCAAATAATCTGAGATTTTTTTTCTATGAAAAATATTAAAGTACATTAGAATTTTTTTAAAGGAATAATGTTTTGTAAGAGTTTTTTATATGAAAAAATTTAAAAATTTTTCTATAGGAAAAATTTGGGAATTTTTTTAGAAAAAAAGTGAGAGTTTTTCAATGGGAATAATTTGCGAATCTTTCTATATAAAAATCCCTAAAAGTTTCCTATAGGAAAAATCTAAGAATTTTTCTATATCAGAATTTTTTTATAGAAATTCTTTTTTGAAAAATATTTAAGAATCTTAATATTTTCCTAAAGAAAAATGTTTCTGAGTGTAAGAATCTTTTTTACAGATATAAGTTTTAAAATATCAATAAGTATAAAATATAAAAAATTTTGTAATTTTCCTAAACGAAAAATTTGGAATTTTTCTTGACAAAAAATTTTGGAATTTTTCAATAGAAAAATTTGAGAATTTTTTTATAGAAAAATTTTTTGAAAGTTTTAATATGAAAAATCTATTTTTAAATTTGACAATTCTTCTGGGTAAAAAAGAAAGATAATAAATTATGTGAGAATTTTTTTCTTAAATTTTCAAGAATCTCAAACTTTTTCATTAAAAAAAAATTTTGTAAATCTAAAAATTAAAAAAAAAAATAAAACTATAAGAAAAAGAAAATTTTTCTATAGGAAAAATAAAAAAAAAATAAGAAAAACTTTAATAGAAGCTGACACTTTTTCTATAGGAAAAATCTGTTACCTTTTTAGAAAATTTGAGAATTTTTTATAAAAAAAATAATCTGAGACTTTTTCTATAGGAAAAATTACACAGAATCTGTGATTTTTTATAGGAAAATTGTTTTAGAATTTGAGATTTTTTTTAATTAAAAAATGTTTCAGAATCTAAGCCCCTTATTCATATTCAAATTTGAACACTTTATAACAGGTTTATAAAACAGATTTCCATATGAAATTCGTTTTATAAACCTGTTATAAGTTTGTTAATTTCAATGTGAATAAGGGCCTAAGTCTTTTTCTAAAAAAATGGCTCAGAATCTGAGATTATTTCTATTTGCAAGGAGACTTAGAATCTATAGCAGCTGTGATCAACAAAACACAAAACTTGATTTCATGTGATTCGGAAATTTTCATGTGAATTGAAAAGTTGTGAAAGACAGAACACAGGCCAAAGACTTTTAAATAGGAAAATTTAAGACCTTTTTTATTAAAAAAAAAAGACTTAGAATCCTACAAGAAAAATCAGTTTTTTCGATGGCGAAAATGTCTCCGAATTTGTGAGGTCCAATATTAAGAATATGTTCTAGAATCTAAGACTTTTTCAAAAAAATAATTCAGAATCTAGGACTTTTTCTATAAAAAACATGCCTTAGATTTTGAGAATTTTAGGAAAAATATCCCAGAATCTGAGAAAAGTTCTTAGATTCTGAGACTTTTTTTTTTTATTTAGAAAATGTCTTAGAATCTAAAACTTTTTCTGTAGGAAAAATTTCTGACACTCAGACTCCTAGACTTTCTTAAGACAAAATGCCTAAAAAGCAGAGACCTTTTCTATTACAAAAATGTCTCAGAATCTATGACATTTTTTTAGGAAAAATTTCTTAGATTCTCTTATGGAAATATGTCTCGGAAAATGCTTAACACTCTTACCGGCCATTTCTTTGTTTTTGTTTTTCAATAAAAAAAAATATTTCTAGGGTAATTTGGGCACGGAAAGTTTATTTCTGTTATCAGAAATATTAAAAACTTAGCCGTTTTACCGTCCAGATGAAATTTTGAATTGAATTGTGTACACTCAAAAAAAAAAAAACTGTAATGTTAGCAAAAAAAGCTTGTAGACCTACAAGAAAATTTGCTGATTTTGAACCCACAATTTTTTTGGTAAAGTTAGCTAAAATGTTTTGCCAAAAATTAGTTAACTGAAAAATTTTTTTTTTCAACTTAGTTCAGACACATTTGAGGACCCCATTGGGTTCGGACCCGATAGGTCCAAACCCCGATGGGCCTAGACCTAGTTCCTTAAAAATCGTCATAGTTTTTGATCCAAAATTTGTGTCCGTTTCGCTCTACCTTGCTTAGTTTTTGAGATACGTGATTTTAGGGGACCACCGGGGTTTTGAGAATTACAAAACTCGATAACTTCAAAAATATTACTCGGAGAGCTTTTGATTATTTTGCGGTCTTGTTCTACGTGTTGAGAGCTACAATAATGCTTTTTGACTTTTTGTTGTGTCGGCAATATTTACCGAGATATGAGCATTTTAAAATTTTCGGGAATGCTAACTTTTTTGGATGCAAAGTTCGGACCCATTAGGGTCCACACATGTGAAGAGGACCGTCGATACTAGCACCAAAAATGGCCTCCATTTTGCTCTATCTGGCTTAGTTTCCGAGATAGCGCCATTTTAAGTTTTCTGAAAATAAAAATAAAATTACCATTTATTTTTGCTAATATTAGCAAAAAATCTTGTAAAAATGTTGTCAACTCAATTTCAAATCTTAGCAAAAGAAATTAGTTCAAAGTTTGCTTAAAATTGCTAATGTGCTAAATGAAGTTTACAAGAATTTTTTGCTAACATGCTAATCTCAACTAAAAATTTGCTAAAAGTTAGCTAACTAGCATTAGCAAAAAAAAAATTAGTAAATCTACTAACGTATTTTTTTGAGTGTAGAAATAAAAAAAATAAAAACAAAAAAGTATCAGAAATAACCAGAAAAAATCACCCTCTAATGGGCAAGACCGCTTCTAGACGGGCTATCCTTCTAGGCAGCTCCTGGAGTTTCCCTGTAAGTAATCCACTGACCGAACTTGCGAAATCATTCTAGAGGCTTTGATCTACATACCTGAATTTTTTTAAAGCTCTGGATCAATTGGAAATATATTTTTTTAAATTTTATAAAATCATGTTTTTGCAAAATATTTAATTTTGGCAATTTCCCTAAAACTTGCCCTTTGATTGACAATAACTTTTTACATATATGTCTGATCACAACAGTGAAAACATGTACGGGTCAATTTAAGTCTGACAAAAGTCCTTATTAACACTTGATTGGCATAAAAAATAATGTAATTCATTTTGGGTCAATTTAGTATACCCCGTATACTAACCCTCTAACCGGGGCTGCCGTGTGTCTCAGAAAACTATACTTTTTCTAAAGAAAAACGTATCAGAATCTATGAAATTGCCTCAAAAAATGTAAGAAGCATTAAAGTTTTCAATTTTTCTAATCTCAGGTACTTTCAATGGAAGATTTCCTAGACATTTTCTGTAGAATTTTAAAATCAGAAAAATTTTTTTTGAATAAACATATCTCAAACCTGACTTATTTTCTATTGGAAAATTGTGCCAGAATCTGGGTCTTTTGCTGTCAGAAAAATGCTTTATAACCTGAAAATTTCTTAAAGAGACATTTTTCAAAATATCAAACATTTCTTGAGATTTCTTTATAGGAATAAATTTTTAAAATTTTCTTTCTATAGAAAAAATCATAATAAACAATAGTTGAACACTATCAACCTAAACTAATGAATCAAATCCTGCAAAAAAAAATTAAAAAAAAAAAATAATTTAGTTAACATTTTGGATAAAAGGGAGTTTTATACAAAAATAAAAACCATATTGCTATATGAAAACTTTATAAATATTTTTTTCTCAATGTACTCTCCGAAACGATACTTTTGGCACCAATTTTAAAAACACAAAAATTATTTTTTTTACAAAATGCACTACGGATGCAAACTCTAAGCAGTAGTAGCGCCTGAAGATGACCTCCAAAATTTTTTTAATTTTTCCCCGTAATCAGCCCTTACATAACCTTCGTTCTGAGGTTATGCCCTAAGTAAATTTCAAAAATTTATGATTTCGAGATATGCTAGCAGGCATATTCTGAGAAAATATTTCAACTAAAAACTATTGTGAGGCAGTCCTACATTTGACTGTTTTTTTTAAATCTATAGCAAAAGTTATAGATTTAATAGTACAGTTGGTTTTTCACTTAAATAACACTGCTGAACACAAAAAAATAAACAAGAGTTACGACCATAATTTCTATATATTTCGGACATGCTGATTCGAATGGCGTACTCCGTTTTTCGATGTATGGTACAGTTATCTTGCAAAATGTCGTTAAAGATTTGCTGATTTTGAGCCAGTTTTTCAACAAAAAAATTCGCAAAGTTAATGATTTTTAAACTGTATGGCATGGAAAACAAAGATATGACTTGTAGCAATATTTCTTATGCAAATTTAGTTTAAAGCTTTTCATCTTAAGCCCTTAAATTCGCGAATTTCTTCATTTTTTTAGGTTTTCGCGAAATTAACCGCCAAGTTGATCTTTGATAAAAAACTTGCTTTTAATGAATCAAAAAGGCATCCCTAACAATACGAATAGTGGACAAAAAACAGCTATGTTATATGGACCATCATGATGAAAATCGCGAAAAACGTTTTTTTTTTTTTTTTATATGCCAGCATTATTTTACGAGATGATTTAAGACTCCATCTTTTAGTATATAATGTGGGATTCTTAAACAATTAACTGACCAAAAGTTTGGGCAAAAAAGTTTAAATTTGCAAAAGTTATCTTAACAAAAACTATAATTTCAGTGTTAACCCGACAATAATTATAGTTTTTGTTAAGATAACTTTTGTAAATGAAAACTTTTTTCGCCAAATTTTTGGTCAGTTAATTGTTTAAGGTTCCCACATTATATACTAAAAGATGGAGCCTTAAATCACATCGTAAAGTGATGCTGCCATATTCCAAAAAACGGGTTTTCGCGTTTTTTACATGATGGTCCATATAACATAGCTGTTTTTTGTCCACTATTCGTATTGTTAGGGATGCCTTTTTGATTCACTAAAAGCAAGTTTTTAATCAAAGACCAACTTGGCGGTTAATTTCGCGAAAACCTCAAAAAATGTATAAATTCGCGAATTTAAGGGCTTAAGATGAAAAGCATTAAACCGAATTGGCAAAAGAAATATTGCCACAAGTCATATCTTTATTTTCCATGCCATACAATTCAAAAATCATTAACTTTGCAAATTTTTTTGTTGAAAAACTGGCTCGAAATCAGCAAATCTTTAACAACATTTTGCAAGAAAACTGTACCATACATCGAAAAACGGAGTACGCCATTCGAATCAGCATGTCTCAAATATATAGAAACATTGGTCACACCTCTTGTTTTCTTAAATAGTAGTCAGTTTTGTCACGCTGTGTAATAATAACATATGTTTTATACTGATGTCCCACAAAAAATTACATTTCTTCTTTGACATTTTTTTCGCCTACTCATTTATTTTTTAGACATTCGACTAGTATCTACAGCTTTGCCTTTTCCAGTTATCAAGCCATATTCGACTTCCCCTTACGACATCGAAAATACTTGTAAACTTTTGATAAATTTCGAAAACTTCTTTACATGTTCAGACCCTTTGAAATTAGTTAAAACGTGAGGTTCCACGAAACAAAAAGCTTTTTTTTAACATGTTATTAGCTTTTGAACTTCTTTAGGGATGAATTTGCTAAAGCTTTCTATTTAAGGTTGTGGGTTTAAATACATATTTTCCAAGTTGAATAGCAATTCGCTTTCCTATAAACATATTATAAAAAATATTTGTTAGGTATTGTGCTGGTTATCAAAAGTTTTAGAGGTGAGTTGTTTTAATTGGTGTCTTTGTGGAATACGAAAATTTTTTCAATGGCTTTTGGAGAATGTCGAAAATTTAACAGTTACAACATTTCATGTTAAAAAAAGCACAAAACTTTCATACAGCCCAGCAAAACTTTGGTAATGGGTAGTGATTATATAACACATTACCAGGTAATGCATATAACTTATTTGTAGCATTATTTTATGATGTCTTACCAAACATTTGTTCCACAACGTATTATTTTCAAGTGAAAAATAATGCATTACTAATAATTTGCTACGTAATGCATGATTATTGGAAAAAATGTATTTCATAGTTATTATTTCTAAACATTAAATCATGGATGACTTATATTTGGTTACATTATGTATTATTTCAAAGTTTGAAATAATGCATTATTTATAATTGGATGCATAATGCATTACAATAACATAAAAAATAATTATTTTATAAAAAAATGCATAAGTTTAAACTAGAGATGGGCTCACGACAGGAAATTTCTAACGACACACACTCACGAGCATATTTTATCTACTTACACTCACTTACAATCACGTGAGTAAATTTAATACAAAATTACTTTTTCACTACTCGTAACACCTTATATATTATCTTCTGGTATGCTATATTATTTCATTTCTCGTAACCTATAGAATATCATATATTTTACACCTTACTCGTATTCTTCGTTATAAATTTATGACTTATTTTATACCTTACTGGTATTCTTTGTGATAATGTGGATGCATTACTTTGAGTCTCATCGCCTGTTAAAATCATCAATGCTGCAATGTATAAAATAAGAGATCCTATACCTTATTTTATACCTTATTTGGTAATCTAAGTTTTGCTGGGTATAGCGAAAATCTAAAATTTTTTAAACTTCGTGTTAAGATATCTCAAAAAAGAAACAAGATATAACAGAGGTTAAACATTTATTTGAAAGGTATGAAGTAGGACTTTCAGACTACATATCAGGATTTTTAAATAAGGGGAATTCGCGCAGATATGTCGAACATGGCGAAAAACAGGGTTTTTTCAACACTTAAGCTAAGATACATCGAAAACCTGATGTGATGGAGAAATTATGAGTACAGATTCGGACCCAGCGCAGCTCAAACCCTTAGACAACTATATTCTAGTCCCGGGGTTTCGACCTTTTTCAAATTTTGTTGGCCTGTGTTATTATCCAAGTTACAACTCGAAGTTACAAACCTTTTTGGTTTTATGAAAATGATTCATACTGCGATAGGGCATCCTGTATAATTTTTAAAATTAGACACTAGCCTAAAAACATTATCATGTTAAACAGTTCTCAAGGAATCAGTAATTTTTAAATTTTGTTTAGTGTTTTTGAAGTTTTTTTGACTACTATTCTTATATCTTGCGTTTTTTATGCACTCGCAATAAAAACAATGATAAAGAGAATCATATTTGGACCAAATCGTACAAACATTATTTTCCCATCAGTGCATTAGGTAACGAGGAAAATTTAAAATGGTGACAAAATCGGGTAATGACATTTCACTCCTCTACATTTTTGGACTTTAAAATAGGTAACACGAAAATTCTAGCTGATCCAGTTTTCGAATTATTGCTTAATAATAACACTGTTCGACAACAAAAACCTCCCAGTAAATTATTCAACTGATTTTTAAAGATTTTGCACTCCTGAATCCAATATATACCGGGGGATTTCTTAAAATCCCCACTTATTTTTTTTCGAATTATATCAGACTTGAAGCGTAAACAGAGAGATCAGTTTAAAAAAAAAGTCTTTGTGGAATTTGCTTTCCTTTTTTCAAAATTTCTATAAATTTGAAGCAAAATTGCTTTTTAAAAACTTTGGACTTCATTCAATTGAAAAGAGTAAGAGTTCTGGACTGTTTACAAACAGTTACGTCTTAAATTTTAATTATAAGACATACAGTTGAACCTCGATTATCCGGGTTGCACGGGACCGGACTAAGCACGGATAATCGAAAAACACGGTTGAAAGAGGTTATATATTTTTCTACATTTGTATATGTTCGTGAATATATTGCACGGTAAATAGAGGTAAAGCACGGTTAATAGAGGTAAAAACAATAACAAAAAATACAATATGTACGTACATGTATGAATTGCACGGATAGTAGAGGTAAAGCACGGATAATAGAGGTAAAAAACAAACACACAGCATGCCGGTTAATAGACCCACCGGTTAATAGAGGGCTGGATAATCGAGGTTCAACTGTAACCTGATCTACAAAAGTGGTTTAAAAAAAATGGATCTTGAGTTTAAAAAACTACCCCCCCCCCCCCAAAAACTCAAAATCTGGATCAACCCCCTGCTTAAATCTATTTACCTTTTTCTTATATTAGCGTATGAGTAACAATAAATTACAAAATATTAATAATACGCAATGGGTATAGTTAAACAAAGTGACATAACTCAAAAAAATTGGTTTGAGTATATTATGCGGATTTCTTCATTATACCATGTTTAACAGTCTGTAAAAAATTCATATTAATATCTTTTAAACTTACCGTTTAAGAAGAGAATACACAATTATTACATTTTATATCTATCGATGGAAAACCATTTCCAATTGTGAACTTTAAACACATTTTCTGCAAAATTATATGTTTTTTTGTCTTAAAAAACTATAGTAGTAAATGAGCGATATGTTTTGTTTTATTTTGATTTTCTGGTTTTTCAATAAATTAAATTTCTCATATATTTTTTTACATTTTTATTATACATTTTTTCATAATCAATTAAATCCATATCATTGATTAAATTCCATTCATATTAAGTAAAATATGTAAAAAAAAAATCATATTATTAAATTACATATATTACATAAAATATAAAAAAAAAAACTCTCACTTAAAATATTTTTTAAAAAATAATCCCCATGAATCCTTTTATACATGTTTATTAAGTTAAGTATTTGTATTGTTTTAAGCAAATCTAAAAATAATAAAAAAAAAAAATCAACAAAAAATGAACAATTTACAAAATTTTTTTCATTTTTTTTTATAGATTCTGTTTTGCAGAATTTTTTTACTGATTTTTTTTTTTACTGAATTTTTTTTAACGTTCAATAAATGACCTCATAATCGCTTTAGCAGAAAAAAAACTAAATAAACTCATTTTTAAATAAACAACTTTATTTTAATACAGCAGCAGCTGAGTAGAGCGAACACTTGGCTCTAATTAAACGGGTATTTTTGTTATACAATTTTAGTTATACGGGAGTAAGAAAAACAAAAAGTTTTTATAAATATAAATTTTTTAAATTTTAAAAATTGAGGGATTAGTTTTTTTGATGTAAAATTCCAATGAAAAACAGGTCCCAAGAATGGCTCGAGGTCACATTTCTTTACTTATCATTACGATGATGTTGGCAAAGTTTTGTAAGACATTTAATTCAAAAAAAACTAATCCTAAATAAATCTTTTTATTTATTTTAGTTGACCTTTTTCTTTATTTATTAATAAATTGAAATATTTGAGCTCGAGGCCTTTTTTATATTTGTTTAATAATTTTTAATTTTATTATTTTACTTTCCGGGCAAATCGGTTTAGAGGAATTGGAATACTTTCCTTATCAAACACAAGTTGTTTAAATGGCGCCCAATGTGGGGCCGCAGTAAGATGATGCCAGACATTTCTGTTTAAAAATTGTTATCATTTATTATCAAAATTAAATTTAGGATTAGTCTATTAATAAATTGAAATATTTGAGCTCGAGGCCTTTTTTATATTTGTTTAATAATTTTTAATTTTATTCTTGTCCGATATTTCGTCCTTCTTTGAAGACCATCATCCAGGCTTTTAAATTAGAAAATTTACGCACAAAAAACTGAAAATAATTCTAGTTGTGTTTAATCACCATTGTCCAATTGTTGATATTAAGCAAAAATAGAAAATTAAAAATTATTAAACAAATATAAAAATGGTCTCGAGCTTAAATACTTTAATTTATTAATATATTAATCTTAAATTTAATTTTTATTATAAATGATAACAATTTTTAAACTGAAAGGTCTAGCATCATCTTACTGCGGCCCCACATTGGGCGCCATTTGAAAAACTTGTGTTTGATAAGGGAAGTATTCCAACTTCTCTAAACCGATTTGCCCGAAACCTAAAATATATTTAAAAGAGACAAGTCGGGTATTTAGGGTTTCAAAAAATGGATAAAAAAAATGTCTGAAAAGCCGTTTCTTCTTAAGAAAATATGTGGGGTTTTCATATGAGAAGAAAGTTCATAAACGAAAGAAGAAATGTTTTTAACATGATAATGTTTTTAGGCTGGTGTCTTATTTAAAAAAAAATTGCAAGACACCACCTCAGTTTGACTATATAAGTAGGCTGACCATTCGTTCTGATTTTATCAGTACATGTACTGATTTTTTATCACGTCTACTGATCAAAAAACGTTGTACTGATTTGTACTGATTTTTTAAAATATGTACTGATTGTACTGATTTTTGAACATTTTAACATCAAAAATAAATAATTTTAGTCAAAAATTCTGTACAAAAACTTGAATTTCCATAATATAAGTCGTCAGTGCTGTTTTTATAATTATAGTCTGACAATGAGATAATTTATAACGAATTTATTCTAAGGAGATTAGAGTTCGTGAATCAAGAGGTTCGTTAACGCAAAAATGTATCTGAGCATGAGATTATTTTGATCTTCTTAAATTTTTATAAAATTCCCACAGAATCTTTGAGGTTTTCTAAAACGAAAAGTTCAATTGTCTGATGTATTTTTTTTTCTATTTTTAAAAATATGATATAAATTGCATGAATCGAAATGATTCTGAGATCCTAAATGAGGTAATGTCATCAGAGCTTATTCGAAAAAGCACTCAGAAAATCAGGGGCATTGAAAAAACATATGCTTATTAGCTGTGAAGTTTTCTTAAAGGAAAAGTTGTCAAAACTTACGGAAAAAGTCTTCAAAATCTGAGGGATTTTCTTATTCTCAAAACCTTTGGAATTTTGTTACATTTTCTGCAGTGAAACCATCAAAACATTCAAATGAAGTCGTTTAAAGTCAACTAAATTTTATGCACAATAACGACAATAGTTGTTTTTAACAGTTGTTTTTTGCAGTTGTTTTTATTCAAAATACTTGGAGGAAAGTTAGTTTATCCAAAACTTTTTGAGTGTTGAAAAAACATCAGTGTTTTCCCATAGAAAAAAATTTTTGAGAGTTATTTCTAAAAAAAAAACATAAAAACTTGGACGTATTGATTTGAGCTCAGAAAAAAATGGTCACCCTATATATAAGTTAACAATTAACGAAAAAGAAAACAAGAATTACTATTTTTATTTTCTTAAAAACAAAAATTTTAATAACTTGGGTTTATAACTTGGATAATAATTCACCTCGAATAGTGAATAAATTTTTTTTTTTTTTCAACAAAAAAAATTTTTTTTTTTCAACAATTTTTTTTTTCACCAAACATTTTTTTTCATCAAATTTTTTTTCATCAAATTTTTTTTCATCATATTTTTTTTTTCATCATTTATTTTATAAAATTTGTTTTTTTCCATCAATTTTTTTTTTTCATAAAATTTTTTTTTTCATAAATTTTTTTTTCATTAATTTTTTTTTTCATCAAATTTTTTTTTATCATATTTTTTTTCATCAATTTTTTTATCAAATTTTTTATTATCAATTTTTTCCCCAAATTTTTTTTTCATCAAATTTTCTTTTTTTCATCAAATTTTCTTTTTTTCATCAATTTTTTTTCCATAAAATTTTTTTTCCATCAAATTTTTTTTTTTCATCAAACTTTTTTTTTCATAATTTTTTTTTTTTCATAATTTTTTTTTTCACATCTTTTTTTTTATCAAATTTTTTTTTTTATCATTTTTTTTAAAAATTTTTCTTTTTTCATAATTTTTTTTTTCATCAATTTTTTTTTTTCATAATTTTTTTATTTTTTCATGAATTTTTTTTCATTAATTTTTTTTTCATAAATTTTTTTTTTCATAAATTTTTTTTATCATATTTTTTTTTTCATCAAATTTTTTATTATCAATTTTTTTCTCACCAAATTTTTTTTTTACATCAAAATATTGTTCTTTTCATCAAAAAAAATATATCAAAAGGTTTTTTTCATCAAATTTTTTTTTCACCAAAATTTTTGGGTTCATTAAATTTTTTTATACCCTCCACTTAGTGATAGAGGGTATATATAAGTTTGTCATTCCGTTTGTAACTCATCGAAATATCGGTCTGGGACCCCATAAAGTATATATATTCATGATGCCCGATCGATTTTAAGACATTCAAGCGATGTCCGTCTGTCCGTCTGTCCGGCTGTCCGTCTGTCCGTCTGTCCGTCTGTCCGTCTGTCCGTCTGTCCGTCTGTCCGTCTGTCCGTCTGTCCGTCTGTCCGTCTGTCCGTCTGTCCGTCTGTCCGTCTGTCCGTCTGTCCGTCTGTCCGTCTGTCCGTCTGTCCGTCTGTCCGTCTGTCCGTCTGTCCGTCTGTCCGTCTGTCCGTCTGTCCGTCTGTCCGTCTGTCTGTCTATCTGTCTGTGGAAAATGCTATCACGGACAAAATATTGCACAGAGATGACTGAAACTTAACATATTTATTCTTCCGAGAAGTTTGGTATTGCATTTGAGCGATATCGGTTCAGCAGTTCAAAAGTTATGAACGAAAATGTAAGCACACCTCAAAAATTTCAGTACATTCAACATAACCTAAAAATACAAAATGCTTTAATTCGGCTGCTGGTTGACATATGTGAACACAATTGAACACCAAATGGTATTTTAACAAGAACGAACACATTTTTTGACAAAAAAAAATAAAAAATCGCGGATTTTTTTTTGTTTTTACCAATTTTCTTTGCGGAAACTTTTTTTTCAATTTTTTTTTTTTTTTCAAAAGTAATTTCCTTTTAAATAATGTTTTTTTGCAATCTTTTTGAAATTGTGGAGGGTATCACTACATTCGGCAAGGCCGAATTTAACTTTTTACTTGTTTAACATAATTTGGTTTTCGTGATAAAAAAATCATTTTTTTTACAAAAACTACTTTTTCACCAAGTCTAAGCGTTTCGCATAAAATTTTCCATTTGCTTATCAAATATACATAAAACAAGTGAGAGTGTTATATTCTTTGGTGCCGAATATTTTATACTCACCAAAATGTAAAAACACTTTTTTGCACTTATTTTTGCACTCACTTACAAAATGTACAGCTCTTTTGGTTATTTAATGGGGTCGTTGACTGATATTTCAATTTGTTTTGCATGGAATAGCAAAGTAATATAACATTATATTTTCTAAAAAAAATTTCTTTGGCAAGAACACCCAAATCTTCCGCAAAACATTATCATGATTTAATATTTTGGGCAAGAGTACAAAATTCGTAGGCACTTTTTAAATACCTTTGGCTTCGTTTAATATGTCTTTCACGAAAATGCGTAAATTTTGAAGGAATTTTTAAAAAGACATACATCTTTGATAACCATATGAATACGAAGTAATCGTTATTAAATTTAAGTAGACACCTATTTTTGCTCTAGACGATATTCCTGTTTGATCGGAGTATCCCTCAGATTACCCTTGTAAACTGAGGGATTTTTGTATGATTTTGTGTAGTAAAACTGCAGCATCCATTGGATACTTACTAAACAATAATAATTTGTTAAAACGGATTTAAAAAGCATTTAAGAGTTTTTTTTTGTTTTTTGTTTAATACGAAAATCATTTGTTTATTCGATTTTCTTTTATCCTATTAATAATAATAAAAAAAAAGAAAAACTTTTTGTTTATAACTAGAGGATGATGGCTTTATAGTTTTAAATTTGAAAAACTAAAAAAAAATAAACTTGATTTTTAAGGATGGCTAATATATGAAATGGTTTTACCGAAAAGTCAATTTTCGTGTGACCACAGTAAAAAATAAAATTTTAACTTGCTTGAGTTTTTTATTAAAAATTTTATTTCACTGTTTTTATTTTTTATTTATTTAGCTTCCCCAATTGCACTTTTGTAATATTTTATTTAAAAATAATTGAAATATATTTTTTTGTAAAAATAACATAAATTTTAAACAAATTGAAATGTCATTTATTGGACAATATCAACGTAATATGTTTATATTTTACTATTTTTCTATTCTATAAAATATTTTTATTATAAATGTCACTATACATATTAGATACTTCAATAAAATAAAATATAAAATACATTTGCAATAAAATCTCGATTATACGATTTTATATAAATAACTCAATTTCCGAAAATTTTGACAAATCACGAGTTTATGTTTAATATACTGGGCCATTCCAAAAAATTTAGCTCAAATTTTAGTCATTTTTGGAAATGGTGTCTCAGATTAATTTGAGCCTTGACACATAGATAGCCCTTATAAATATGATATATGTACCATATATCGTTTTTTTACATTTGGTGTATTTAACGAATTATGGCGGGTCAAAGTTTGACTTTTTAAGCAAAAGTAAGAAAAATACATCACGTTTAAAGAGCTGTAACTTCTTAACCAATGACCCGATTTTCACAAATTTAGGCTCATATGAAAGCTGGGGTTCTTCTTTTAGAAAATATTTTTAACATAACACAGTTTTTTTTACAGAAATGATGCAAAAATGCAAAAACATTTTTTCTTTTCGAATATTTAAAAAAAAACATCTTCGATTTTTTTTAAAAAAATTCTGGTGAAAAATAACAATGTTTTGTATAACATATTCAAAATTCAGAGTGGGATCTCCATGGGATCAAAAAATATTCTGTTTTAAGTACGAGGTTCTCATATTTTTCCCTTAGAAAATTTAAATTTCTAATTTTTTGAATGTTTTCAAAATTTTAATAGTATAATTTTCTTTGAAAATTTAAATTTTTATATTGAAGAAACATAAAATTTTAATTTTCTAAGGTAAAATTTAAGAACTTCGTACTAAAACCAGAATATTTTTTGATCCCATTGGGATCCCACTCTGAATTTTGGATATGTTGTACAAAACAGTATTGTTTATCGCCAAACTTTTTTTTAAAAAAATCGAAGATGTGTTTTTTTAAATATTCGCAAAAAAATAATGTTTTTGAATTTTTGCAACACTTCTGAAAAAAAACAGTATTCTTTTGAAAATATTTCATAAAAGAAGAAGAATTAAGCTTTCATATGAGCCATTACTTGTGATAATCGGATTACTAGTTAAAAAGTTAGAGCACGTTAAACGTCATGTATTTTTCTGACTTTTGCTAAAAAAGTCGAACTTTGACCCGCGATAATTTGAAAACTACAGCAAATTTTGAAAATCCAAAAATGCAACATATCTCATATAAACGTGGATATCTATGAGCCAAATTCTCAGTGGCGTCCAAAGGCATGTTTCCGAACAGTGGGGCGAAAATTTTTGGAATTACCCATACTTCTATCTCACATTTTCGCGAAATTGAGTTTTCAGTGGCAAAAAAAATCACAACAAGTAGAAAAGTTAAATTGGACTTGACCGAATCTATAAATACCCTCCACAATGCCCTTACCAATATTTTTAAAACATGTTTAACGGCTTTTCAACACATAAATTTAAGATGGAACTAATCTGAAATTCACAGTTTAGCTTATAACTTTTGAGCCACTGAACCGATATGCCTGAAATTCAAAACGAACCAGGCCAGGGAACGGTAAATATACGTACCAAGCGTCAGCATTCTCAGATTTGCTTTCGAAAGTTAGCGTGTTTTAAACTCGTAAATTCATTAAACACCCTTGCCGAAATTAAGTTATTTGCTCATAACTTTTTAACCACTGGACCGATTTCTCTGGATTGCAATACCAATCTGACCAGGTAAATGCCCAACATATATGCCAAACTTCAGAAGTCTCTGATAAGTTAGACAGACAGACTGACGGACGGACAATGTTAGATCGACTTAAAATCGATCGAGGATCATGAATATATATACTTTATGGGATCCTAGACCAATATTTCGAGGTGTTACACACGGAATGACACACTTATATATACCCTCTATCACTAAAGTGGAGGGTATAAAAACGCCCTCTGATCATAAATAGATACACCGAGAAAAATAAATTTCCAACTGAATTTTTCAGTTGTATCAACTCAAAATTCAGTTGCTGCTACTACATTTCGCTGTAGCAAACAAATTTTCTAGTTGTTTCAATTAAAAGAAGGTTATGTACACAAAATTTAGTTGTTACTACCTTAACAGAAATGCATCAACCGCATTTTTGTTGCAAATTTCAGTTGGCAATTACCAAATTTGTTTTCTCTGTGTATCGATTTCAAAGCACTTAAATTGTTTTTTCGAAAATAATTGGCATTTTTGTATTTTCTTTAATTTAAAAAACTTTTTTTCTGAATGCGAAACCCTCTATCTCACCAAAAAATTATTTAAGAAATAACACTGGCTTACATAGATTTTAATCTACGACATTTTGCATTTATTTTTCACTAGCTATACCCGGTCCGCGTTGCTGGCCCTAAGAAAAAAAAAACTGTTTTATATTGCATCTTAATTTAAATATAGTGTCGGACAAAATTAAAGCACGGGTCCGGGTCCAGCTATTCACCTTTGGTTCCACCCTCGGTTGGCACTATCTATAGGAAATCTGAAGAAAATCGGTTCAGCCGTTTTTGCGTGATTTTGAAACAGACAGACATAACGTTAAGTATAGCACAAAGGGGCGTGTCATTTAACGCATTTTTATCGAATCATGATAGTCTAAAGTTCCATGCTGCATCCTCGATTAGTACTATCTGTGCTGCAAATTTCATTGACATCAGTTTTGCCGTTTTTGTGTAATTACGAAAGAGGAGGAAATATCTTTTTATTTATGAAAAACGGGAGTGACATTTTATACACTTTTGCTGAATCGTGCTCTACATATGACCTACTGTTTCCGCTCGGTTAGTAGTGACAGATTCGGCTTATACGTTTTTACGTGATTTCAAAACAGGCAGATATAACGGTTAGTATAAAACAAAGGGGCGTGGCAATTTACGCCTCATTGTTCAATCGTGGTCAGTATAGTACAAAGGGCGTTGCAATTTTGATCCCTTTTTCCAATAACGATCTTATATGGCCTACATATGCACTTGATTAGCACTGTATGTATTTAAAATGTCAAGAGAATCGGTTCAGTTGTTTTTGCGTGATTGCGAAACAGGCAGGCAACGTCCAGTATAGTACAAAGGGGCGTGGCATTTTACGCCCCTTTTTACAATCGTAGTTCCGCACTCGGTTAATACTATCAGTGCTGAAAATTTCTTTAAAATCAAATCAGCAGTTTTTGCGTTATTGCGGAGCATGCAGAAATAAAATTCAATTCAATTCAAAGGGGCATGGCATTTTACGCCCATTTGTCCGATCATGCTTTAATTTGGCACACAGTTAGTACTTGGTTAGTTCTATCATTGGTTTAAATTTCATCAAAAGCGGTCCAGCCGTTTTTTATATATAGATGTCATTAGTGGTGCAATGTAAAAATTCGATTTTGCCCACCCCTCCGCCCACTGGCAATAAAGCATGTCATTTTACGCCCATTTATCCGATCACGCTCTAATTTGGCATATAGTTAGTACTTGGTTAGTACTATCTTTGGTTTAAATTTCATCAAAATCATTTCATCCGTTTTTTATATAAAGATGTCATTAGTGGTGCAATGTAAAAATTCGATTTTGTCACGCCCAACCGCCCACACACAAAAACTTAAAAATCTGACTGCACAGTGTTACTCCCTAGGCTATTCTGAATATTCCCTGAAAATTTCATCAAGATCGGTCCAGCCATTTTCGCGTCCATAAGGAACATACATATAGCCGTTTTTTGCATTATTGAAATAACTTTCAATTCAATACAAAGCTGCATGGCATTTCACGCTACTTTGTCCGATAACGCTCAAATTTGGCACATAGTGAGTACTCAGTTAGTACTATCTTTGATATAAATTTCATCATAATCGGTCCATCCGTTTTTTATTTATAGATGTCATTAATTGTTGGATTCAAAAATTGGATTTTGCCACGCCACTCCGCCCACAGACGGAAAATCAAAAATCCGATTTGACAGTGTTACTCGCCAGGCTATTCTGAATATTCCCTGAAAATTTCATCAAGATCGGTCCAGCCGTTTTCGAGTCCATACGGAACATACATACATACATACCCACATACATACACACATCCATTTTTATATATATAGATGTAAAGTCTCGCACTGAATCCGAAAATGAAGTATAACAGAAGAAGAGTTTTTGAAAAATTCCTAATTTTTAAAATTTTCAATTTTTTAAAAAGGACCCGAGTAAAAAAGATTATATATGTTTATATTTAATTATATAAAGACATCATATATATTCATATAGAATTTGATGCGAAAAATGAGTCGATAAAACCATATATAGTTGCATTAAATTTGATATAATTTGATGTGATTTTAATATAATTTTATATGATTTGATGCGAAAATTGGCCCCTTTTTTAGAAAAATTTATGCAATTATATATAATTAAATAAAAAAAAACCCAAAAAAAACCCAAAAAAAAATTATATTAAATTATATATAAAGAACTTAGATTTTTTTTCATAAATTTTGCATTATATATAATAACATATAAAATTTTTAAAACAAATGTTGAAGGTTTAGGTTTGGAACTTAAAAAAAAAAAAAAAAATTCTGGACTTAGAAAAATTTTCAAAAGTTATATCAAATTATATATAAAGGACTTAGATTTTTTTTTTAATTTTACTCATATAAGATTACATATGATTCAGAAAAAAGTTGCATAAAGTTTTATATAAAATGTCTTCAAATATTTTGTTATATTAAATTATATAAAAAAACATACAGAATTTTATATTTCATATGTAATTATATAAACTAACTTTAATCATATGTTATTATGTATAACTTAACATTTTCTTTTATATAATTTTATATAAGAAAAAAAATACGAAGTGCAAATATATATAATCTTATATGATAGCAAAACAATTTACGTATAAATTTATCAAATAATATATGTTTATATAAAAATAAGTAAAATTATATATAATCTTTTTTACTCGGGTAGGTAAATTTAAATAAATAAATATTAAATAAATATGTATGCAATTTAATTTTAATAATTTTGCTGTAAATTTTTTTCAACTTTTGACTTTTTTTGTTGTCTTTGGATTATAAAACTGCATTTCCACTCGCATAATCGTGACCTGTGTCATGCTTATGTCCGTCCTTTTAGTTTCCAGGTTTGTTAGTTTTTTTAACAACAATAAAATCTATTTTCAATCAAATACGTTTTTAACTTGTATGTGTGAATTGCGTATTAGCTTGTCCCTAATTTGTCAGTTTTTTTAAACTGGATTTGCAAAATTCTCAAACAATTTTCAGATTGATAAAATATTTTTTTGAAAACATTTTTTTTTTTTAAAATTTAATAGAACTAACTATATTTTTACAAAAATTACAGATTCTGCTTGTAATTCGAATAGTTATTCGAAGATTCTCAACCATTAAATCGAAATAGTTCGACTACTCCCTTTGTAATTCTAAAAGGATCAATTATAACACCGTCCGACAAAAATGAAAAAAGTTGTTAAGCACGAACTGCTTAACGAACTGCTGAAACTAGAGACAAAATGTAGTAAAACTGCATTTGCAGTTTTTATTTTCGTGTTAATGTTTCCTTTTAAAAGGACTTCAAAGTTTTAGAGGGTTAAATTTTATAAAATATTTTTATAATATTTGTACTGGTTCTACCTAGGCTACCCTAATGACAGCAAATGAAAGAGGAGGATCTTCTCTAACTTTCTTTTTTATTATATTCACGTATCAGGAAAAAGCAGGTAAGTAACGTCCTTTCAAAACTTTATCCTTTAACATCATTAATTTCAACATCATTTTCAACAAAATTTTTTGATAAGGTTTCCAAAGGACTTTATTCACATCCTTTTATCCCGATATGGTAAAATAATAAAAATGGAAAAATTATGAAAGATCCTTCTCTTTCATTTGCCATCACCAGTATCATCCTAGACCAAGTACAAATATATAATAAAAATATTTTACAAAATGTATCCTTTAAAAATATGAAGTGCTTTTAAAAGGAAACAGGTTCACGAAATGAAAAACCGTAAATGCAGTTTTACTGCATTTGATCTCTACTTTTAGACGTATATCACCCAGTTCATGTTTAATACTGTCGAACGGTGTCATAATTGAAAGTTGTATCATAATATGTTTATAGCAATCATAACGTTTTTGTAGCAATCATATTATGGTCCTAAATTTTACGGTTATTTAGGATAATAACGGGATCGCTGGAAAAATGTTATGGTTGCTACAAACAAAATATGATAAAAATTTCAATCATAATAAGACGCTCTTAAATTCTGGTTGCCAAAACCATATCTCTTCTCTGCGTGATCAATTGTAATTCGCAAAACATCAATTGTAATTCAAAAAATATCAACTGTAAATCGAAAAAGATCCACTGTAACTCAAAAAAGATCAATTTTATTTCAAAAAAGCTCAATTGTAATTCAAAAAAGATTAATTGTAATTCGAAGATTTCAATAGTATTTCCTAAAATATGAATTTCAATTCAAAAAAGATCCATTTTTATTCGAAAAATATCAATTTTAATTAGAAAAAGATCGATTGCAGTTCGAAAAAAAATAATTGTAATATGAAAAAGATCAATTGTTATTCGAAAAAGATTAATTGCAATTCAAAAACAACAATTGTAATTCGTAATAGAAAAATTATGCTTCGAAAAAGATCCATTGTAATTCGAAAAAGATAAATTTGAATGTGAACTAGATAAATTGTTACTTGAAAAACATCAATTGTAATTCAAAGAAGATCAATCGTAAAACAAAATATCAATCGTAAAACAAAAAATTGCAATACGAGAATAATCAACTGTTGTTAGAAAAATATCAACTTATTTTCCATTGATGTTTTATGAATTACTATTTAACTTTTTTGAATTACAATTGACGTTTTTTAAATAAAAAAATATCTTTTCGAATTGCAATTGATCTATTTTGAAAAACAACTGAGCTTATTCAAATTAAAATTGACCTTTTTATACCCTCCACTCTAGTGATAGAGGGTATATATAAGTTTGTCATTCCGTTTGTAACACATCGAAATATTGGTCTAGGACCCCATAAAGTATATATATTCATGATCCTTGATCGATTCTAAGTCGATCTAGCGATGTCCGTCCGTCCGTCCGTCCGTCCGTCCGTCTGTCTGTCTGTCTGTCCGTTGAAAACACGCTAACTTTTGAAAGACTTTACGGAGGCTCCTGAAGTTTGACATATATGTTCTCCATTTACCGGGTCAGGTTGGTATTGCAATCCAGCGAAATCGGTCTAGTGGTTCAAAAGTTATGAGCAAAATAGTAAATTTCGGCAAGGGTATTTTTCGAATTTACAAGATTAAAACCACTATAACTTTCGAAAGACAATTCTGAGGGGGCTGAAGCTTAGAATATATATTTGTCGTTTCTCGAGGCTGTTTGGTTTTGAATTTCAGCAAAATCGGTTCAGTGGTTCAAAAGTTATAAGCAAAGCAGTGAATTTCAGATTTGTTTCACCTTAAACTGTTGAAAACTCATTAAACAAGTTTTATAAGCATGGTGAAATACCAGTTTTGTAAAACTTGTTGTTGTTTGTTTTCTTGTCGTGGGGTGCAGTTTAGTTGTTAGACAAGTAAATATTTGTTATTGTTTTGTTATTGAGAGTGTTACTGTATGTAACGGGAAAAAATCAAATAAAGTATGTGTATGATTGAATGTTAATTTGTTTTTGGTTTTTAAAGAAGAAGATGGTAATATAAAAAGAAGAAAATATGTGAAATAGTTTTTTTTTTGTATTACATTATAGGTATAAAACAACAAAAATATTTTACAAAGTAATTTGTTACTCAAAGAAATTGTACACTAAAAAAGTATTTACACTCAAAAAAAAAAATGTTACACTCAAAAAAAATGTACACATTATTATTTTTTTTTGTTTAATGAAATGACAGACTCAAAAAATGTTGACAGTCAAAAAAATTTTACACTCAAAAAAATTTGATTGATTAAAAGAAAGTTTGACTCAAAATAATATATATATTTCTAATAAAAAATTTGTAATGCAATTTTTGAAATTTTTTTTAGAAAATTACTATCAGATAACATTGTGGAGGGTATTCATAGATTCGACCAAGTCGAATTTAATTTTTCTACTTGTTTGAATTAAATTACAATTGATATTTTACGAATTACAATTGAAGTCTTCGAATTACAATTTATATTTTTCGAATTGTTCTTTTTCGAATAACAATTAATCAATTTCAAATAACAATTGAACTTTAACGAATTTCAATTAATCTTTTACGAATTACATTTGATCATTATAATCTTCGAATTATCATTGGAGTCTTCGCATAACAAATGGAGTATAGAAAGTACAAGTAAAATCTTCGAATTATAAAAGAAGTCTTTGAGTTGGAAAAAGAGTCTTCGAATTGCAATAAATATTTTTCGAATTACATCTGTAAGTGTGTAGAATCTTCCAATTGCAATCAATTTTTTTGTATTACATCTGCAAATAGTGTCTTGAAAATTTATTTATTTTCCATCACAATATATAAATAATTTCTACAAAATCTATAATAAGGGACACCCCATTTTATATACATTTAAATGCTGAATTGTTAAAAGCTTATTTGATTTTGTAAGCTTATTGTTGGATGAGACTTAGGAAATCAAATAAAAATATACGTAGAATTCATATACATGTAAGTTAGAGTGCCCAGATTTTTTTTTTTTGTAAAGATTTTACCCCTTTAATTTATCATTTTAACGCGACCTATAAATATTTTTTAAAAAATTCAATTAAACTAAACAAAATAAAATTTGTTTGCATAAAAAAGGCATGGGTGAAATCTAAAAAAAACAAAATATTTTAAGTTTTTTCTGGGCACTCTAATATTATTTTTCTTTAAAATATATTTGAATACATACCACAGTACGTAAGTACGTAAAAATTTGGCCAAAAAAGTTTTCATTTGCAAAAGTTATCTTAACAAAAACTATTATTTCAGTGTTAATCCTACAATAATTATAGTTTTTGTTAAGATAACTTTTGCAAATGAAAACTTTTTTGGCCAAATTTTTGGTCAGTTAATTATTTAAGAATCCCACATTATATACTAAAAGATGGAGTCTTAAATCATCTCGTAAAGTGATGCTGGCATATAGAAAAAAAAACGGTTTTTCGCGATTTTCATCATGATGGTGCATTTAACATAGCTGTTTTTTGTCCACTATTCGTATTGTTAGGGATACCATTTTGCAGCGACGTATCCAGGAATTTGAAAAGGGGGGGGGGGCCCAACTCGAAAATTTTTTTAATCATAACAACAAAATAATATTATTTTCTGGGACTATCATCGATCAAATAATTTTTGCAAAAACGGGATTGAATTGCAAAAATTAAATGAACAAGATTGATTTTGATAATAGTTTAACATTTTTCCGATGTTTGCCTTCAAAAATTCGAAACTGCTAATTTAGGCGTGTTGATCGTTCTACGGTTACGTATTCGCAAGTTAGCGCGTTTTTTTTTCGAGATATTCACTTTTGAAAGGTTAAAATCATATTTAGAGCTCTATTCTCACGTAAGAGCCATAATAAAGGACAATATTCCAAATCAGCAATCCAAATTTATTGTAGAACATTTCGTTGTCGAGATATTTGGACTTGAAGATTTTACTAATTTTTTAGCGCTTTTTACGGCTCTACTGTTACATATTTAGGGCTGGATTTTTGTAAAATGGATCTCTAGATCCCAAATACGTTATTAAATTTTTGTAAGGTGCTTCTATAAATTCGTTTATGAAAAAAATTTTTTTTTTATTCAAATAAAATATAATCAATTTTTTTTTTTGCCAGTTTAAATATTGTCCCAATTCGTTTTTTAATATTCAAAACTGCTGGCTTTTAATTCATTAAAAATTAAATACGAAAATTTTTATTTCGAAAAAAAAAAAATTAAATCTGAGAATTTTTTATGGAAGTAAAGTTTTAGAATCTGAGACTTTTAGGGGCTTGTCACAGACTCAATTCGTTCGGATTTGAAAAAAGTGGTTTACTCGTAAAACGCAAAACGAATATTATTTATTTCGGAAAAAATCACTTTTAAAAATCAAAGTGGTATTGAATTGCATAAAATTGGTTTCATTTCGAAAAAAATATTGACTTTGCCTTTAACGAGTAAACCACTTATTCCACTTCCGAACGGAATTGAGTCTGTGACATGCCCCTTAATATGGAACAAGTCCCTTAGAACATCAGAAATTTTGTGTAGAAAATTGTTTTCATGATCCTGATGCATAATTTTCAATAAATAAAATCAATAGAATGTGTTTTCGATACATATTTTACAGATATTTCGATATAAATGACTTTTAAAAAACGAAAATTCATGAGTTTTAAAAAAAAATATTAAAAACTTTTCTTAAAAAAACAAAATATTTGCAACACTAAAAAACTTATGTTTGTTACTTGTTTTATGTGTTAAAGTGAATTAATTTTTTTAAATTTTTCAATCCAAAAGGGGTGGCCCGGGCCCCCTAGGCCCCCCCCTGAATACGTCCATGCCATTTTGATTCACTAAAAGCAAGTTTTTTATCAAAGACCAATTTGCTGTTAATTTCGCGAAAACCCTAAAAATGAAGAAATTCGCGAATTTAAGGGCTTAAGATAACAAGCTTTGAACCAAATTTGCATAAGAAATATTGCTACAAGTCATATCTTTGTTTTCCATGCCATAAAATTTATAAATCCTTAACCTTGCAAATTTTTTTGTTAAAAAACTGGCTCGAAATCAGCCAATCTTTAACGACATTTTGCAAAAAAACTGTACCATACATCGAAAAACGGAGTACGCCATTCGAATGAGCATGTCCGAAATATATAGAAATGATGGTCGTAACTCTTGTTTATTTTTTAGTGTTCCGCAGTGTAATTGATGAAGACCCACTCTTTACCGGACCTACTTTAATAAAGAGAACACAACCATTATCACCACCAGCATGGACGGTATAATTTATAGGATCTTTATTATTACCCAAGCAGAAAAATACAAACGGGAGAGCGCTGGCAAAGTACCTTTTATGGTCGCTTGTGTGCTGGGAAAGCATCACAGTTTAGTACTCTCCCAGCGTCCAAAATGATAACCAAGGTAAACGGTATGCCGTTGCTTTTTTGAAGCGCTTTGAAATCGCTTTAAAAACAAAAAATATGGTACTATTATAGCACTTTTAGAACAAAAAATGGGACGTATCTAAATTGATAACCCAGCAGAAATTTTGCTGAACGTTCAGCAGCTTTTGGAAGGGGAACTTGAGTAAAGGAGCGCATCCAATTGCGCTGAATTCATGCATGATTCCCTAAGGCGATGTCCCACTTTAGAGCGCTAGTTGGATACACAGAAACAGCGCTCTTTAGATGCACTGAAATCACGTGTCTTTAGAGCGCTGATTTAAGCAGAATAAAGATGCTGTAAATTCATGTATCTTTTTAGCGCTGATTTAAGCAGATTAAAGATGCAGTGAATTCATGTATCTTTGTAGAGCTGATTTAAGCAGAATAAAGATGCTGTAAATTCAAAGTTGAAATCAAATAACTAAAATTTAAAAAAATATAATATGGAGTTCACACTACCGACTTTAAACATCTCATGAGTGTTTAAGCGCTAAACAATCAAAATTTGACTTGTTTCCCCATACATTTGGTTGTTTAGCTAAACAATCAAATTCGACTTGTTTCCCTGTTGAACATTTCGCTAAACATTTCAAAGGCAGGGTTCGGTATATTTCCTTTTAATTTTTCTTTATTCTATGCCAAAAAAAAAAGATTTCATAGCAACCAGCTTCTGTATCGGTCCGCCATTTTTTTAGCAAAACATTGGAAAATTGAGAAATTATAAATATTTAAAAAACTAATAAAAACACTGAAAAATCAGAAAAAAGTGTGTGTTTTATTTATAATAATATTGGAAAAGCTGCACTTAAAGTGAATTTTGCCTTCCATCGAAGTATAAATATGCAAACAGCTTTGGACAGATCCGGTACAAAAAACAGAAAAATCTTCCTATTTACTTTGGAGGAGTCAATAAAAAGGTGTTCCGTGTAGTGCTGTTATGTTAACGTTATCAAAAAATTATATATCTTGTCTTCCGCCAAAGTTTAAAAGGTTTTTAGAAATATTTTTGCAATTTTTTTCAGAATTGGTTATGTGCGTTTGTTTACAAACGTTAAACACTCAGCGTTAAACGAGCAAAATGTAGTGTGAACGATTTTGTTTACTTTTTTAAACAAGTAGCTTAAACGAGTACAAATTCTCTAGTGTGAACTCCGTATAACAAAAAAATTCATTCGTTTTACTTTACAAAACTTTATTTATGTGAAACAAAATGAAAAAAAAAAATCGGAAGTGAACATCAAAAAAATATCGGAAATTTTCATTTTCACATTTTTTATGGGATTTTTTTTGGGAACAGCGGTCAAAGATGCTATGATTGAAGCGCTCTTTGCAGCGCTGATTAATGCGCAATAATGATGCAGTCAAATCATGTGTCTTTGTCTAAAACTCATGTTTTTTTATTCAAAAAGTGTTAAAAATATTAAAAAGGAAAGCAAGTGTGAAATTTTATCAAAAAATAATTACACATTATAAGTTTTATATAAAAAATCTTAAAAAAAAATTAAAAATTTTTCCCCTTCCTTTTACTGCATCCCTAAGAGCGCTCTTTGGATGCGCTACGGTATGCTATAAACAGATGCTGTGTCGCCAAAATCTCGATTTATTTCTGCTGGGAAGTCCCGAAGAAACAACTTTTTTTGGTGTTTATTTAAATAAAGAAAGTTATTAAATTAGGATAAAAATTGATTGACTAATATATTATGATATAAAAATTTTGGGTATAGGGTATATTTTTATACCCTACACCAGGGGCGTATCCAGGATTTTATTTCGGTGGGGGCCCAACATTTTTTGTAAATTTTTTTTTTTACAAAAAATTTACATAACAGCACATGTTTTATAATTTTTCCCGATCTTTTCCTTATACTGAATGTAACACAATCAGATTCTTCATTTTTGTGTAAGTTTAAAACTGTTGAGAAAAAAAATTAAAATTTTTTTATATTTTAAAATATTTTGAGAGACTTAATCCTTTTTTTAAAGTGTGAATTGTATCAGATGCTGATACATTTTTACAAATAAGATTATCGGAATCTAATTTTTTTTCAAGGAAAAGTCTAAGATTCTATGACAATTTCCAGTTAAGACAGTTTTTATTATAGAAAAAGTCAAAGACTCTCAATCATATTTCCAATGGAAAACGTTTCTCGGGAAAAAGTCACTTTAGAAAAACATATTCATAAAATACTTTTCCAAAAGAAAAGACTCCGATTGTAAGACATTTTCCCAGAATTTGAGATATTTCTAATCTAGCACATTTTCTCAGATTCTGAAACATTCTACACAAAAAGTTTTAGATTCTGAGAAAATCTTCGCTTTTTCTATATGAAAAATAATTCAGATTCTGAGACCTTTTTAAAAAGAAAACAGAATAAAAAAAGTCTTTGAATCTAAAACCTTTTTCCTAAAGAAAAATTCTCGGATTCTGAGAAAATTTTTCCAATAGAAAAATTTCCAATTCTGAGACATTTTTCCTATAGAAAAAGTCTCAGATTCTTTGACATATTTCCTAAAGAAAATGTCTCAGATTCTCAGAAATTTTTTCTACAGAAAATTTCTTATATTCTGAGACATATTTCCTATCGAAAAAGTCTCAGATGCATAAACACCTTTCCTATAGAAAAAGTGTCAAGTTCTTAGACATTTTCCTATAGAACAAGTCTCAGATTCTGAGACATTTTGCCTTCAGGAAATTGTCAGATTCTGAAACATTTTTCATATAGAAATAGACTCAGATTCTGAGACATTTTTTCTAAAGAAAAATATTTTTCTGAGACATTATTCTTATAGAAAAAAATATTTTTACAATAGAAAAAGTCTCAGATTTTGAGCATTTTTCTATACAAAAAGTCTCAGCTTGTGTCTCTGAGACATTTTTCCTATACACAAAATCTTAGATTTTGAGATAATTTTCCTTAAGAAAATTTTGAGAAATTATTACTATAGAAAGATCTCAGATTCTAAAATATTTTTCATATAGAAAAGACTCAGATTCTAAGTATTTTTTTTTTTTAGAAAAAATCTCAGATTTTGAGACATTTTTCAGATGCAGGCACATTAGAAAGAAAGATAGAAAGTTCTCAGATTCTGAAACATTTTTCATATAGAAAAGCCTCAGATTCTGAGAATTTTTTATAGAAAAGTCTCAGATTCTGAGAGATTTTTCCTATAGAAAAGGTCTTAGAATCTGAGAAAAAGGCCAATATTTTAAGACATTCCTATAGAAAATGTCTTAGATTCTCAGACATTTGTCTTATAGAAAGATTTAGATTCGGAGAAATTTTTTTTTAGAAAAGTGTAAGATTCTCAGACATTTTTTTTAATAAATAGTCTCGTTCTGAGATATTTTTCTAAAAGACAAAGACATTTGAAGATTTGACTACATTTTACGTACAATTAGGTCCATTTTTTGTGTACATAAAACTTCAGATTCTAAGATATTTTATCATTAGAATTAAGTTGAAAAGTTTCAAATTCTAAGAAAAAATTTTCAGATTTTGAGATTTTTTTAACAGAAAAATTTTCAGTTTCAACACATTTTTCTTCAAAAAATTTTAGATTCTTAATGTTTTTCCAATTTTTTAAGAAATTTTTTAATATTGTACTTGTTATTTGATACCAAATCCTGAAATTTGTGAAATCATTTCGGTGGGGGCCCGGGCCTACACTGCCCTACACCACTCTGATGTACGGGGTAAAATGAGTTTGTGCTTATGTTATCAACCTTTTAGCATACCGATCTACTCAAAATCCGTTTTTAAGTCGATTTAGCGACGTCCGTCCATGTAAAATACAGGTCGCAATTATCAATATATTTGGCTAAATTTGAAACTTAAGCTTCTTTTGGCAAAGGACGAATGCTATTGAAATTGGAAAAAATTGGTTTATCTTTACCTAGTCCACATAGAAAACCCCCCCTTTAAAATTGTGTTAAATGACCCAAGTAACCGCATTATAATTGGTATTCTTAAAAAAAAATAAGAGATAAACGTAGTTTGTGTCCACAAATCATCATTCCAAATTTTAAAGGAATCGCACAAGTTCTACTGGTAGAGCCCATACAAAGTTCCGTAAGTTTTGTTTGCAGTTTTCTTTGCGTTTTGGAATAAAAAATTTATTAAAGATTCTTTTAGGAAAAAAAGTCCCAAAAAAAAGTGATGTATTGAACCGAAACTGGTTGTGTTCCAAAGGGATAACCCAGCGACATTTCACATGTCATGTATCCGGAGTTTAAGACACTTCCTCACGAAAGATACAGGTGTTTTTATATAAAAGGTGTCAAATTTGTGATAGGTCATTGTGTCTAAGTGACATATCACGAGAACTATTAAGTACCGGCCACTTATGCTGCAAGGAAATGAAAATTATTCCAATTATTATGAAAATTAATAAATTTTAATTACAAATTTATACTTTGAACGGATTTAAATAGAAAAACTTTGGCAAAACGCTTGCAAAGCACTTTTTCGAATTCATACTACCTTATACACAAAAAATAAAGTGCTTTGCCGAGACTTTTTTTTGTAACGGTTGGCAGTTTCTGCCTGGGTATATATGGTCCCAATAAGTCTCAGTCTCCAACCGTTAGTTTGTTCATCAATCTTCATTATTATTAATTATTTATTTACATAATTTGTCATAGTTGATATGACCTACTTTTAATTACAAACATATTTTAAAATCATAAATGCATGTATATACTATTTTTAATACCATAAAGGATTTTAAATGCTTTATATGCCCTCATCCTAAAACAAAAATACACTTTATTTGTTAAAATACCCCTATTTTTTAGTTGTTATCTAACGTTAGATAATTTATTTGAGATTATGCATTTTCATAATTATTTGATTAACGTCTTAAATACAAAGCTATCAAAGAAAAACTTATTTTATATATTTTATTTTGTTAAATATAAAAATAAAAAGAACTTATAAATAAAAGAAAAAAATCTAATACCATTTACAAAACGCACAGTATAAAGAGAAACATTATAAAGAGAAACATTCCAGGAAAATCATCATACAAATAAGCAAATAAAGCCACTTTTCAATGTAATTTTTGGAAGTCATTCCACAATAAGTACGAATATTTTTGCTTGTTTACTGCGGGTAAGAGAACCGGTTAATTGACCGGTTCTAAATTGCTGAAAAAAGACAAGAACAGATACTAGGTTAGGTTAGAGTGGTTGGGAGTAGAGATGGGCGCGTGAGTGCATTTTGACTCACACTCACTCACGCTCGCGCAAAAAATAATCGAATCACTCACTAATCACTCACGAATTTTTTTTTACTCACGCTCACTCACATTCACGTGAGTAATAAAAAACTTACTCACGCTCACGCGTGACTCACGCCAGATTCAATTACGCTCACGCGTGAGTCAAGCAAAATCTACTCACGCAATAAAATTTTCTTACCAAAAAGAAAAAAAATCCAAAAAAAAATTTTTTACAAAAAATTAAAAAAAAAATTTGGCAAATCAAAAAATCTAATTACGCAAACTCACGCAAAAAATAAATGACTCACTCACTAATCACTCACTCAATTATTTTCCAACTCACACTCACTCACAATCACGTGATAGAAATGAAAATCACTCACACTCACGCGTGATTCACGTGAATCACGCAAATCACGTGACCAGCGCCCATCTCTAGTTGGGAGTTCTCCAGACGCCCAATTACAGAAAAATGTGGTTTTAAAAACCACGAACCTAAAAAAAATATTTTTTAAAACACAGCATGTTTAGACTTTAATACATTTTCTTTCAAAAAAAGTTTAGATTCTTGTATTTATTCCTAAGAGAAATTTTAATGTGCTAGTCGCAAAAAATAACAAGCTTGGCACCTTGATGGTAAAGCTAATCGGGGTACGCTGAAATGAATGGTGCTAGCCGTTTTTCGAAGTTAGCGCTCGTATACGCGATATTTGCGATTAAAAATTTTAAAGCTAAACTACAACAAAAATGCAATTTTTATGATAGGGAGTATTTTTGTTCAGAAAAAATTTTGTTTCACCCCCCTAGGAATGAATCTGAGGCAATTATGGGGCGAATGTTTTCTAATCGAAGCAAAGGTGGCGGTATAAAAACACAAAAATCCCCTCTCGGAATCGCTTCTAGAGGCGTGCATTGTAAGACTGATGTAAGTGTTTAACTTGAAGACAGAAATTTTAACCCAGAACTTTAAGCACGTAAAGCGATAATTGACTATCGTCGATTTTTAGAGTCTTGTTGCCCCACTGCATTCTACAGCCAGAAATTTCATACGAAATCTCCTGTATATTCTTTCACGAATAAAATATATTGTGTAAACAAATATCCACCTGCATTTATGTTATTTGAAAACAAAGAAATTCCAAATAAAAAAATAAACAAAAGTTTTGCTAAAATCAAAAAAAAATAAAATAATCCTTGTTATATCAAAATTGATTCAACATAAAAACTTTGTTGCGGTTTTGGTTTTAAATATGAACATGCAACCTTCAAAATTTTGTTTTGATGTTTCACATTGTTTTTTATAAATTTTAAGGTCTTATGAAATAATGAAATTTACTGACATTGATAAACGCAACAAATTTAATAATTTATGAAGTGGTACAAGTGCTGAAAGAACTACCCACCTTTAAAAATTGTCTTACCAACGGTCTTCAAAAATTCTCAAATGCATTTTATGCCAAATCGGGTTAAATGACTTTAATAACCATATTCTTAGTGGTTTAATGGGGCTAAAAAAGAGTATATTTGGTACTCTTTTTTATTTTCTTTAACTAATGGAAAAACTACTTTTTCAAAATTCAGTGTCTACAGATGGAAACTGTGGTACAACGCGTACTTTTGGTACTTTTTATATATCTAAAATAATGGTCTTAGAAACTTGATGTTTTATATGTAAGATCCTTTATTGACAAAAACATTTTGGAAAAAGTACTTTTAAGAAATTTCATTTTTAATTTATGTAAAAGGGAAAGTAAGTGTTCTTTTGGTACTTTTTATAATTCCTGAAATAATGATGCTACCTACTTGAAATTTAGAATGTAGGATCCTTTGGTAAAAAAAAACATTCTGGAAAAAATAGTTTTTGGAAATTTCATTTTCTAGGGGGGTAAAGTTATAAAAAATGTACTCAATATCATTCGTTAAAGAATTTTCTGAAAAAAGTACTTCTCCGAAATTTCGTTTTTTAACGTGGTAATAAAAATTTACTTTTGGAACTTTTTATATTTCCTGAAATATTTTCTTGAAATTTGGAATGTAAGACATTCGGTTTAACATTCTGTAAAAGATAGGTACTTTTTGAAAATTTCGCTTTTTTGCAGGGGAAAAATCATACAAAATGTACTTTTGGTACTTTCAATATTTCCTGAAATAATGATCCTAAAAACATGAAATCTGAAGAGCAGGATCCTTCGGCTAAAAAAAGTATTTTGGAAATTTTCAGAAATTATTTTCTTAAATACTTGAAATTAGGAATATAGGATCCTTCGGTGAAAAAATACTTTTTGAAATTTTGTTTCTTTATGGGGTTAAAAACTGTACTTTTGTTACTGATGAATTCCAAAATTTTTGACTACAAAAAAAAAACACTTTTTCGGCCTTACCCATTTCAATTGTCTTTAAAATTGGTAAATATATTCTTCTGATTTTTGTTGAATTTCGGTTTTTGCTATTTAGTCAAAATTTTAAATGGTTCGCGTTTTATCGCTGTTCAAAGTTGGTATTTTGCCACAATTTTAAGAGAAATACATAATGTTTAAATAATCGTATCTTTGGAATGCATCATCCGATTGTCACGAAATAAAGCGCAAAAAAATGGTTATGTCCTGTTCTTAAAATAGAATATTGAAAAAAGATAGGATGCTTTGCAAAAAGGATATTGAAATTAAAAAAGTGTCCTTAATTTGCAGATATCTGAAAATGCGTATCTTTAATTTTCCTATATTTTTTTGCACATATAGCCCTAAATATACTTAACAACATATGCAAATCCCAAATTGGGGAGATAAGCGGTTTAATTATAAACATTAAACATTATGTATTTTTCATAAAATTGTTGCAAAATACCAATTTTGAACAGCGATAAAACGCGAACCATTCACAATTTCTACTAAATAACAAAAACCTAAATTCAATAAAAATCAGAAGAATGGATATGTTAATTATTGGATAAATTGAATCACCATCGGCTGATTGCCTAGGCTATTTAAAATGGAACCAGTCTACTATTAACACATCCTGAAATAATGATCCCAGACACTTGGAATTTCAAATAAAGGATCATTGGCTAAAAAAAAATATTCTAGAAAAAGTACTTTTTCGGAATGTCTTTTTTTATCGGAGTAAAAATTGTACCTTACTACTTTTGATATTTCCCGAAAAAATTAACCTACACTTAAAATTTTGGAATGAAGACTTCTTCAGAAAAAAAAAATATTCTGGAAAAAGTAATTTTTACAAATTCCGTTTCTAATGGGATAATAAAGCGTACTTTTAATACTTTTTATAGTTCCTAAAATAATTGTCCTATGAAAAAAAATTAAAAAAAATCTTGTATAAAATGGGTACTTTTGGTACTATTTATATATTCTGAAATAATAATCCTATTCTGGAAACAGTGCATTTTGGAAATTCCGTTTCTAAGGGTCGTAAAATTAATAAAAATTTACTTTTAGAACTTCCTGACATAATGGTCATAGAAAATTGATATTTTGAATATGGGATCATCCAGCAAAAAAAAGTTTTTGGAAAATTTAATTCTAAAGGGAGGGATCAAAAGGGAAATAGGGGACATGGTTTTTGGCTCTTGTTTAAGTCTCAAAAAATATTGTTAATGGTTTTATCACGCTGATTCCAAATCTGAACTTAAAATTTCACATCTAGAATACTAGATTTTAATTCCATAGAATGGCTACTGTACAGTAGACTGGAGCAAATTTAGCTTTTTTCGAATTTCGAAAACGTCTGGGTCGAAAAAGTTGCCTTTTAGGTCGATATTAACTCACAAAAATATTGGACCTGTACACGGTGAGCCTCAGCGATGTTTAGTTTCAACTTTAGTGTCGACGATAAGTGTAAACGCAGTTCGATTTTTACTTGATTAAATGTCAAATATCTGTTAACTGCGAAATCGTAGCTGCTCGCATTCGCGAGATATCGCGAAATTAGTGTTTTTGTATTTTCTAAAATTTTGACAATGAAGTATTTTAAATATCTTCAAAAACTGAGTATGCAGTTTTAATTGTATTTATTTGCAGGTCACAAAATAGTAAACATCAAAATCATATCTTCTTAATTTCGCGAGAAATCGCAAAATTAAAAAAAAAAATGGAAAAAATTTGATTTTTCGCGTAAATTAGCAGTCAAGTTATTGATTTGAGCAGTTTTACCACCTTAAAACATAAAATTTAAACTGCCCGGATAAAAATGTTGTATATTATCATATATGATATCATATATGAGACCATATACAGTATCATATATAGTATCATATATGGTCTCATATATGAACATATTCCAAAATTGGCACTTATATAAGACACGATCATATATGATCCAATATATGTGATCATATATTGTATCATATATAGGGTCATATATTGGATCATATATGATCTTATTTTCAATTTGTTTTACATTTTTTTTTTTTTTCTTATTTTTTTTCTTATTTTTTCATCTTAAACTATATGTAATAGATTATTATGTATATATTCACCAGAATTGCAAACGGTGTACATAAGTATAATTAAAAATAAAAAATATTTTTTTTATTCGTTATGGTGTTTTTCATATATTTCAATGAAAACCTTTAGTTTGATAATTTTGATTTTTTACCTACTCCGTTTGCATTTTTGGTGACCATATAAAAATATATAATTTAACTTATAGATATTAGAACACATTTTGATAGTAAAAAAAAATTAACATAAAGGATTTAAAATATCAAGAAGCGAGCAAAGGGCTTATTAAAGGAAGGATGATTTCCTTGCTGTTTTCTTGTTTTATTGTTAAATTAGATTTTCTTCAGACTTACAATTAGCGTTTTTTTTATGTTATAAACTTCATTTTAGCATATTTTAAGTCAAAATCTATAAAAAAATGATATAAAATATTAATATATAAGGTATTTCTAAACATTTTATTGTATTAAAGGGCATGTCACAGGCTTAATTCCGTTCGGAATTGTAATAAGTGGTTTACAAGTAAAACGCAAAACGAATATTTTTTCGGAATGAAATCACTTTCAAAAATCAAAGTGGGATTCAATTGCATAGGAGTGGATTTATTCCGAAAAAATATTTAGTTTTACGTTTTTAGAGAAAAACTTTCAAACCACTTCGGAACGGAATTGACTCTGTGACAAGCCCTTAAGTATTACCAACAATAGCATTTGGTGCTGATGGGTTTTAATGATAACACTGATATCATTTAAAGAAACAACCATGTGCCTTTAAATATTGACTTCTTATATGGAGTTCACACTAGCGACCTTAAACAAGTTGTTTAACAAAACACCAGTAAGTAGCAGAATAAAAACGTAATGGACACAGAACAAAGACTTTTTTAAACATCTCAGTCTTGAACACTTCAAAACAGAAAGTTAGATACATACATGTTAATAGAGTGTATTTTGTTAAGACCATGGGATGCTTAAGACCATCGAATACTTTTTACGGAATTCCAACTGAAAAAATATTAAAAATAATTCCACATTCCTTTTTTATTCCAGCAAAAAATAACCTGCTACTACTAAAAGTATTTTTTACTCATAATAAGCAAATGAGTACTTAAAACTTTTGTTAAAAGCAATATATTTAGTAGTACACTCAAAAAAAAAAAAACTGTAAAGTTGGCAAAAAATTTAGTTAAATTTAACTAAAAAAACACCTGATATTGAACCTACTAAATTTCTAGTTAATTTAACAAAAAATATTTAGTTAACTTTTCGTAGAATGAATGTAGCAAAAAAACAGTAATTTTAACTAAAAATTCAGCTGAAAATTTCGTAACATTTTTTATTAGGTGAATTCAGCTAAACTTTTTTTTTAAATAAAAAAAAAAAAATATTTTTCACAGCGTTAAGTTCAGCTTAAGTAGGACTAATGAGATTTGCATAGGAGGCTACACAAGAAATGTTTAAAATTTTCGACTTGACAAAAATGTTACAAAAAATCAGCAAATTAATTAGTAAAAATTCGTAAACTCAGTTTTAAAGTCAACAAAAAAAATTAATTCCAAATTTGTACAAAACTAGTATTTTCGTAAATCGAACTTAACTAAAAAAAGTAGTTAAAACGCTGATTTTAACTAAAAATTTGCTAAAAAGCCAGTAAACTCGAGTTAACAAAAAAAAGTTTGTTAACTTTACAGTTTTATTTTTTTGCGTGTATGTATATTATCTTACTGGGTTATGTTTGTTATGATATTTGAAGGAGAGGGATAAATAAACTATTAATACTTACATTATGCCGACAATATTTTCCATGTAGGTAAGGTGACAGTCTTCTTGTGATTGTTAGTAAAAACGTTGTCCTTCCCAAAACGTTGTCCTTCATTTCCGACAGTAAGGGATGTCAAAAGTTTGTAGTGTTGAAATCGTAGTGATAACGTTATGGTGCTGCATATGATTTTTCCCCCAAGTTGAGTGAGCTGAACGTTGCTGTAACTCGTAACTCGACCTTTAAACTGCATATAAGTATGTTCTTTCCATTTCCAATTTGCTATTGCGACAGTAAGGGATTTCAAAATAGTTTGTAGTGTTGAAATCGTAGTGATTACGTTATGGTGGCGCATATGTTCTCTCTTCCAAGTAGAAGAGCTTTCTTCAACTCGTAACTCGGTATCGAAAGTGCTTATACGATCTTTTTATTTCCAATTTGATATGGCAACATTAAAGGATTTGTAAAAAGTTTGTAATATTGAAATCGTAGTAATAACATTATGGTTGTGTATATGCCCTCTCCTCCAAGTTGCGAAAGCTTAACGTAGCTGTGTAGTTTAATTTTCTTCAACATCAAAGAACTCAATAATATTGTTTTTTCGACATTTTGAATACGAAAATTTCCAGTTCATTTTGCTTTGGAATAAAATGTCCACGCTTATACTTGTTATGACGATGAACTGGAAAAAAAAGAAAACATGATTTTAGAATTCTTGATATATATTAATGAAAACTTACCTTTTCCAACATTTTTTTATGTAAAAGTAATTTTTTAAGCAGAATATTTTGAAAGTAGGACAATAGTTGTTAAATTAATTATATTCGATGGTAATAAAATATAATTTTATTCGGAAAAAACTTTTTTTGTAATTCTGATTCAAATTTGCATATATATATGGTTCCATATATGATATCATATATGGTACATAATTTACATACGACCTCATATATGGGATCGATTTTTGCATATATGGTCACTAAAGGTGTCCTAACGACTAAGGTAATTTTTCAAAATCACTTTTTAATACGTGGTAGGGTCCTAAATTGTAGTTTTGTATCTAAAAATGAGTGAGCCAAAATTTGGAGACAATCGGATAAAAATAACTCGTGCCGAAAATGGATTGAAGTTTTGGGACACTCTTATCTGATGAAAAAACACGTTTTTTCTAGTTTTTTGAAAAATATTGGTATATGCTATTTTTTGTTAATTTTTTTGTTAAGTAATATGAAAATGGTAATAAATTACCTTTCCAAAAAGCTTAAAGAAATTCAAATCGGATGAAAAATAAGCATTTTACGCATACATGCCCCAGACCATTGCATGGTTTTTAAAGCCAAAATTTGAAAATTTTCAAAATTTTTAGGCAAAAAAATAAAAAAAATTTAATTTTACTTTATAATTATATTAAATACATGTTATAGATAAAAACTAACAGATATGGTAGTCTAACTTTTTTTTCATTTGGCGTGGGTAGTGATATAATTTCCGCGGATTCCAAAGAAAATGAGTTTTTCTAAAATAATTTACCAAATATGGGAAAAAATTTTCTGTATTGTATTATACGAAGTGAAATACATAAATTCTGTAAATTTTTTGAGAATTCGGGCATTTTTAACCCCTTTTCGTCGAGGTGAAATGACAAATTTGAGACGTTATACATTTCTATAATACAAAATATCTGCATATATCCGATTTCTCAAAAGTTACAGAATTTACGTTTTACACTTCGATCCGCACAATAGAGCACAAATTTTCAAAAATTTGCTTAATTATTGTAGAAAAACGCATTTTATTTGGAATCCGCGGAAATTTTATCACTACCCGCGCCAAATAAAAAAAAAGCTTGACTACCATATCTGCTATTTTTAATCTTAAGCATGTTTTCAATTTGATCATAAAGTAAAATTAAATTTTTACTATTTTTTTGCCTAAAAATTTTGAAAATTTTGAAATTCTGGCTCTAAAAACCATACAATGGTCTGGGGCATGTATGCGTAAAATGCTTATTTTTCATCCGATTTTAATTTTATTAGTCGTTTTGAAAAGGTAATTTAGTACCATTTTCATATTATTTCACAAAAAATTTAACAAAAAATATCAAATACCAATGTTTTTCCAAAAACTAGAAAAAACGAGTTTTTCGTTCTTATAAGAATGTCCCAAAACTTCAATCCATTTTCGGCACGAGTTATTTTTAGCCGATTGTCCCCAAATTTTGGCTCACTCATTTTTAGATACTAAAGAACAATATAGGACCCTACCAGGTATAAAAAGGTGATTTTCGTTTTTAAGGACACCTCTAATGGTCACATATATGTTTCCTTATGTGTCATTTATGATCATATAAAGATCAATACATAGCCATATATGAACATACACATTTATTTTTAGCCGGGTGCATGCAATAAATTTGTCGTTTCTTGATTTGTTCCCCTTTATTTTAGACACTAAAGAAAAAATAAATTAATTAATATAAAAGCTTGAATAGTAATTTTCTAATCTCTTAGGATATTGATCATCTATAATATTTATGCTTGCAGTTTTGTCAACTTTTATAACCTCGAATTCAAACTGCATACCACATTTTTGTCGTTAATTGAAGTAAATGTTTTTACAGACCAAAAATAACACAAAGTAATGAATTAATAGTAGTTTAGCGAGTTTTTTTAGCGATATCTTGAAGAACTGAGCAGCTAAAATTTAAATATTAACAGCCTTATCACCTTTAATCAATAGCAAATCAAACTGCATTTCGTGTTTTTCAACAATGTTAAAGAAACTTCTTTTATTAATCAAAACAAGAAATACCCCCAAAAAGCTGTTTTTCGCTATTTCACGCGAAAGTGAGCAGCTATAATTTTTTTGTGGAAAGTTTTAATTTCTTCCAATATGCTCCAATCAAACTGCATGCCACTTTTTTTATTATTTCTAAAGAACCGGTTTTAAAATATAAATAAATAATAAAAAAAATTATATAATTACGCGATATCTCGCGAAATTTAACACCTACAATTTCGATGTCAACAGCTGTGTGACCTTTGATCAAGCACAAGTAAAACTGCAACCATGTTTTTACGAAATTTTAAAGAAACCTATCTAAAGATATAAAACGAAAACAAAAAAAGCAAAAAAGTTAATTTCGCGATTTCTCGCGAACTAAAGAAGGTAGGATTTTGATGTTTACTGTTTTGTGACCTTTAAATAAGTGCAATAAAAACTGTATACTCAGTTTTTGAAAATATTTAAAAAAACTTCAATGTCAAAATTTTAAATAATACAAAAACACTAATTTCGCGTTATCTCGCGAATGCGAGCAGGTACGATTTCGCTGTTAACAGTTTTGTGACATTTGATCTTGTAGAAATCGAGCTGCGCTTGCATTTTTCGTCGACACTAAAGTTCAACCAAAACATCGCTGAGGCTCACCGTGTGTAGGACAATGGCTTTGGGTTCCTTTTTTGACTTGAAAATCGGAAAATTCCAAACAAAGTGAAAAAAATTGTTAACTTTTTTTTCTTAAAATATTAGTTTAAATTTGGACATTACTCAAAAAGTGTTTTTTAATGGTAAAAACATTTTTTTTTGTCTGTAAAAATTTTATTCGAACAAATTTTCATTAAAAAATAACTTAAAAATTTCAAATTGCGTTAAAAAGCCAAAAAAATAGTACAATAATTAAAAATATAACTCTTTTAAAAACTGTGTTAACAGTACGATATATTTTTAGTTAAAAACTTATTAAAAATATTTTTTTTTTAAGAAAAAAAAATTACTCACCAAACAATTTTTTTTCCATAAAAACAAAAAAAATCCACTTTTTTGGAACTTTTCGATTTTCAATTGAAAAAAGTAACCCAAAAATATTTTTGTATGTCTATATCGACCCTAAAGGGAAAATTTCCCGACCCCAACGTTTTCGAAATTCAAAAAAAAATTTAATTTGCTTCACACTACTGTTCAGTACAATTTTCGTGAAAATCAGAAATTTCCTTACCCTCCTGCATCGTCTTTAAAGTAAAAACCCCAAATAAAACATATTGCCTCTTATTTCTAGGCAACCAAATTTTGCCAGAACTCCACTCCTCTGTTAAAACAGTTTACATTATTATGTGCTGTGGAGTGGAGAAACTTCAACGTTGTGAACGTCGCTTAATATTTCATTTTTACTCTTGTTTAAATTATTTTATTTAAAAAATATTGTATCAAATGTGAAAGTTTTGTCAGTTTGTTTTATACTTTTTTTTATTTATAACCCAAATTTTTCATCCAATTTTCATTTCAATATCTGTTATTAAGTTATTTTTATTAATGGTTATTGGTTTCAAAAAAATAAAAGGTCATAGAAATGGTTGAAACATTACAAACTATATAAATGTTTAAAAACAAAGGGAAGTACGCTAAGAGGGAGATATTTGTGTTTATTAATATTTTTAAAAATGGATTTGAAATAGTCGTAATGTAATATTTTCGACTAATTAGGCCCATCATTGGAAAAAAAATCAGTACCCTTATATATATGTCCTTTATTTAAATATGTACAGTACTTATACCTTAATATCACAAGTATATACTTAAATATAATGTTCACGAAGAAGATCGTCAAACCCAGCAAAACTTAGATTACCAAATAAGGTATAAAATAAGGTATAGGATCTCTTATTTTATACATTGCAGCATTGATGATTTTAACAGGCGATGAGACTCAAAGTAATGCATCTACATTATCACACAGAATACCAGTAAGGTATAAAATAAGTCATAAATTTATAACGAAGACTACGAGTAAGGTGTAAAATATATGATATTTTATAGGTTACGAGAAATGAAATAATGTAGCATACCAGAAGATAATATATAAGGTGTTACGAGTAGTGAACAAGTAATTTTGTATTAAATTTACTCACGTGATTGTAAGTGAGTGTAAGTAGATAAAATATGCTCGAGAGTGTGTGTCGTTAGAAATTTCCTGTCGTGAGCCCATCTCTTGTTTAAACTTATGCATTTTTTTAAAAAATAATTATTTTTTATGTTATTGTAATGCATTATGCATCCAATTATAAATAATAAATTATTTCAAACTTTCAAATAATACATAATGTAACCAAATATAAGTCATCCATGATTTAATGTTTAGAAATAACAAATATGAAATAAATTTTTTCCAATAATCATGCATTACGTAGCAAATTATTAGTAATCCATTATTTTTCACTTGAAAATAATACGTTGTGGAACAAATGACATCATAAAATAATGCTACAAATAAGTTATATGCATTACCTGGTAATGTGTTATATAATCACTACCCATTACCAAAGTTTTGCTGGGAAACAATTCAAGTGGTCAATAAACCTATCCTGATACTTTACCTGGCATATTATGATGACGATATTTTCATAATTTTTGCATATATTTTTAGTAGAATTCCTTCATTTGGCCTTGTTAGTTTCACCCACACTAAAGGTTTGCTATATAATATTAAAAAAGGAATTAAAAAAGTTAAATTCCGCTTGGCCGAATTCACGAATACCTTCCAACAATGTCTAAAAAATTTTAAATTGTTTGTAATTTCTTAACCTAAAAAAAATATTGTGTTACAATTTTGATTAGAATGATCTTATATTATGTAGAAAATTTTTTAGTTCCTTTAAAAAAAAAAAAAAACATTTTACCTCATAATTTTTTAACCACTGGACCGACTTCACTGTAATCCAATACCCACCTGCCCAATTCTATGACAAAATATTTGACGTTCGATAGTTAAAGTGATATGCACAGACTATTGAGGATCTTTAAGCTAAATACCGCGTGATGTCCTTCAGCAATTTTTCGATCAGTAACAAACGAAATGACTTACCTGTATATGGGGCATTCCATGTGAAATCGGACACTTTGAAAAACTTTTTTTTTAGATTTTCCCAATTTGTTTACAGTTTTTAGTACCCTTCGAAAACTCCTTCGTGGTAAATTTTCTGATTTTTTTGATGACCCGTTCAAAAGATATCGAATTTTTAAAAATTGGTAGTTTGTTCCTTTACTCAAACTTCTTTAAATCATAACTTCTACAATAATGGTCCAAATTTCAATTTTTTTTTTTCAAAATTTTTGTTTTTTTACGTACTTTCTAAAAAAAAATCCAAAAAAATTCTTAAAAGCGCTCTAGTATGCGATTTTTAAGTTTTAAAATTTAAATCTCATTTTTGAAAATGTTTGTACTCTTCGATTTTTTTTAAATTTTTCTGTGTAAAACTTCTATCAATTCTACAAATTTTTTGCCCAGGAAGATCGTGGGATAACGATTATTACTATTTTTTAAAATTTTTTGAAAAAAATTTATTGTAATTTTTCAATCTTAAAATCATTTCTACTGCTCCAATGGTGCGTCATAGAGGGGTCCTTTATAAGGCCGACCCCCATTAATTTTTACGTCTTAACATTTCTTTGGAACAACCTAATACCCTATCTCCAATTTCTAAGGGGGCTCCCACACAAAACGACATTTTTTAAAACTTGTTCCAACCGCTCTAACTGCCCTAATAGTGCCCTTAGAGCAACAAAATGTATGACTGACCCACAATATTTTTTTAGTCCAAACATTTTCTCTGAACACACCTGCCCTCTATCTTTAACTGTTACGGCGGTCCCCATACAATTTTTTTTATTTTTTGTAAATTTGTTTTATTTAATCAGCTTCTGCCGGTCCAATGGTGCGTCCGAGAGTGGTCATTAGTGAGACCGACCCCCATTTATTTTTACCCTACAACATTTTTTCAAAACATACCTACGCCCTATCTCCACTCCCTAAGTAGGCTCCCATACAAATAACAGTTGGAGCAAATTTTATAAAAATGTAATTTTGTATGGGAGCCTACTTATTGAGTGGAGATAGGGTGTAGGTATGTTTTAAAAAAATGTTGTTGGGTAAAAATAAATGGGGGTCGGTCTTACTTATGACCCCTCTCGGACGCACCATTGGACCGGTAGAAGCTGATTAAATAAAACAAATTTACAAAAAATAAAAGAAATTGTATGGGGACCGCCTTAACAGTTAAAGATAGAGGGTAGGTGTGTTCAGAGAAAATGTTTGGACTAAAAAAATATTGTGGGTCAGTCATACATTTTGTTGCTCTAGGGGCACTATTAGGGCAGTTAGAGCGGTTGGAACAAATTTTAAAAAATGTCGTTTTGTGTGGGAGCCCCCTTAGAAATTGGAGATAGGGTATTAGGTTGTTCCAAAGAAATGTTAAGACGTAAAAATTAATGGGGGTCGGTCTTATAAATGACCCCTCTATGACGCACCATTGGAGCAGTAGAAATGATTTTAAGATTGAAAAATTACAATAATTTTTTTTCAAAAAATTTTAAAAAATAGTAATAATCGTTATCCCACGATCTTCCTGAGCAAAAAATTTGTAGAATTGATAGAAGTTTTACACAAAAAAATGTCAAAAAAATCGAAGAGTACAAACATTTTCAAAAATGAGATTTAAATTTTAAAACTTAAAAATCGCATACTAGAGCGCTTTTAAGAATTTTTTGGGATTTTTTTTTAGAAAGTACGTAAAAAAACAAAAATTTTGAAAAAAAAAATTTGAAATTTGGACCATTATTGTAGATGTTATGATTTAAAGAAGTTTGAGTAAAGGAACAAACTACCAATTTTTAAAAATTCGATATCTTTTGAACGGGTCATCAAAAAAATCTGAAAATTTACCACGAAGGAGTTTTCGAAGGGTACTAAAAACTGTAAACAAATTGGGAAAATCTAAAAAAAAATTTTTTCAAAGTGTCCGATTTCACATGGAATGCCCCATATATACCCACTTTTACTTAAATAGAGTGTATAAAAAAACTACACTTTTTCCCATTTTATAAAACTGACCATAACTGTTCGGTTAAGTGACGATAAAACTTTTAAATTGACACCTCCACTCAAAGGAATTGTATTAAGAAACTTTTTGTTTTGTATAGTTTTCTAAACTAATAAAAGGTTCCAAAACTAGCAGGAAATTTTAAAAAATTACAAATTCATTAAAAGTTCATAAACGAAAGAGAAACGGAAAGAAAATTTAATTGTTTTACAAAACAAAATTTATTTTAAATTTAAAAATAAAATTATTTTAGAATTTTTTTTCATACCGTTCATATTGACAATATTGTTTCATTCAATATGGATTTAAAAAAAAAAATATTGAAAACTCAATCAATTTAGTAGTTTTAATTCAAATTTTCATAGAAATTCCTACTATTAGCTCTGATTAGGGTTGGTGGTATTTAATTGCATTAAAGAGGGAGAGAGGAGTAAGAGAATGAGCCTATGGTAAAACCGAAACTATAGAAACAACATCACATGCAAACACTATGTCCAGCAAGTTTTTGAAAACTCATTTAACAGCATTTTTGTACCCTACAAGACTCTGTGGAATTGGGTATATTATGTTGGTGCTTGTAATAACCCTAAAAAGGGGTAAAAAAAAGTACTTTAGTACTTTTTATATTTCCTGAAATAATAGTCCTAAAGGCTTTAAATTTGAAGTAGTGTAGGATTCTCCAGAAAAAAAAACGCTGAAAAAGAAAATAAGAAACACCGATTTAAATGGGGTAAATATGGAAACAATTTTCTTTGGTACTTTCTTTATGTTTTGATAAAATAAAAAACAGCTTTTTAAAAACTGGAGGATCTTCAAATAAAAATTGATATTTTTCGACTTACATCTGTAAATGGTGTAGAGTATATAATAGAGTATAAATACTACTGTATACTGTACTGGATTGTGCATGTGTTCAATCATGAATGCATGTAACTATTTGCAGCTCGAATAGACAAACAATGTCTATTGTCAAGTTTGTAATGCTGATCACGATGATGAGACTATGATGGTGCTATGGCAATTTTTAGATTTTGTTGCTGAGGATTTTATTGTTATCGCCACTACTTCTACTACAACGGTTGTTGTTGTTGTTGTTTGTATAACTATTGTTGTTGTTGTTGTTTTACATGCCTACTGTTTATTGTCATCAATTTAGCGTGCAATGAATTAGCATTAGATGTTTAGGATTGTGTTGTATCCTATTTATATATTATTTTTTTGAAAAAACTTTTTTTTTCAAAATTTGTGTTAAAAATCCTTATGGATATTACAAAATTTGAGCATGTGTGAAAGCATGTCTGCTGCTGGCTGGTTGTTTTAAACAAGTGGTAAAGAATTGCTTTTGGATTTATGTGGTTTGCTAAATCAAGTGGGTGTTGAGAAGATAAATGTAACAGAAATTAGGGGCCTTAAGAAAGAAGATTTTTAATAGAAACTATAAAAAAATTTTTGTTATCGATATAACATTAACTTAACAATTCTCAATAAAAAATTTTCTGTTATCGATAAATTAACAATTTTCTTTAGCAAATATTCAGTTGTCGATATATAAAAAACTTAAAAAATTTCTATAGAAAATTTTCTTTATAGATATATCTATAACTTAAAATTTTTTTATAAAATCGATAATTTTCTAAAGAAAATTGTTAAGTTATCATTGTATCGATAACAAACAATTTTCTAAGAAAATTGTTAAGTTATCGATAATTTAAAAATTTTATGGAAATTTTTTTGGTTTATAGAAATTTTTTTATAGAAAATTTTCTATTATCGATAACTTAACAATTTTCTTTAGAAAATTTTTTGTTATCGATACATCGATAAATTGAAAATTTTATGGAAATTGTTCTCTTATCAATATATCGATCACTTAACAATTTGTTATACAACATTTTCTGATATCGATGTGTCGATAACTTATTAATTTTCTCAGAAAACTTTCCGTTATCGATATAATGATAACTTAACAATTTTCTATAGAAAATTTTGTGTTATCGAGAACTTAACATTTTTCCATAGACAACTTGCTGTTATCGATGTATCGATAACTTAATAATATTTAATTATTAAGTTGTTTATTAATAACTTCACAATTTTCTATAGGAATTTTTCTGTTATCATTATATCGATAACTTAACAATTTTCCATAGAAATTTTTCTAATCTAACAATTTGTTATAGAAAATTTTCTTTTATGGATCCATCGATAACTTAACCATTTCTATAACAAATCTCTGTTATCGATATATCGATTACTTAACAATTTTCTATTGAAAATTTTCTGTTATCGGAATACCGATAACTTAAAAATTTTCAATAGAACATTTTCTGTTATCAGTGTTTTTATAACTTAAGTTTTCTTTTGAAAATTATTTGGTATAAATATATCGATAACTTAATAATTTTCTAAAAAATGTACTTTATCGTTATGTTAATAAATTAACAATTTTGTATTAAAATTTTTTTGTGTTTGATATATCGGTAACTTAACAATTTTCTGCTATCGATTTACCGATAACTTAACTATTTTCTATGGAAAACTTTTTGTTAAAGTTATATTGATAACTTAACAATTTTTTGTTATCGATACATTGATAATTTAATAATTTTCTATAGACAATTTTATGTTATCGATAACTGAACAATTTTCTATAGAAAATTTCCAGTTATTGATATAACCACAACTGAATACTGTCTTGCAGAAAATTTTCTGTTATCGATATATCGATAAATTAAAAATGTTCTAAAGAAAATGTTCTGCTTTTGATGTATCGATAACTTAACAATTTTCTATAGCAAATTTTCAGTTATCGATATATCGATAACTAAACAATTTTCTATAGAAAACTATAAAAGATTTTCTTTAATTGAAGTATCGATAACTAAACCGATTGTTTTTACCGATAGCAGAAAATTTTCTATAGACAATTTTTAAAAGAAAATTTTCTAAGAAAACTCTTAAGTTATCGATAACAGAAATTTAAATACAAAATTGTTAGGCTATTGATATATCGATAAAAGAAAATTTTCAACAAAAAATTGTTAAGTTTTTTATATATCGATAACAGAAACTTTTCTATAGAATAGTTAAGCTATTGATATATTGATAACAACAAATTTTGTGTAGAAAATTGTTAAGTTATCGATGTATCAATAACACAAAATTTTCTATTAAAAATCGTAAAGTAATCTATGTATCGATAATAATTTCAATAGACAATGGGTAAGTTATCGATAACTAAAAATGTTCTCTAAAAAATTTTTTACAAAAAGTTGTTAAGTTATCGATTAAGAAAATTTTTGTTAGAAAACAGTGATTACAAAAATTTTTAACGTTAAATTATCGATGTATCGAAAACAAAAAAAATTGTTAAGCTATCAAAATATCGATAGCAGAAAATAGTCTATAGAAAATGTTAAGTTATCGATATACCAATAGCAGAAAATTTTCTATAGAAAATTTTTAAGTTATCGACACAACGATAACAGAAAATTTTATATAGAACATTTTTAATCATTATACGATAACAGAAAATTTTCTATAAAAAATTATAAAGTTATCGATAAATCGATAACACAAAAATTTCTACAGAAAATGATAAGCTAACTTAGAAAAGTGTCTAGTTGTCGTTAAAAGATTTTTTTTATATTTTGAGTAGGTTTATTCTAGCTCGAGGTCATTATTTCCTTTACTTATTAAAACTATGATATTCTCATAGAATAATTTTCTAGAAAATTATTTCTCTGTTTAAATTTATTTATGTTGGTCATTTTTTGCAAGACTTAATCGACACGTGTTTCTGGATTTGTCAGATTCTATTGTCAGGATTATTTAGCAAAAATAAAAACCCTATACTACAAGTAGCAAAGGGTCTTTAATGACAATCGTTAAAGATTGTCATTAATTAACGATTGTCACTAAAGACTGACACGTGTTTCTGGATTTGTCAGATCCCATTGTCAAGATTATTTAGCAAAAATAAAAACCCTATACTACAAGTAGCAAAGGGTCTTTAGTGACAATCGTTAATTAATGACAATCGTTAACGATTGTCATTAAAGACCCTTTGCTACTTGTAGTATAGGGTTTTTATTTTTGCTACATAATCCTGACAATAGAATCTGACAAATCCCGGAACACGTGTCGATTAAGTCTTCCAAAAAATTACCAACATAAATAAATTTAAAACAGAAAAATAATTTTCTTGAAAATTATTCTATGAGAATATCATAGTTTTACTTACAAGGGAAGTATCTCAACCCTTATGAACCGATTTGCCTGAAACTTAAAATATATATTAATGAGACGATTTTAAGGTTGGGGTGTCTCGGCTTTTCGGCCATATCAGTGTTTCAAAATTTCGTTGTCCCCTTATGAAACCATATGGACCTCCGGGAAAATTTCGATAACTCACGAACTAACAGGAATATCCTCTAGAGAAAAAATACGTGTCGACTTAAATTTAATAAAGATTATTTCGTATTCATATGGACATCGTAGCTCTATGTCTTCATATAAATACCCCCCAAAATTTTCACATTTTAATAAAAAAAAGTATTTAACGAAGCCATACTTTTACAAGGTTATGCCACCGTTGGATAGGCATTAAAAAAACCTTTCTTCTCATATGTAAACATCATATAGTTTCTTAGAAAGAAATGGCTGAAAAATCCAAAAAACGATTTTTTTGCCATTTTTTTACCCATGTTTTGAACCCCTAAATTCCCGATATGGCCGATAAGCCGAGACACCCCAACCTTAGAATTGTCTCTTTTATATATATTTTACGTTTCATGCAAATCGGTTCATAAGGGTTGAGATACTTCCCTTGTTAGTAAAGGAAATTATGACCTCGAGCTAGAATAAACCTACTATAATATAATATTTTAAAGGTCGAATACAACAATTTTTATTTTTTAATAAAAATTAATCAGAATTCAAAATAAAAATTATTATCGATACATCGATAATTTAACAATTTTCTACAGAAAATTTTATGTTATCGGTAACTTAAAAATTTTCTATAGAAAGCTCTAAAAAAATTGTTAAGGTACCAAAAAATCGATAACGGAAAACTTTCAATAGAAAATTTTCTGTTATATAGTAGATAATTCGATAACTTAACAATCTTCAATAGAAAGTTTTTCGTTATCGAATTTTCGTAAACTTAACAATTTTCTATAAAAAATTTTCAGTTATTGATATATAGATTACTTTAAAAATTTTGTTATATATATATATCGATTGCTTAAAAAAATTCTACAGAAAATTTTCTGTTATCGATATATCCGATAACTTAACAGTTTTCTATTGAAAATTTTCAGTTATCGATAACATTACAATTTTCTTTAGAAAATTTTCTGTTTTCAAATAATCGATAACTTAACAATTTTATAAAGATACTTTTTTAAAAATTTTGTTATCGATATATCGATTTCTTAAAAAAATTCTAAAGAAAATTTTCTGTTATCGATGTATCGAGTACTTAAACAATTTAGTTAAAAATTTGCTATACAAAATTTTCTGTTATCGATAACTTAACAGTTTTCTATTGAAAATTTTCTTTTATCGATAACTTCACAATTTTCTTTAGAAAATATTCTGTTTTCGAATAATCGATAACTTAATAATTTTCTAAAGAAACTTTTTTGTTAGGGATTTCTTTTTTTTTTTAATTTTCTATAGAAAATTTTCGATAACATAAATTTTTTTTTGTTATCGATAACTTTTTTTTAAAAAGAAACTTTTCTGTTATTGGTAACTTAACAATTTTTTATAGAAAATTTCCGTTTATCGATAACTTGACAATTTTCTATGGAAAATTTCTGTTAGCGATTTACCGATAACTTTACAATTTTGTTTGAAAAAATTTCTGTTATCGATAAATTAATAATTTTCTGTTAAAAATTATCAGTTATCGTTTAATCGTTAATTAAATAACATGGGCCCTTTTAAGTGGCCCCTCTCTAGCACTTCGCTTTTTAAAAATCATGTTGTAGGTGTTCTTTTCGTGTTCACTTGCTGCGGTTTAGTAGCTGATTTAAATTACAAATTCTCTAGCCAAATTAACTTGTTGCATGAATTGAGGTTTTTACAAGAATTGAAAATGAAAAATTGAAAAAAATTTTAGCATTGACATAATTTTGTTAAATTTTTAAGTATCTTAAATATTTAAAAATCTGTAAAAGTCACTTATTTGCATATTTTTTTAAACTTCTGATTAATTTTTATTAAAAAATAAAAATTGTTTTATTCGACCTTTAAAATATTATATATTGAAAATGTTTATTCTGGCTCGAGGTCATTATTTTCTTTACTAATTAAAACCATGATATTCTCACAACATAATTTTCAAGAAAATATATTTTTTTTTGTTTTAAATTTATTTATGTTGGTCATTTTTGTAAGACTTAATCGACAAGTGTTTCGGAATTTGTCAGATTCCATTGTCAAGATTATGTAGCAAAAATAGAAACGATTTACTACAAAGTAGCAAACGACTCTAATGTCTTTAAAAAAATTATAACTTTTAAAAATTTAAGTTTTGCATTTGTTTTCCAAGACTTTCATAATAAAATTTTTGTTAAAAGTGATGTTCATTTACTTTTTTGATATCTACAGAACACAAAATTGCATGAAATTATTGTTTAAAAATTCATGTTTATATGTTCATTTTGTTTTTTATCATTTAGCTCTGAAGATATGCATGAATATTATAATATCTCAAAATTCATTAACACATCCTTTAGCAGTTTAAATAATAATACAGATCTCTAAGAAGGGGACAGTATATGTCGCTGAATTTTTTTATATATATTTAAAAATGCCTGGAGAGAAATTAAGCATAAACATGAATTGCTGTTTTTAAATGTTTGAAAATTTCTGCTTAAAAGAGTGTACATTTCAAGAATATTTCACTGTAATCGTTGGTTGCCTTAGTTTATGATGTATCCCAACTAACTTAAAAGTTTTTTAATAATTTAAATTAAAACTTTAACTTATGCATTCTTCAAAGAAATTGTCTGTTAAGTTAGCAAAAAGAAAACCCCGCAGCGAGAGCAAAAAATACTTGAAGTTTGAGTCATATGATAAATTTTCTAATTTCTGCGTAAGTTCTGGGTGTTGTTTAAATTTTTAACTTTAAAATGGATGAAAAACGGAAAATATTTTGAAAACGCCTAATTAAATAAAATTTTTAGGGCTTGAAAATAGTTGACTTTAAGAGAGTATTCTACGTTTTTTTACTCGGAAACCGTAAGTTGTACGAAAAAAAAAATGTTTGTTACAATATTTTAAATAAAATTAAGGAGATTGAAATTAAGAAGAAAAAAATTTTCCATCAGACTTTCAAAAAATGCCTGCAAATTTTGTATTCTTGCCCAAAACTTTAAATCATGATAATGTTTTGCGGAAGATTTGGGTGTACTTGCCAAAGCAAAGTTTTTTTTAGAAAAAATAATGTTGTAACGACTTGAAATATCAGTCGCGGACCCCATTAAAAAACCAAAAGAGCTGTACATTTCGTAAGTGAGTGCAAAAATAAGTGCAAAAAAATGTTTTTACATTTTGGAGAGTATAAAAGATTCGGCACCAAAGAATATACCATACTCACTTGTTTTATGTACATTTGGTAAACAAATGGAAAATTTGTATGCGAAAAGCTTAGACTTGGTAAAAAAGTAGTTTTGGTAATAAAAAATTATTTTTTTCACGAAAAACAAAATTATGTTAAAAAAAATTTAATGAACCCAAAATTTTTGGTGAAAAAAAATTTTGATGAAAATTTGATGAAAAAAATTTTTTGATGAATTTTTTTGATGAAAAGAAAAATTTTTTGATGTAAAAAAAAAAATGATGAAAAAAAATTTTTTTTTGGTGAGAAAATATTGTTTCAGATTTTTCCGAGAAAAAAAATTTAAAAAAAAGTCCAGAAGTCAATATTGTAAAAAAGTCGCTTTTTTAAACCCCAATATCTTTCAAAGTATTGATCCAAATATTTCTGGAGTTTCTTAAATATTTGGATTTCTTTACTACATTTTCTAATATTGTTCCTAAAGTGTTCTTTAAAAATGCTAAATAATATATATTACAGAAGATTGTACTCAAACACAAAATATGGTTCTACTGCCAGCTGTATGATGAGTTGGGGTCAGTTAATGTTCCCTCCTTAAGGTATGCTTTAAGGAAATTACAAAACTACTGTTCAAAATATACACAAAAACGGAAAGAGTCGTAAATGAGTAAAATCTTAATGCAATTAATATTAAAAAAGTCCACATACTGTCTGATAAATCCTTATCCAAGTGACTGCAAAACACATCTATCATATTGTTTAAATGTTTTTTTTAACAACTTTTACTTTCATTACATTTATTATTAAGTTTGTATTTTTTTAATTTCCCAACATATTAAAATTCCCAGTATATTTTTGTTTGCATTAAGAGTAAAATCATTATTTTCTCTTAGCTCAAACAATAACAATATGTTGCAGTAGAATGACATTTTTTCTTAAACTTTCGATTTTCCCAAGTGTCCGGCAAATTTTTTTTTCCTACTAGACCTTTAAGTTATGTGTAACAAATTTATGACAATTCGGATTAAAATAACCCATGGCGCCCAGCGATAAAAATTCTGGATTTTCGAAAATTTTAAAAATAAAAAATTTGTGTTTTTTAATTTTTCATAAATTTGTATGCGCTGAACACGAATATCAAAAAATAAGTAAAATCGGATGAACGGTTTTCGAGATATTGAAATTTTAAATTTGGGAAAAATGGAGTTAAAAAAATATATACCACTAAATTTCTTTCCCTTGATCAAGGAAAGGGTCAATTGACCATTTCATAGAGCTTTAAGGAAAAAAAGCCTTAACGTGAGCAATTTTTAAGTATGTAGCTATAAAAATTTACATACGCAATAATTTTTGATTCTGTTTTTTTTTTTTTTTATTTGAAAGATGAATTATTGTAATATTTTCAAAATTTAATTACACAAAATTTGGTCACCAAAAATTGCCAGGGTTGCCACTCACATGTAGATATTTTTTTTAACACTTTCACTACCGACTTTTTTTGGCTAGTAATTTCTTGACCAAAATTTGTGAAAATGTAGATCTATGCAAAGTAAAAACTTTTTGTTGATTTCGTTGGTCTACCGCGCCCTCTAGCGGAGATATATCCAACCAAACTTGAAGCTTTCACATGCAATATCTCCCGAACGAGTAAACATTTTTCCAAAATTCGAATTTTGTATTTTTCGTATCGAAAAGTTCTACAAAATCCGCTTTTTAGAAAGCTTGTACGATTATTATTCGATTTTTGAGAACTTTTTAACGTTTACTTTGTTTTGCAATTTTTTTACGTTATTTGAAAAATTTCCAGTTTGCCACCAAATATTGCGTGTAGAGAAATTTATTTTTCCGAGCACATCTATCGTAAAGATAACCCTTCAATGATCACTCTTGTCAAAACAAAACACAAAAATTTTGTACGGTTAATTTTTAATGAATTTTTAAAGATGTGTACACTGTAGTGCACAAGGGGAGTGAAAGGGTTAAAGACAAAATCGGCTGCAGTTGTACATCAAAAATTACTGAACCGATTTTGATTTTGACTTGTAGATTATTAAGTTTTCTTGCACTTACTGTAGCCATTTTTTGAAAAATATTGATTTTTGTTGAAATTATGCTAATATATAAATAAAAAATTTCAAAAAATAAATAAAAAATCTACAAATCAAAATAAAAATTCTTTAAAATCGGTCCTGTACAACTCCAGCCGATTTTGTCCTTTAAAAGAATCATTCTACAATTGAGTGGCAATGTCAATTCACCAAGTTTAGTGTTATAAAATTTTAAAACTATTACAATTGTTAAAAAAAAAATCAAATGAAGGCTGTTTTTTTTTCTTTAAACCCCGTTGAGACAAACTTTCATTTAAAATTATTAAGATAACTTCCACCAAAAACTCTAAACTTTGATCGAAGTGCGCATTGGGTAGAAATGTTCTGATTTGACTCAAATTAAGTTTAAATGGAAGCCTGCCTTAAGCTCTATGAAACAGTCATTGAAAATTTTTTTTTTTTTGAGATTTGAAAAAAAAAAATTGAACGTAGGAAAAAACTGCAACCTTTTGAAGTTTGTTGACAAATTTCACCTGGCGATTTCTCGAAAACCTCCCTGATTTCAGAAATTTTTTGATATTCATTTTTAACACGTTAAAATTAAGAAAAAAAAAAACACTAAAAAAATTGTGTCACCAACTGTTTGTAAATTATTTAAAAAGTTTTACGTTTTTAAAAGAAAGCCATTAGTTTAACGTTCAGTTTTTTTAAATGACTTTTTCTGTTCTTTGTTTAAAAAAAAAAAACAACATAAAAAATAAAGACTTTCATTAGCACTCAATTTTTAAAGTCATTTATTTTTGTTTTGTAAGTAAAAATAAGTGATTCTTCTTTATTAATGATTTGGGCACGTTATTTTTTTTTTTAATTGTTGGCATTTTTAAGGAGAAATCATTAGTTTTTACCTACATGTGTGGGTTATTCTTTTGCTGAAAAAAAAAAATCAAAAAATTATTTATAGAAATATAAAAACATGTTGGTATCAAGTGACTTTGGCACGATGGGTAGAGTGTCTGAATGTAGTTAATTGCGGGATCGATTCCCCAAAATTTTATTAAGCATTTTTAAAAAATAATTTAAAAGAAAAATTTAAAAAAAAAAACCTACGAAATCATTAATTTTAAATGTTTTCGTGGGTATTTTTAACATGATAATGTTTTTAGGCTGGTGTCTAATTTTAAAAAAGTTGCAGGACGCCACCTCAGTTTGACTATATAAGTTAACAATTAACGAATAAGAAAACAAGAATTACTATTTTTATTTTCTTAAAACCAAAAATTTTAATAACTTGGGTTTGTAACTTGGATAATAATTCATCTCGTGGTGAATAAAACCGTTTTTCACCAGCTGGTGAATAAAAAGTAACATAATTATTTTTCAACAAAATTTTTTTTTTTTTTTTTCATCAAACTTTTTTTATCCTTTTTTTTTTTTATCAAATTTGTTTATTTTTTATAAATTTTTTTTTTCATAAATTTTTTTTCATCAAATTTTTTTCGTTATTTTTTCAATTTTTTTTTCATCAAAAATTTTTTTTTTATCATCAAAATTTTTTTTTTCATCAAATTTTTATTTTCATCAATTTTTTTCGTTATTTTTTTTTTTTTCATTAAATTTTTTATTATCAATTTTTTTTTCTCACAAAAATTTTTTTTTTTCATTTTTTTTCATCAATTTTTTTTACATCAAAAAATTTTTATTTTCATCAAAAAAATTCATCAAAAACTTTTCTTCATCAAAATTTTTTCATCAAAAAGTAATTTTTACCAAAACTACTTTTTCACCAAGTCTAAGCTTTTCGCATAAAAATTTTCCATTTGTTTATCAAATGTACATAAAACAAGTGAGAGTGATATATTCTTTGGTGCCGGATCTTTTATACTCTCCAAAATGTAAAAACACTTTTTTGCACTTATTTTTGCACTCACTTACGAAATGTACAGCTCTTTTGGTTTTTTAATGGGGTCCTCGACTGATATTTCAATTCGTTTTGCATGGAATAGCAAAGTAATATAACATTATTTTTTCTAAAAAAAACTTTGCTTTGGCAAGCACATCCAAATCTTCCGCAAAACATTATCTTGATTTAATGTTTTGGGCAAGAGTACAAAATTCGTAGGCATTTTTTTTTTAATTTGTTAGTAAAAATAATTATTTCCTGTTGTGCTAGATAAATTATTTTATTTTAAATTGACAAATTTACATATTTTTTTTTTTTATTTATCGCCACAATATCGTTCGTATAATATAAATACTACTTTGATTTTTTATTTAAATGATAAATTTCTGTATTGCCGCAATATCTTTGGGACGAAAAAAATGATGAATAAAAAAAATTTATGAAAAAAAAAAATTGATGAAAAAAAAAATTGATGAAAAAAAAAATTGATGAAAAAAAAAATTATGAAAAAAAAATTGATGAAAAAAAAAAATTAATGAAAAAGAAAAATTTTTTTTGTTGAAAAATAATAATGTTACTTTTTATTCACCAGCTGGTGAAAACGGTTTTATTCACCACGATGTGAGTTATTATCCAAGTTACAAACCCAAGTTATTAAAATTTTTGGTTATAAGAAAATGAAAATAGTAATTCTTGTTTTCTTTTAAAATTAGATACCAGCCTAAAAACATTATCATGTTAAAACCGCTATACACCACTCAACACTCATTTTCCGGTTTGAATTCTGGTGATCAATTTTAGTAGACTCCTGATTCCTAATCTGTTCTCCATGGTTGAAAATGCGAAAAATTACGATTTTTGCATTATTTGAAAGCCTGCACAGCAGCCATTGAGAGGAATACAAATCTGGTATAAAGCGCAAAAGTATAATTTGTCTTTGGTCTCCAACATAGAAACCTATTTTTTTCTAATTATTGCGTTTGGTTGGGTTACAATTGCGTTTTAAAATGACTCTGTTAAAATTATCATTTTTGTAAAAAAAGATAAGGTAGATAGATACCTTAGATTTTTTTTATATTTTTCAAAGAAAAACTAAGAAAAAAAATATTTTACAAATTCAAGTTTTCTGTATCATTTTTCGTATAAACCGGAAGATATCTTAAATGGCTTTTAAAGTCTTTAACAAAGAATGAACTTTTGCCTACATTTTGAGCTCATCACAGTAAAGATTGATTATCAGGTTTTTGTTTTAGGACCTTTTAGGAATGGTGCTTTTTCTAATTTTTTTCACAGTGTTTTTTTAAAATAAATGTTTGGCCAATAATAGTGCAACAACTTCAAATTTTTTTGATCATATATTTGAGATCATAGTTCAATTATACTCTAACGCTTTATACCAGATTTTTCTTCCACTCAGTGGCTGCTGTGCAGGCTTTCAAAAAAAAATCGCGTTTTTTTCGCATTTTCAACCGCGAATAATTAAAATTCTAGACGTGATGGAAAAATTTGGAGCACAGATTTGGAATCAGCGAGTCAAAATCTTTACAAATTTTATATGAAACTTCAACCGGAGCCAAAAACCTTCGATTTGTTGAGCGGTGTAACATCGGGTTCATCCGCTATAAATTGTCAAAAATGGCTAAAACGGCGATTTTTCTATTTTGACCCCAATTTTCATAAAAACCTAATGCAGGCGCGGATCCAGCTCTTGGGTTTGGGGGGGAAAATTTTTTTTTGCTCAAAAAATTTTTTTTTGCAGGGAATTTCAGGTTGAATTTGAATCACTGGTTAAGGTTTTTTAGTGTTCAACTCTTGTTAATTATGATTTTTTCTATAGAAACATTTTCAAATTTTAAAAAATATTATTCCTATAATAAAAAACCTTAAATGTTTGATATTTTAAAAAATGTCTCTTCAAGAAATTTTCGGGTTCTAAAGCATTTTTCTGGTAGCAAAAGAGCCAGATTCTGACATAATTTTGTAATAGAAAATAAGTCAGGTTTGAGATATGTTTATTCACAAAAAGTTTTCTGATTTGGAAATTTTTCCGAGTTATTTTCTTAAAGAGAAAGTTTATGACTCTGAGACGTTATCCCAATAGAAACATTCTGCGTTTTTTAAGGCATTTTGATACAGAAAAGCTATTAAAATTTTTACAAAAATATTTTGAGTAGGTTTATTCTAGCAAAAAATTGATGATGGTACAAAAAATAAAGCACTTTGAAAGTACTATTTTCCAAACGCTCTGAAGGCGCTTTGTTTAATCAACTCAAAAGTGCTTTTACAGCAACTTTTTACGAATTAAAAAAATGTTTTATAACTTCCACCCATAATGTAGAATACATAATAATTGTACCATTCCAATAAGGGGAATGAATAAGCTAACCAAGTAATATAATAATTAATAACAAAAAAATTAAAAATTAAAAAAAAAAATTTTTTGGTTTGTATGGAAAAATGATTTTTAAGGCCCCGCTCTTTAAGGTCCCGTCCCGTAGGGCCGTAAAAATTTTCCTGAGCTATTTTTAAGTCAAATGGAAAAAAAATGAGCGGGTACCGTCTCAACATTTTCAATATTTCCAAATTCTTAGATATTTATGCAATTCTCACACCAAAAAATTTCTATATTTAGAACAAATTTTCGTAAAGAAATATTCTCAGATTTTGTGATTATTTTCTCATTAAAAACTTCTTAGGTTCTAAATTTTTTTTTCTATTCTACTTTTCTACACAATAGGTTTAAGATACCGAAACGATCTTTCTACACCTACATTTTTAGGGTTTATAAAAATATTCCATAGAAAGTTCCTGAGATTAGCAAAATTTAAGACTTTAATGCTTTGTAAAATTTTTGGAGGCAATTTTTTTTTGTTTTCTGAAAACTTTTCCCTAGAAAATGTCTAAGATTGTCAAGAGAGTCTAAGAAATGTTTTAGTTCCTAAGTAATTTTTCCCATAGAAAAAGTCTCAGAGTCTGAGTCTCCGAAATTTTTCCTAAAAAAAAAGTCTTGGATTCTGAGACATTTTTCAAACTAAAAACAAATTCGGAATCTAAGACCTTTTTTAGATTCTGTGATATTTGTATAAAATTCTCAGAATATTTTTTCAAAAATTTTCAGAATTTAAGACATTTTTTATAGAAAAATGCTTGGATTCTAAGTTATTTTTTCTAACGAAAAAGTCATAGATTTTAGAATATTTTTTTAATATTACAACTAAAAAGTTCTGAGATATTTGTCCCTTTTACTATAGAAAAGGTCTCAGCTTTTCTTATTAAAAAAAAATTAAGATTCTGAGACATCTTTCTAATAAAAAAAAATCTCAGATTCTGATAGATTTTACATAAGGAAAATAGTTTCAGATTCTGAGGCATTTTTCCAAAGGAAAAATACTTAGATTCCGAGACATTCTTCCTATAAAAGTCCCAGATTCTGCATCATTTTTCCTTAAGAAAAAGTCAAAGTTCTATTGCATTTTTTGTATAAAAAATTCTCAAATTTTCCCTGAAGAAAATTTTCTTATTTTTCCTACAGAACAATTTTATTTATTTTTATTTTATTATTTTATTTTAAATAATTCTAAGAAAAATTCTCAACTTTTTTCTATAAAAAAATTCCCAAAAAATTCGTCTAGAAAAATTCCCAAATATTTCGCCTATAAAAATTTTTGTATTTTTTATAAAGAAAAGTTTTATTAAATAGACAAATTAAAAAAAATATAAATTTTTTCCTTGACATTGGACATTTTTCAAAGAATTTTTTTTTTTCAGATTATTTTCTATTCAATTTCCTTTTTCCCTCTTCTTTTCTTTCCCTTCCCTTCCCTTACTTTCTTTTTCCTTTTTTCTTTTTTTTCTTTTTTTTCCTTTTTTTTCTTCCGAATTCGGTTTGGGGGGGGGGGGGGGCTAATATAATTTTTTCCCCCCGTGGATCCGCGCCTGACCTGATGTGATGGAAAAGTTTGAAGAACAGTTTTTAGATCCCAAGAACAATTGCAATTTAATATTCAGTAGTGTAAACTACTGAACATTAAATTAAGATAATCAAAATTGAACAGTTTTTAAATATATAGACTCGCACTGCACATTGGGGCAAACCTATACGATTCTTGGCATTAAATAAACCGCTTATTTTAAATATGAGTGTGTGGTACCGTTGTAAAGGGGACAATCTGTAGATCATATTTGCATTATAAAATTTCATGGTTACCTTGCAAAATTCTGAAAATTTTGCAATATTATGTTCATTTAATGTATTTTTGTTTTTAAAATCTTTAATTACGTAAAAAAAAAAAAACAAACTCAGTTGGAATAATAAAATACATCTAATTTCTGGTATCTGTAAGAGTTTGCAAAAAAAAAAATGCAAAAAAAAAATTAAACAAGTAAAAAAGTTAAATTCGGCCTTGCCGAATGTAGTGATACCCTCCACAATTTCAAAAAGATTATTTCAAAAAACTTTATTTAAAAGGAAATTAATTTTGAAAAAAAAAAAAAATTTTGAAAAAAAATTTTCGCGAAAAAAAATTTTGGTAAAAAAAATCCGCGATTTTTTTTTTTTTTTTGTGTTCGTACTTGTTTAAATACCATTTGGTGTCCAATTATGTTCACATATGCCAACCAGTAGCCGAATTAAAGCATTTTGTATTTTTAGGTTATGTTGAATGTACTGAAATTTTTGAGGTGTGCTTACATTTTCGTTCATATCTTTTGAACCGCTGAACCGATATCGCTCAAATGCAATACCAAACTTCTCGGGAGAACTTCCAATAAATATGTTAAGTTTCTGTCATCTCTGTGCAATATTTTGTCCGCGACAGCACTTTCCACAGACAGACAGACAGACAGACGGACAGACGGACATCGCTAGAATGTCTTAAAATCGATCGGGCATCATGAATATATATAATTTAGATCGATATTTCGATTAGTTACAAACAGAATGACAAACTTTTTATACCCTCCACTCTAGTGATAGGGTGGAGGGTATAAAAACTACAATTCAGAAACAATAAAAACTATTTTTTTTCAACAAATGTGAATGAGAAATATTTAATAATATCATATTTTTTTTAGCATTTTGCACAACAACATGCAAAAAAATTGTGTGAATTTTTTGAGAACAAATCAAGTAAAAATTATTAAATTTAAAAAAACGAGTAAAAAGTGTGTATAAAACCATTTTTTCGATTTTGTGCAAACAATGCAAATTTATATTTAACAAAAAATAAAATCAATTGACGTCTATCTCAATTCATATTTAATAATTCAATCAATAACTTTTCGCAGACTTTTTACAAAAGCGAAAAGGATGTTAACTAAAAAGCAAAAAAAAATTGTAATATTTCTCCTCCAAGAAAAAAAAAAATTAAAAATGGATACGATTAAAATAAGTGAGTTGAAAATTTAGTGTGCAACCACTCATATATAAATCCCTCTTACTTATTATTTTTTAAGATTATCAAAACAGTAACTTTGAAATTGATATGAATACAATTTGTTGATTGGAAATTGAGTGTGAAACCCTGCATGTAAAACCACCAAATAGTATTTATTTTTTAAAAATATGGAATTAGTAACTTCAGAATTGATAATCGAAAGAGTAAGGTCGAAATAAATACATATACAATTTTCAAGTTGGACATTTAGTGTGGAACCACTTATACATTCGAATAAAATTTGTGCGTTGCAAATTTAGTGTGGAACCCCTTATATAAAATCGCTTAATCCTCCTTTGTTGCTTATTTTTTATATACCGAAATTTTTAAGATTCCTAATTAAATTCTATAAAACACTTAATATTTTTTTTTTTTTTTTTTTCGATTTTAGGGGGTTTTTAAAACCGCGATAACATGGCCTAGAGGCAAATTAAGGCAACCGTTTTACTTGGAATCTTGTTGTATACATGTCGCTCTATATTCCACATATGAGTTGTATCAATTCAGTGCAATTCACAGTATACTTTTATTCCTTTGAAATTATGAATTTTATTAATTTTTATTTTCTTAATAGCCTATTTGAAATTTCCCTAAAAGTATAAGTTTTTTGCATGTGTTTATAGCTTTAACGGTCCAAAAATGTTCTTAACATAATTTTCAATCATGAGGCATTCAAAAAATTTCGGAGTTTGGACGTTTTATGTATCTTTAAGTGCACCAAACATTGCCTTCAAATTAAAATTATTTTAATTTATTAATTTAACATATTTTTGCTTGACTTTGAACCCTTTCTATTGGAAGGCCCAAAGCTAAAAATAAAAAATAAGTATGAGGTTATATGCAGAATTTTGTGGTCTTTCCATTGGTGCTGCCCGTTTTTCAAAATCCGCGGTTTCAGTTTTTGACTTTTTGCCAAGGGCCCCCATATAGCTGCCCCAATGTGCACTGTCTGGTGAATAATAAAATGACACAAAATTTTTAAAAATTTTCTTTAGCTGAATCATTCTGTTCTGATATCTAAAAATTGCTTAGTATTTTGCAACAAAGTATTTTACATCCAGTTGTTTATAGCAAAATAACGCAAAAATTTTTTTTGTCTCAAAGTGACTTTTCAAAGTTATCAAAAGCTTTTTACTGCTAAAATCTATAACTTTTTAAATGTATGTCACTAAAGCTTTAAACCAGAAAAGCTTTCTAAGTTTTATTGAAACATAATTTTTCCAAATAAAGCTGTAAAGCAAATACAAAAGCTGCAAGGAAATGTAATTATTATTTTAAACCCATAAGACAATTTTTAGTACGGAAATGAATCAAGAGAACAGTACACAGAAAAAAACGAATTGTAATATTGACCCCCATATTTGTGAATACAATTAACTTTTTCACTGAAAGTGCTCCTATACGGGTATTTTGTGATATCAACTAACGTTTGTAAATATTGATTGTTGAAAAAAAATTTTAAAAAATTGATAAACGAGTTGGTAATAGTTCTCTAAAGTTATTATTTGTATTGACAAACATACAAAATCTTATTTTTTTTTCAACAAAGAAATTCAACAAACACAAACACAATTATTTGATCTGACAAACGTAAAAAATCTTATTTTTTTTCAACAAAGAAATTCAACAAACACAAAAACTATTTGTTGACATGATAAAATAATTTTGAAATAAAATTACTTGACTAAGTTTGTTAAAAACAAAATCGAAATTTTGTATTGTGGACTAACAGGCGGCCATTTTTACTAAATGTTTGGTTGATATCATGTTTGGTCGATTTACAATTGATGTTTGTTGATTTAAATTTGACGATTTTATTTTCTGTGTACTTGTTATCGCTGGCATTTGATGTAAATTTAATATTTTCCTTGTTTAAAAAGTGTTTTTAAAAATTAATCTATATTTATTTTATTAACTCCATTGTTAATAACTTTTATTTAAACAGTTGTTAAAGCGTATGGACGTTTGTGAATAAATTAATTTTCAACTATTTATATGCAATTTTTATTAAGTCTAAGTTGCAGTAAACTGTATTCATTTGTTTGGTAAACTTGAAATTATAAAAAAAAAAAAAAAATGAAATTTATTATTTTGTGCGCCCTTGTTTTAAGCATTTTTTGTGTAATAAATGCTTTACCACATCATAGGTCTTATGGTTTAGAAGAATCTTTTAATCGGTCCGAGCTTGAGGAAGAAATACTTGGTGTCGCTGAAATGATTGATAGTTTTTTAAACTATTTAAACATGAATGATGATAGAGAAGAACAACATTTAATTGAGGAAGAACTACTTCATGAACTCGAGGAAATGTCTGAAAGTCATTTTAACTATTAAAACTTGAATGATAATGATGATAGTGAAGAAACAAAATTTAATTGAGTTTATAATTAATTCAAATGGAAATGAAAAATATATCCTAAATAAATGAGCATATGAAAAAAAAAATTGTAAATTTAAAAGAAATTTATTTTTAAAACTATTTATTAGGGTGGGTTCGATGATTTACATATTTGCGAATCTCGCTAACTATTAGCAAAAAGTCGGTGCGCACTGTCGAGCTGATAATAGGAAAATTATAAAAAAATTTCTGGGTGGTATTTTTAGTCCTCTACAAGCGGTTTTAGTTTTTGGCTTTTAAAAAAAATATATTTTTTTTTAACAAAAAATAAAAAAAAATACAAATTGTATTTCAAAAAAATTCCATTACATTAACCCAAGAAAATTTTGAAATACAATTTGTATTATCTTAAATATAAATGGAAAATTTTGATATATGTATAATTGGAAATTTTTAAAATACAAATGCAATTTTCTGAAAAGCATTTAGAAAATTTTGAATTACAAATGAAAATTTTTGAAATACAATTGGAAATTTTTGAAATACAAATGGAAATTTTTGAAATAAAATTTGTAGTTTCTCAAATATAAATGGACTATCATATGTAAAAATGTTTTAAATATTTTTGTTGGTTATTGACAATCGTTGCCTTAGTACAAGTACAATTTCTTCGTCTTTCTAATTCACATTGTGGATAGAGTCGAATATATATTTATACTTTAGTTTGTGCACAAACGATTTGTCATTAAACTCGTTTGCTACTTGGTAGTAAATCGTTTCTATTTTTGCTAAATAATCTTGACAATGGAATCTGACAAATTCCGAAACACGTGTCGATTAAGTCTTGCAAAAATGACCAACATAAATAAATTTAAAACAAAAAATAATTTTCTTGAAAATTATGCTATGAGAATATCATGGTTTTAATTAGTAAAGAAACTAATGACCTCGAGCCAGAATAAACATCCTCAAAATATAATATTTTAAAGGTCGAATAAAACAATTTTTATTTTTTAATAAAAATTAATCAGAATTTATAAATGGAAAGCTTTGAAATATAAATGGAATTTTTTGATATTGGTCAAAATTACGATACAAAACCACAAATCCGGACGTGGGTCTTCAGATTTTTTTTTTTTTACATTATGAACACAGATGCTCTATGGAGCCAATTAAACATTTCCATTTACAGTTTAATAAAATTCCAAAAACTCGCGATTTTATTTGCGATTTTTAATTTTTAAAAATCACAAAAAATTTAAAAAGTGGTGTAGTTTGAGTCGCAAAAATTAGCAAGCTGGGCACACTGCTGGTAAAGCTAATTCGGGTACGCTGAATTCAATGGTGTAAAGCCTAGGTACTACAAAAAAATAATTTTTATGCTTTTGTAATGAATCGTATTCTACTAATTTTCATAAATTAATAGCAAAATAAAAAAAAAATTGGAAAACAAATTCGCGAAAAAAAATTTCCGCGAATATTTTTTTTAATATAAAAATCCTTCAACTACAGTATTGGGATATATTCACGTTGTCATTCCGTGTGTATCGCATCGGGACTAGACTCCTCAAGTTTGGCACAAATATGTCCTATGGTCCTAGGCAGGTCAAGTTCGGAAATGTGCATTGCCATTATTTCTTTAAAAAAAGAATTAGAGCAAAAAAGACAAAATCTAGGGATCACTAAAAAAATAAAAAAAATTAAAATTTTTAAAAAAAATTTATTTGCCATTATTTCCTTAAAAAAAAGAGATAGAGCAAAATAGATGAAAGCTGAAGATCACTAAAAAAAATAAAAAAAATATTTTTATGACATTTTTTATAAAATCTTTATTTTGCCATTATTTCCTTAAAAAAAAAAGAAATAGAGCAAAATAGACAAAATGGGAATCACTAAAAAAAATTTAAATTTTTTTTTTTTTAATGAAATTTTTTATAAAATCTTTATTTGCCACTATTTCCTTAAAAAAAGAGAGATAGAGAAAAATTAACGAAATCTGGGGATCACTATCAAAATCTGGAGATCACAATTTATTTTTGTATGAAATTTTTTTAAAAATCTTCATTTGCCCTTATTTAAAAAAAAAAGAGATAGAACAAAAAAGATGAAATCTGGGGATCACTAAAAAAAATTTTAATTTTTTTTTTGTATGATTTTTGTTTTTTAAAAAGAGATAGAGCAAAATAAACGAAATCTGGGGATCACTTAAAAAATAAACAAATAAAAATTATGAAATTTCTTTAGAAAATCTTTATTTGCCATTACTTCCTTAAAAAAAAGAGATAGAGCAAAATAGACGAAATCTGGGGTCACTATTAAAAATTTCAAAAAATTTATTTTTATATGAAATTTTTTAAAAAATCTTTATTTGCCAATATTTCTTTAAAAAAAGAGCTAAATAGACGAAATCTGGGGATCACTATCAAAAATTTAAAAAAATCTATATTTGTATTAAATTTTTTATAAAATCCATTATTTCCTTTAAAAAAAAGAGATAGAGCAAAAAAGACGAAATCTGGGGATCAGGGACCAGGGAGACAAAAGTTCACTTAGAAATTGTCTTAATAATATGAAAAAAATATTTTTTTTACTTAAAAATAAAAAATAAAAAATCGCGAATATCGCTAATACATACGCCAATTTTGAAAAAGCTGATACAACAATAAAATTTAGTGTACACGTACTAGCTTTACCAGAAGGCTGTCGTAAATTTAAATCAAACTAAACTTATTTTTATTGAACCATTTTTTTTCACGAAAATAAAGATTTTTCGCGAACAAAAAATTTTTTCGCGAAAAAAAATCACAGTATTATGGTTTGTTGTGTTAGTTTAACAGACTTGTATGGTTTTAAAATTAAAAATTATCGCAAAATTTAAAAAATATCGTTTTTATTGCACTTAAGCATCAAATTTTTAAATCACGAAAATTCCGAATACGAGCGCTAACTTCGAGAAATGGCTACCACCATCAAATTCAACGTACTCGAATTAACTTTACCAGTAGGGCGCCCAGCTTGTTAAAAAAATGCCTGCGAATTTTGTACTCATGCCCAAAACATTAAATCATGATAATGTTTTGCGGAAGATTTGGGTGTTCTTGCCAAAGCAAACGAATTGAAATATCAGTCGAGGAATCCATTAAAAAACCCAAAGAGCTGTGCATTTCGTAAGTGAGTTCAAAAATAAGTGCAAAAAAGTGTTTTTACATTTTGGAGAGTATAAAAGATTCGGCACCAAAGAATATAACACTCTCCTATGTACATTTGATGCACAAATGGAAAATTTTTATGCGAAAAGCTTAGACTTGGTGAAAAAGTAGTTTTAATAAAAAAAATTATTTTTTTCACGAAAACAAAATTATATTAAAAAAATTTAATGAACCTAAAATTTTTGGTGAAATAAAATTTTGATGAAAAAAAGTTGTTGATGAATTTTTTGGATGAAAAAAAAAAAATTTTGGTGAGAAAACAATTGATAATAAAAAATTTGATGAAAAAAAAATATGATAAAAAAAAATTTATGAAAAAAAAATTGATAAAAAAAAAATTTTATGAAAAAAAAATTTAATGAAAAAAAATCTATTAAAAAAAAAAATTTGATGAAAAAAAAAATTGATGAAAAAAAATTTTTTTTTGTTGAAAAATAATTATGTTACTTTTTATTCACCAGCTGGTGAAAAACGGTTTTACTCACCACGAGGTGAATTATTATCCAAGTTACAAGCCCAGTTATTAAAGTTTTTGGTTTTAAGAAAATGAAAATAGTAATTCTTGTTTTCTTTTTCGTTAATTGTTAGCTTATATAGTCAAACTGAGGTGGCGTCATGCAACTTTTTTAAAACTAGACACCAGCCTAAAAACATTTTCATGTTAAAAGTGTCAAATTCGAGCACAGTGTTTTTATTAAAAAATAAAAATTGTTTTATTCGACCATTAAAATATTATATTTTGAGTAGATTCTTTTTCTACACTCAAAAAAAAAGCTTCTTCATATTGATGAAAAGTTACATCAATATGATGAAAAGTTACATCAATATGATAAAATGCTACATCATCTTTCGTCCAATGTAACTTGTCATCAATATGATGAAGCGGTGTCATCATTTTTTTATTTGAAAAATAAGAAAAAAAATATTTTTTTTTGTTATTTGATTTTATTTAATTTATTTTTATTTTCTTATAATTGTTTGTTATTTTCTAATTTTTAAAAACTTACATCTATTTTTGGTATCCACCAAGATTTGAACGCCGGACCTCTTGTTTGTTGGGCTTAGCCTCTAGCTACTTGCCTACAGAGCACCAACAAATAATAACGATAAAAAGCCGTTTTGTTTGTTATGTGCTAAAAATAACGCTAAAATTTGTGTGTATTATGCTCTGCTAAAAGCTGTGAGAGGGAAAGAGAGGGATATAGTACAATAATAAAATGTGTGTGTCTACAAACCCCCATAAGCAATTGTGTATGTATGTATACACTCAAAAAATTATGTCATTAACTGTTTTTAAAAGAAAAAACATTTGTTTGATGTTCAGTTTTTATTAATGACTACATCAGTCCTTTGTTTCAAAAATAACACACTAAAAAATAAAGACTTTCACTAACATTTAATTTATAAAGTCATTTATTTTTTTTTCTGTAAGTAAAAACTACTGATTATTCTTTAAATTTTTAATGATTTGTGTAAGTAATTTTTTTTTAATTGTTGGTATTTTTTAATGATATATCATTAGTTTTTACCTACACAAGTCAGTTATTTGTTTGTAGAAAAAAAATTCAAAAAATTATTTATAGAAATATAAAAACATATTTGTATCAAGTGGCTTTGGCACGATGGGTAGAGTGTCTGGCCAGAATGTAGTTGATTGCGGGATCGATTCCCCAAAATTTTATTAAAAAATTTTAAAAAAATATTTCAATTGAAAATTGTATAAAATAACCTACGAAATCATTAATTTTAAATGCTTTGGTAGGTTATTTTTTTGAAATTTGTTGGTAAAAATAACATAACTATCATTAATTTTTAATGTTTTCGTAGGTTATTTTTTTTTCAAATTTGTTGGTAAAAAAAAAATGAAAAAACCGTAATTTTTTAATGTTTAGTGTTATTTATTTTAGAAAATTTTGCCAACAGTAAAAAATAAATGTTGATGTTTTTAAAACAAATGAATAATTACTGGGATGGTTTTCAATTGTTTATTCACTGGTTTTAAGTGTGTTTTTCTTTTGTTTTTGCCTACAAAATATTTTGAGTGTATAACAAAAAAATGTTGAGTCTTTACATATAAACATTAGCAAACGTTAAACGTTATCTAACTAAGTAATGGTGCGAGATTTTCATCTATAGATGGGTGAACTAGCTAATGGCGTTCAAGTCCCAGCCAGGGCAGGATTTTTTTTTTTTAATTTTTTTTTTTTATTTTTTATATTTATTCAATAATTTTATTTATTTAAATATTATTTTTATTATTAAAAAAAAAAAAATTTGAAAGACATATTGATGACACTTTTTCATGATATGATGAAATGCAGGCACGTACGCAGGAATTTATTTTGGGGGGGGGGCCCAAAATATTTTTTTTTTAAATTTCGTTTTTTACCTAAATGTTTTTGAGCCTAATTTTTTTACATTTTTATAAAACAAAACATTTATTTTAAATTTAATATAAAAAAGACTATTTTTTTTTTTAAAGAATTTGAAAATGTATGCAACATTTTTTTAAAAATTCTCAAATATACTTTACGTGCAAAAACTCAAAATTCTGGACACCTTTATGATTTGTTTGAATACTTTTCCAAGGTTTTTGGATTACACTGTACGACACGATTTTGCACCCATGATCGGGACCAAAAAATTCTAAAAGTACTTGTGGAAATAACGATTATGCCCGATTTCATTCCAACTGGACCCGAGAGATAACAAATAAATACGACGAACTTTAGGTGAATATAAATTGTCTTTTAAAAATTAGCGTATTTTTAACCATCAATCACTAAATAGAGGGTATAAAGAAATGCGAAAAACATCCAATGTTGAGAAATTTCTATATAACTTTTAAACCCGTAAACCGATTTTCCTCATGTTTCGCACATTTTATCTGACACTATGTGCAAGTGTTTGAGCAAAATTTAAGCCATCACGATTAACTGTTGCGGGCGTAATCCTATTTTCCCCAAGTGGTTGAAACTTAGATATATAAAAATGTTAATTTCCTTATAAAACGCGAAAACGAATTAAATAATGAGACATTTTGCTTTTAGAAAAATTCTTAATTTTTAAAACATTTTTCGTACAGAAAAATTCTTAAATCCAGAGACATTTATCGTACAAAGTTCTCAGTTTTTGAGATACTTTTCGTTTAAAAATAAAATATTTTTCGTTTTGAAAAATTCTAAGATTCTCTGTGGTATTTTTCGTATTAAAAAATTCCAAGAATCTGAGACATTTTTCGTAGTATAATAAAAATGTCTCAGATTTTTGTAGAAAAATTCTGACATCATGAAACATTTTGCGTACAGAGAAATTCTTAGTTTCTAACACATTTTTGTACAGAAAAATTTCTTGTATAGAAAAAATCGCAGATTCTGATACAATTTTTGTACACATTAAAAATAACTTGTAAAATGACAAGAAAATTTTTTAACTATTTTTTGCTACCTCCTTTTGGTCAAGAAATCCTTGTAACTTTACAAGCTTTTTACCAATAATTTTGTAATTTTATAAGCTTTTAACCAATAAAATTGTAAATTTACCTTTTTTTGACGCGATGAAACTTACAAGGAGGTTTCGTGACTTTACTAAATTTTTTGCTACCTCCTATTTTACGAGAATTCCTAGTAAAAATTACGAGATTTTTTTGTAGTTTTACAAGCTTTTAACCAATAAAATTGTAAATTTACAACATTTTTGACGCAATAAAACTTACAAGGAATTCTCGTGAATTTACTAGACTTTTTTGTAAAAAAAACATTTGAAATTTGTCAAATTTCAAAAAAACATGTAAACTGTCAAATATTGGTAAAAGGGTATTACGAGATTTGACAAGGTTTTTTTTGTGTGTAAATTTTCTGATTCTGAGTCATTTTTTGTAAAGAACCTTCCCTAAAGAAAATACTTAGATTATGAGACGTTTTTTATTTAAATAAATTATCAGATTCTGAGACATTTTTGTAAAGAAAAGTTTTTGAACTCAAAATATTTATTGTAGATAAAAATGTTCCAGTTTGATATCGATATTTTGAAAAAAAAATTGGTTTAACTTGAAATTGCAAAGTATATTCAAATTGGTGTAGATGGATGACACAATTTCCAATGCATATGTTCTGAAACATTGTTTGGCAAAACAATTCTCAAACTCTTTGACAAATTCTGTAAAAAAAAATCTGCGATTTCACCAAAACTATACAATTTAAAATTATGTTTTGGATATAAAATATATTTTTAATCATCAAAATTTTTCCGCGAATCACAAATCTAGTCAAATGTGGCGGCGGCTTTAAATAAAGTCGATAGAAAGGCTAATGGATTAATATTCATGGTGCATAGCTTACTTGATCAATCACAATTACCTTTCAAAGGTGTCTTATTCGCCACCGTGAAAATTTAGGAATTTAATTCAACTCAACATTTTTTCAATTAAAATTTTGTTTTTTTGTATTTTTTCAATATTTTTAAAAATTTTTAAATATTCGTTAGATTAGAGACAAAAAGAAAAAAATAATACTGAGCCTTTTTTTGTTAACAAAAGTATATTTTGTAGTGCAAGGTCTAAAAATTTTTATATGGCCAAATCATTTTGGGGGGGGCCCGGGCCCCCAGGGCACCCCCCCTGCGTACGTGCCTGATGAAATGTGTCATCACTTGTTTTTTTTTTCAATTTCGATGACATTTTTCATAATATTGAAGAAAAGCTTCATCAATATGAACAAATTTGTCATCAGAATTGATGACAGCAAGCGATGAAACCGTATCATCAACAGCTCACCGGATCTTTCGATAGTTAGCCCGGACCTTGTAGCCTTCACCACCTGGCATGCCGACATTGCCCTCAACTCTGACCACATCCCGATCACCGTAAAGATCTCAAAAAGCCCGGACTTCATATCTGCTGAAGAACGGACTTTTGTGAACTTCCGGAAATCAGATTGGGTCAGATTTGAGGAAATGTCGGAACTACAGTTCGGGCTATTGACCTCCCCCTCGACAGCTTCAGAGGGAGAGAAGAACATACGAAAGATCCTGGTCGATGCGAAAAACCGCTGCATTCCAGCGGGTCGCATTGCTAAAATGCGCCCGAATTTCCCCCCTGAGGCATGTCGTCTAGCAGATAGACGGGATGCCATAAGGAGGCAAAATGCGGCGGATCCTCGTTTAAGGCAACTGAGCGCCGAGATTGATGCTCTAGTCTCTGCTCACTGCAAGGACCTGTGGTTACGGCACCTTGAGGAGTCGGATAAAGGTTCGAAACGTCTTTGGTCAACAATTAAGAACCTTTCCAATCCCCGTAGAAGCGGAAGACCCACTCTCACTTTCGAGAGTGGCACGCCGCTTGACTCCCAAAGGTGCTGTGCTGCCTTAAACCGACAGTTTGTAGAGCATCCAGCCAGACCCAACAAGGACCACAGAGGCATCCGAAGGAAGATCAGATCTCTACCTCTAACAGAAGAGATAGAGATCAATCCGGAGGATGTCTCTAAGGCCATCAAGGAAGCAGACGCCCACACGAGAGGACCATAGTGGTCGCTCTCGATCTGTCAAAGGCCTTCGACACGGTCTGCCACACGAAATTGTTGCAGGACCTATATGACTCTACACTCCCAAACGCCCACAAAAGATGGTTGGCAAACTACATGGCTGGGAGGCAGTCATACGTAGAATTCAGAGGTTCCAGGTCGGGATTTAGGAGAAATAAACAAGGTGTTCCACAGGGGGGGGTCCTCTCCCCCATCCTGTTCAATACCTATATCTCCAAAATCCCGACCCCACCTCCAGGGCTGAAACTGGTATCCTATGCCGATGACTGCACAATTCTGTGCACAGGCAGGGATATCGAAGCCCTGGAGGAACAGCTAAACAGCTATCTGCCAACTTTGGGGACCTTTTTGACAGACAGGAACCTCCAGCTCTCAACACCCAAGTCGACGGCCACTCTTTTTACCACGTGGACTAAAGAGGTTACCAGGGAACTCAACATCCACATAAGTGGACAGAGAGTTCCCACAGTGAAAAACCCCAAGATACTTGGGGTTCACTTTGATAGCCTCTTTATGTTCGCGAGGCATGCAGAAGAGATGACCAGGCGGGTGAAAGGGAGAAACTCCATCCTGAAAGCGCTAACGGGCAGCACCTGGGGCAAAGATAAGGAGACGATCCTGACAACGTACAAAGCCATAGGTCGTCCCCTTATCGACTATGCTGCCCGGTCTGGTCGCCGTCCGTTAGCGACACACAGTGGAGAAAGCTCCAAACGGCACAGAATACGGCTCTCAGGGTGGTTACTGGATGCCATTCCATGGCTTCCGAGGACCACCTGCACGATGAGGCCAAAATCCTGCCCGTTCGGAGCCACTGCTCCCTTCTCACCCGTCAATTCGTACTTGGGTGTTATATGACCGAGCACCCCAACCATGTAAGCGTCGTAGGATCTACGGCACCCGAAATTAGACAAGTGAGGTCTGACCTACGCTCCGAAAAATCGGCCGTAGGTCACCTCACTAACTTGGTAAGGAGTGGCAACTTGAAAGAGGCGCAGGCCCGCCTACACTCCGAGATTGTCTCTGAGTCCTTAAGGAGGATGAGGGACAATGTCGTGTTAGGCGGCAGGCCTCCTCCCCTCTCTGAATCAGAAAGGAGCCTGTCGCGTAAGGTCCGCACGACATTGTCACAACTCAGGTCAGGTTACTCAAGGGAGTTGAATAGTTACCTGGCCAGAGTTAACTCAGACATCTCGGACACCTGCCCTCTGTGCAACTCCACACCACACGACACCGCGCATCTCTTCGCGTGCCCGCTCCGGCCGACAACACTAACGCCTTTGTCATTGTGGACCAATCCAGTCGAGGCAGCTCGCTTCCTCGAACTGGATGGGTAAAGGTCCAATGTCTCCCATTCCCAATTTCCCCTCCCCCCCCCCCCATCCCCAAATAAAATTAAAATTAATTTTTAAATTTTTAATACTACTAATATCTCTTTTCTACATACATGGTAAATTCCAGTGGACGCTACTACAACAACAACCGTATCATCAATATGATGAAGCATTTTTCTTTGAGTGTAGCTCGAGGTCATTATTTCCTTTACTAATTAAGACTATGATATTCTCATACAATAATTTTAAACAAAATAATTTTTTGGTTTTAAATTTATTTATGTTAGTAATTTTTTGCAAGACTTAATCGACACGTGTTTCGGAATTTGTCAGATCCCATTGTCAAGTTTATTTAGCAAAAACAACTGTCGATTAAGTCTTGCAAACAATGACCAACACAAATAAATTTAAAACCGAAAAATAATTTTCTTGAAAATTATTCTATGAGAATATTATAGTTTTAATTAGTAAAGGAAATAATAACCTCGAGCTAGAAAAAAAACCTACTCAAAATATTATAATTGGATATTTACGAAATATAATTTGTAATTTCTGAATTAAAATTGGAAATGGTGTAGTATGCGATTTTAAAGTTTTAAAATTTAAATCTAATTATTGAAAATGTAGTAGGATAATGGGATAACAATTATTACTATTTTTTTTTTTAATTTTGATGTCGAAATTATCCCGTTATCTCAAAATCAACCATATATAATTTCCGTAGTCAATATACAAGCTTCTCTAACTCTTTGAAATGATCTTTTTCTGCAAAAATATAAAAAAAATTAGGAAAGATACTAAAAATATCCATTGTTCAACATTTTTCTGTTTTAAAGCTACCGTTGCCTTTTTGTCTACCTATTAAGCACAACAAAAAAGCCAATATATTGTTAATAGATTGAGTGAAACCGAATTTTTAATATCCTATTCTAACCTTTTAGTCCGGTTATAATATGAAGTTTTGGATTGTTGAAAATTTAAAAAAAAAGTTTTAAAAAAAAGTTCTTGCGATCATGTTTATTAAATTTGATGTGTTCGAGTTATTGCTATTTGAAGTTTGGAAAAATTATGCGCTCAAGAAGTTTTGGAACAAAATCTAAAAATTGTCCTCTTTGATAAAGCATGACACGAACTTTCATTTAATTTAAATTAGAGTCAAATCCGATCATTCTAACCCATGGCGTCATAATTTTGGATTTTTGGAATATTTAAAACTTTGATCGAAAAGCTGCACGGATTAAAATGATATGATTTGGCTCAAATTAAGCTTAAATCAAAGATTGTCTTTTTAAAAAAGGTCAATGAAAAAAGTTTCGAGATTTTTTTGGACAAACCGTGTGTGTACAATCAAAAAAAAACTTGTAAAATGACAAAAAAAGTTTGTAACTTTTTTTTGCTACCTTTTTTTTTGCCGAGAATTTCTAGTAATTTTACAAGCTTTTTACCAATAATTTTGTTATTTTACAACTTTCATTCCAATAAAATGGTAAATTTACAACTTTTTTGACGCTATAAAATTTACAAGGAAGTCTCGTGACTTTACTAGATTTTTTGTTACCTCCTATTTTACGAGAATTCCTAGTAAAAAATTATGAGCTTTTTTGTAATTTTACAAGTTTTTTACCAATAAAATTGTAAATTTACAACTTTTTTGGCAAAATAAAACTTACAAAGAATTCTCGTCAATTTACACACAAAAAAAAAAAACTTTGTCAAATTACTAAGAAAGGTCTCGTAATCCCATTTTACCAATATTTTACAGTTTCCCTTGTTTTTTAACAAATCGAAATTAAAATTTTTTTTGTAACTTTAAAATTTTTTTGGTAATTTTACAAATTTTCAAGATAATTTTACAAAAAAAATCTAGTAAATTCACGAGAATTCCTTGTAATTTTAATTGCGCCAAAAAACTGTAAATTTACAATTAAATTGGTAAAAAGCTTGTAAAATTGCAAAATTATTGGCAAAAAGCTTGTAAAATTACTAGGAATTCTCGTAAAATAGGAGGTAGCAAAAAATCTAGTTAAATTACAAAACCTCTTTGTAAATTTCATGGTGTCAAAAAATTTGTATATTTACAATTTAATTGGTAAAAACCTTGTAAAATTACAAAATTATTGGTACAAAAAAAGTTACAAGTTTTTCTTGTAATTTTACAAGGTTTTTTTTTTGAGTGTGCTAAATTGTTTTCGTAAAATTATCTTGGAAATTTGTAAAATTACAAAAAATATTGTAAAATTACAAAAAATATTGTAAAATTACAAAAAAAATTAAATTTCGATCGAAATTTGTTTGTTAAAAACAAGGAAAACTATCAAATATTAGTAAAATGATATAATGAGACTTTTCCTGGCAATTTTACCAAGTTTTTTGTGTATACACTCAAAAAATTATGTCATTAACTGTTTGTAGTTTATTTAAAAAGTATTAGGTTTTTTCGTTTTTAACCTTTGTTCAATGTTCAGTTTTTTTTTAAATGACTATTTCTGTTCTTTGTTTCAAAAATAACAACATAAAAAATAAAGACTTTCATTAGCATTTAATTTTTAAAGTCAATTATTTTTGTTCTGTAAGTAAAAATAAGTAATTCTTTTTTAATTTTTAATGATTTGTGTACGTTATATTTTTTTTTTTTTTAATTGTTGGCATTTTTTAAAGAAAAGTCATTAGTTTTAACTTACTTGTGTTGGTTATTTTTTTGTAGACAAAAAATTATTTATAGAAATATAAAAACATGTTTGTATCAAGTGACTTTAGCACGATGGATAGAGTGTCTGGCCAGAATGTAGTTGATTGCGGGATCGAATCCCCAAAAATTTTAATAAAAATTTTTTTAAAATAAAATTCAATAGAAAAATTAGAAAAATATAACATTAAAAATTAATGATTTCGTAGGTAATTTTTTTTAATTTTTTGTTAAAAATAACACAACAATCATTAATTTTTAATGTTTTCGTAGGCTGTTTTTTTTTCGTATTAGTTGGTAAAAAAAATGAAAGTGACGTTATTGTTTTATGTTCAATGTTATTTATTTCAGAAAATTTTATTAACAATAAAAAATAATGTTGATGTTTGATAAAACAATTGAATAATTACTAGGATGGTTTTCAAATGAATAATTATGGGGATGTTTTTCAAACGTTTTATTACTTGTTTTAAGTATGTTTTTCATTTGTTTTTGCCTACAAAATATTTTAAGTGTATATATGTTAATTTACCTTTTATTTCATGCGTTACAAACGAATAATTGCACAATTATGCCCATCACCTTACCAAGTAGGGTATTAAGACAACAATTATAGACAATTCAAAAGAGTAGTATTTTTTTTTTGTTCTGTTACTACACTCAAAAAAAAACCTGTAATGTTAGCAAAAAAGGCTTGTAAACCTACAAGAAAATTTGCTGATTTTGAGCCCACAATTTTTTTGCTAAAGTTAGCAAAAATGTTTTGCCAATAATTAGTTAACAAAAATTTTTTTTTTTTTTTTGAACTTAGTTCATACACATCTGAGGACCCCATTGGGTTTGGACCCGATAGGTCCAGACCCCGATGGGCCTAGACCTAGTTGGGTTCCTTAAAAATCTTCATAGTCCAAAATTTGTGTCCGTTTCGCTCTACCTTGCTTAGTTTTTGAGATACGTGATTATAGGGGACCACTGGGGTCTTGAGAATTAAAAAACTCGATAACTTCAAAAATATTACTCGGAGAGCTTTTGACTATTTTGCGGTCTTGACGTGTTGAGAGCTACAAAAATGCTTTTGGACTTTTTGTAGTGTCGGGAATATTTACCGAGATATGAGCATTTTAAAATTTTCGGGAATGCTAAATTTTTTGGATTCAAAGTTAGAACCCATTAGGGTCCACACATGTGAAGAGGACCGGCGATACTATGGAGAGCCCGAAAACCAAAAATGGCCTACATTTTGCTCTATCTGGCTTAGTTTCCGAGATAGCACCATTTTAAGCTTTCTGAAAATAAAAAAAAAAATCCATTTATTTTTGCTAATATTAGCAAAAAAGCTTGTAAAAATTTGGTCAACTCAATTTTAAATTTAGCAAAAAAAATTAGTTCAAATTTTGTTTAAAATTGCTACAGTTTACAAGATATTTTTGCTAACATGCTAATCTCAACTAAAAATTTGCTAAAAGTTAGCTAACCAGCATTAGCAAAACAAAATTAGTAAATCTACTAATGTATTATTTTAAGTGCATGGCGTCAAAATTTTGGATTTTTGGAAAATTTAAAACTTTGATCGAAAAGCTGCACGGATTAAAATAATATGATTTGGCTCAAATTAAGCTTAAATCAAAGTTTGTCTTTATAAAAAAGATTTTAGTGTGTACACTAAAAAAGACCTTGTAAAATGACAAGAAAAGTTTGTAACTTATTTTTGCTTCCACCTATTTGACGAGAATTCCTAGTAATTTTACAAACTTTCTTATGCATAAAATGGTAAATTTACAACTTTTTTGAGGCGATAAAATTTACAAGGAAGTTTCGTGACTTTACTAAATTTTTTGTTACCTTCTATTTTACGAGAATTAATAGTAAAAATTACGAGCTATTTTGTAATTTTAAAAGTTTTTTACCAATAAAATTGTAAATTTACAACTTTTTTGGCCAAAATAAAACTTACAAGGAATTCTCATGAATTTACTAGATTGTTTTTGTAAAGTTATATTGGAAATTTGTAAAATTACAAAAAAAATGTAAAATTACAAAAAAAACATTAAATTTCGATCAAAATTTATTTCTTAAAAACACACAGGAAAAAAATATGGAGGAAAAAAATTTGAGTAACCACTTGTTTAAATTTAAAAACAAAAATTGAGTAATTTCTTAATTTACTCAATTAAATAGTTTTTATACCCTCCAACTACAGTATGGGGGTATACTCACTTTGTCATTCCGTGTGCAACGCATCAAAATATCGGTTTAGGACCCCATAAAGTATATATATTTATGATCAGTGATCGATTCTAAGACATTCTAGCGATGTCCGTCCGTTCGTCTGTCAGTCCGTCTGTTCGTCCGTCTGTCCGTCTGTAGTTAACACGATGCAGTCCAAAATAAAAGAGCTAGACTCCCGACATTTGGCACGAATATATCTTGTGTTCCTAGGCAGGTTAAGTTCGTAAATGAGCAAAATCGGACTTGGGGGAAAAAAAACCAACCTCTGAAAAATTCATTTTTTTTTTAAATTATTTTTTTGTGTTTTTGTTTAACAAATGCAACATTTTTATGCTACATGAAGTTCAAAGTCCTGCATTTGGACCCAGAGGATTAGAATATGTAGTTATTTTCGATCCGCCCCCTTTAGTGGCGTGGTTTAAAAAGTTGTTTAAATAATGATAAACTTGTATTTCTTTAGTGCAAAAAGCATAAGAATGAATCTTTAAACATATATTTCGAGAGAAAATTTGCCCCCCCCCAGTTTCCACTACCAACCTCCCCCCCCCAAAAAAAAAGAGGACGCCCCTGGATTTTTTTATTTTGCATGTTGGAGGGTATAAAAGATTCGGCACTACCGAATATAACACTCTTACTTGTTTTTTTTTTTTTCATCAAATTTTTTTTTCATCAACATTTTTTTTGCATAATTTTTTTTTTCATCAAAATTTTTTTCATATTTTTTTTCATAAATTTTTTTATCAAATTTTTTATTTCTTTCTCACCAAAAACTTTTTTTTTCATATTTTTTTTCATCAATTTTTTTTACATCAAAAAATTTTTCTTTTCATCAAAAAAATTCATCAAAAACTTTTTTTCATCAAAATTTTTTTCCACCAAAAATTTTGGGTTCATTAAATTTTATTTAATTTAGTTTGTCGTGAAAAAAAAACTATTTTTTTTTACCAAAACTACTTTTTCACCAAGTCTAACTTTTCGCTTAAAAATTTTCCATTTGTTTATCAAATGTACATAAAACAAGTGAGAGTGTTATATTCTTTAATGCCGAATCCGTTATACTCTCCAAAATGTAAAAACACTTTTTATACCCTCCACTTACAAGGGAAGTATCTCAACCCTTATGAACCGATTTGCATGAAACGTAAAATATATATAAAAGGGACAATTCTAAGGTTGGGGTGTCGCGGCTTATCGGGGATTTAGGGGTTCAAAACATGGGTCAAAAAATGGCGAAAAAATCGTTTTTTGGATTTTTCAGCCATTTCTTTCTAAGAAAATATATGATGTTTACATATGAAAAGAAAGGTTTTTTTAATGCCTATCCAACGGTGGCATAACCTTGTAAAAGTTTGGCTTCCTTTAATACTTTTTTCATGAAAATGTGAAAATTTTGGGGGGTATTTATATGAAGACATAGAGCTACGATGTCCATATGAATATGAAATAATCTTTATTAAATTTAAGTCGACACGTATTTTTGCTCTACTTAGAGGATATTCCTGTTAGTTCGTGAGTTATCGAAATTTTCCCGGAGGTCCATATGGTTTCATAAGGGGACAACGAAATTTTGAAACACTAATATGGCCGAAAAGCCGAGACACCCCAACCTTAAAATCGTCTCATTTATTTATATTTTAAGTTTCAAGCAAATCGGTTCATAAGGGTTGAGATACTTCCCTTGTTAGTGATAGAGGGTATATATAAGTTTGTCATTCCGTTTGTAACTCATTGAAATATCGGTCTGGGACCCCATTAAGTATATATATTCATGATGCCCGATCGATTTTAAGACATTCTAGCGATGTCCGTCTGTCCGTCTGTCTGTCTGTGGAAAATGCTCTCGCGGACAAAATATTGCACAGAGATGACTGAAACTTAACACATATATTGGAAGTTCTCCCGAGAAGCTTGGTATTGCATTTGAGCGATATCGGTTCAGCGGTTCAAAAGTTATGAACGAAAATGTAAGCACACCTCAAAAATTTCGGTACATTCAACATAACCTTTCGGCTTCTGGTTGACATATGTGAACATAATTGAACAACAAATGGTATTTAAACAAGTACGAACATATTTTTTGACAAAAAAAGAAAAAAATCGCGGATTTTTTTTTTTTTTTTAACAAAATTTTTTTTCGCGGAAATTTTTTTTCAAATTTATTTTTTTTTTCAAAAGTAATTTCCTTTTAAATTAAGTTGTTTGCAATAATCTTTTTGAAATTGTGGAGGGAATCACTACATTCGGCAAGGCCGAATTTAACTTTTTTACTTGTTTGCACTTATTTCTGCACTCACTTACGAAATGTACAGCTCTTTTGGTTTTTAATGGGGTCCTCGACTGATATATCAATTCGTTTTGCATGGAATAGCAAAGTAATATAACATTATTTTTTCTAAAAAAAACTTTGCTTTGGCAAGTACACCCAAATCTTCCGCAAAACATTATCATGATTTAATGTTTTGGACAAGAGTACAAAATTCGCAAGCATTTTTTGAAGAGCGTTTAATGAATTTAAAATTGGGGCCTTGGGATTTATTTCATATGAAAGAAACCCCTAAAATTGGGATGTTATTTCATTTTATTTTGTGGTGTTTTTGCATTCCGATGGGGCTTTATTTCTTTTTTGAAATTGGGGGTTATTTCATTATGAAATAAGTCCCCACTTTTGGGGACTTTTTTCATTTTCATTTTGGGGACTTATTCCCATATTTAAAAACCTCTATCACATCGGGTTCATTCGCTATGAGTTGTCCAAAATGGCTAAAACGGTGATTTTTTTTCCATTTTGACCCCAATTTTCATAAAAACCTGATGTGATGGAAAAGTTTTAAGAACAGTTTTTAGATCACTAGAACAATTGCAATTTAATATTCAGTAGTGTAAACTACTGAACATTAAATTAAGAAAATCAAAATTGACCAGATTTTAAATATATAGACTCGCACTGTCTGGTGAATAATAATATGACACAAAATTTTTAAATATTTTCACTAGCTGAATCATTCTGTTCTGATATCTAAAAATTGTTTAGTATTTTGCAACAAAGTATTTTATATTTAATTACTTAGAGAGCTAAAACACCTCAATTCAACCGAGGAGTTGACCGCACCCCCTCCAAATTTAAAGAAATTAAGTACTGATGTTTACTTTTACAAAAAAGAGATTTTGCCAATTTTTCAGGCTTCTGGTCATTCCAGTATTCGAGATATGCGGTCTTGAAGATTAACAAAATCGTATATATTTGACAAAAGTGTTCTGAGATAAATAAAGATAACTCGAAAAGTAATAACAATACACGTCTCAGTCGGGTTGCAAATAATTGGTAATGATACAGACTTTAAAACAGCATTCCCCAAGATTTTTTTTGAAAAAGGTCAAAGGTCATTGGTTTTAACCTCAATTTTTGGAGAGCTATATCTCAAAAAACGATATTTTTAAAATTTTGGAAAAAATATATGTGGTTAAGAATTACATATACTACTTAAGTTTAAATTTTCAGGATGGAGACATCATTGAAACATTTTATATTAATAGAAACGTTGTGACAGGAAAGAGAAAGCGGTGTAATTTCCCTTAGAAAAAAAATATTTTTTTTTGTCTTTGAAATTCTGGTACCAAAATCCATTTTTCTAAATGTTTTTGACGTGCTGAGTCCAAATATGACCTTTAAACTGGCCTATCGCTATTACTTTTCAAGATATATGCACCTAAATTTTCAAAAAAACACAGCAATAGCATTTTAGCAATTTTCACATATTTATGTGCAGATATCTCGAAAACTAATAGCGCTAGGCCAGTTCAAAGGTCATATTTGGACTCAGCACGTCAAAAACATTCAGAAAAATGAATTTTGGTACCAGAATTTCAAAGACAAAAAAAAAATATTTTTTTTCTAAGGGAAATTACACCGCTTTTTCTTTCCTGTCACAACGTTTCTATTAATATAAAATGTTCCAATGAAGTCTCCATCATGAAAATTTAAACTTAAGTAGTATAGATGATTCTTAATCACATATATTTTTTCCAAAATTTTAAAAATATTGTTTTTTGAGATATAGCTCTCCAAAAATTAAGGCTAAAACCAATGACCTTTGACCTTTTCAAAAAAAAATCTTGGGGAATGCCATTTTAAAGGCTTTCTAATTACCTATTATTTGCGACCTGACTGAAACGTGTATTCTAATTACTTTTTGAGTTATCTTTATTAATCTCAGAACACTTTTGTCAAATATATACGATTTTGCCAATTTTCAAGACCCCATATCTCGGGAAGAAAAAGTACTGGAAGTCCAAAATTTTGGCACTATGATTTTTTTGTAAGGGCCCAACAATATTCCAAGTTTCATCAAATTCGAAGGGGGTAAGGTCAAAAATGCTGCTTTTTTCGGTTGAATTGAGGTGTTTTAACTCTAGAGCAAAATAACGTAAAATTTTGTTGGTCTCAAAGTGACTTTTCAAAGTTATCAAAAGCTTTTTTTACTGCTAAAATCTATAACTTTTTAAATATATGTCACTAAAGCTTTCCAAATTTGTAATAAGCCAAAAATTTTCCAACAAAAGCTCGAAAGCAAATATTAAAGCTGGAAGGAAAAATAAAAATTTTTAAAAAACGAAGACATTGTATAGTACGGACATGAATCAAGAGAACATTACTTGTTACCGCTGGCATTTGATGTTAATTTAATATTTTTGTTGTTAAAAAAGTGTTTTTAAAAATTAATCTATACTTATTTTATTAACTCTATTGTTAATAACTTTTATTTAAACAGTTGTTAAAGTGTATGGACGTTTGTGAATAAATTAATTGTCATTGACTTTCAACTATTTATATGCAATTTTTATTAAGCCTTAGTTGCAGTAAACTGTATTCAATTGTTTGGTAAACTTGAAATTATTAAAAAAAAAATGAAATTTATTATTTTGTGCGCCCTTGTTTTAAGCATTTTTTGTGTAATAAATGCTTTACCACCGTATGCGTCTTATAGTTCCGAAGAATATTTTGATCTGTCCGAGCTTGTGGAAGACATATTTTATGATCTCGGGGAAAGTATGATAGTTTTTTAAACTATTAAAACTTGAATGACAATGATGATGATAGTAAAGAACAAAATTTAATTGAGTTTCAAATGGAAATGAAAAATAAATTCTTAATAAATGAACATATGAAAAAAAAATTGTAAATTGAAAAGAAATTTATTTTTTATAAAACTATTTATTAGGGTGGGTTCGATGATTTGCATATTTGCGAATCTCGCTAACTATTAGCAAAAAGTCGGTTCGCACTGTCGAGCTGATAACAGGAAAATTATAAAAAAAATTTCTGGGTGGTATTTTTAGTCCTCTACAAGCAGGCGCGGATCCAGGAATTTCATTTGGGGGGGGAGATTTTTTTTTTACCAAAAAAATTTCGTAAAGCAATAAAGTTTGGATGGTGTCGGGTGGCGGAGGGGGGGGGGGGGGGTTTGTGGCTGTCTGCAGAAAAATACCTAAAAACTTAACAATAATGGATCCAGCTTTTGGATTTGGGGGTACTTTTTTTACTGATTTTTTTTTTTTTCAGGAGAACCATAACTGACCGATTTACTTCATAAATAAGACCGTTTTTAGTCAAATAAATGGACATATTCACAATTACGACTGACTGTAACTGTCATAAGCTAATTTTTATGCTTAAAGAGTCATAACATCAATATTTTTTATACAAACAAACAAAAAAATTCAAAAATATTAGACTGTATTTCCAAATTTTAAAAACGCTCTCGAGAATTTGGAATTTTTTTTAACTTTGTTGTAGAAAATAGTAATATTATGACTTTAAAGTCATAAAAATTATCTTATCTAAAAACTATTATTTAAAAAATAAAAAATTGTACTAAAAGTCCAATATTCCGAAAAAAATTTTAATGAAGTATTACCCTTAAACATGTTTTCTTCAAAAAATTTCTCAGATGTTAAGATATTTTTACTTAGGAAATATTCTTGGATTCTAAAATATTTTTCATATAAAAACATAATCCATTTCTGAGATATTTGTCCTTAGAAAAATGTTAGGATTTTAAACCCTTCGAGGGATTTTTTTTTAATTCTCAGATCGTATTTTCTGCTGAAAAACTCACAGATTCAAAACTTTTTTCTATAGCAAATATCTGAGATTCTGAGACATTCTTTCTATAAAAAATTTTCTAATTTCTGATAACACAGGGCAACACTTTTTTTGCCCGGGTTCTGATATCAAATTTTGGGTAGTTGGGGTACGCTGATTTCAAATCTGGCTACCGGTTTTTTTGGGTCAGCTCTAGTTTTCGAGATATAGCCTAAGGAAACTTTGAAAATAGGCTACTTTTGGAATGTTTGTGAGTCCATATTTACCAACACTAGTATAACATCCAAAAAGTGCATAACGATTTTAGGTATGTTGGATATGCTGATTCCAAAAATGTTCTTACTTTTGTTGAGTCGTCTTTAGTTTTTGAGATATTGCTAAAATAAAATTTTAAAATGTATGCCCTCTTTAATTTTGTCTTATATTTATGCCATTTTTGATAACTCCAAAATTAAAGCTGTCTGAAAATAGCTAATACCAGTTTTGGAATCCTCGCATTCAATATAGTAAAGTTCGTGTTTAAAACAGAGGCTCTTAAATTAGTTTTGGAAATTATAGCCAAGCAAAGTGGGTAAAAAACGCACTTTTTCGACTCCTTAACAGCTATTTGCTCGCGAACGCGAGCTGATGGAAAAAATTGGATAACAGATTCGGAATCAGCACGCTAAACTCCATATAAATCAGTTACCAACGGTCAGGCAAATTGAAAAAGCTCAACTTTTGTCAACCTGCGTAATTAATAATTCTCATATTTTGAAGTTATTCTTAGGTTCTAAAAACTTTTTCGCATTCAAAAATTCTAAGACCCTTTTTGTAAAAGAAAATTATCAGTTTCCAAAACACTTTATGAAAAATTATTAAATAAAAAATTTTACGGTTATAGAGCCTTCTAATTTTTTCTAAGGTTCTGAAACATTTGTAAAAAAAAAAATAATATTTAGAGACACATTTCCTATAGAAAAACTCTCAGAATTTTTCAACGGAAAAAAAATCGAATTCTTATAGATATTTCGTACTAAAAAATCTCAGATTATGATATAGTTTTCTATAGAAAAGCTCTAAACATTTTACCGATAAAAAAATCAAAGATTTTGATAAACTTTTCCTATAGGAAAATTCGTAGATTCTAAAAAATTTTTCAAAAAGAGAAATTCTGATATTCGTACACAATTTTCCATAAAAAAAACATATTTCCCCATTGAAGAACTCAGATTCTGAAAATTCTGTCCTGTAGATTCTTGTAAAATTCTGAAACGTTTTTTCTAAGGAAAAATTTCCAGTTTCTGAGGGATTTTTTTCTATAGAATAGAGATTTTTCCTAAAATTTGATGTGCTTTTTAAATAAAAAAATGCTTACATTCAGAGGCGAAAACATTTTTTTCTAAAGATAAAGTTAGGAATTCTGAGATATTTTCTATAAAAAATATTTGAGATAATACTTTTTCCTTAAATGATAAGGATAGTTATTCGGTTAGAAAATTCCCACGACTCGATTGTCATTTAAGCTTCTCATACGCAATTTCTGAAAAATTTTATAGAGGCTATGTGAGCTGTAAGTCATCAGCACACATATACCTCTCCCAAGGATTTTTTTACAGCTTGGCCATTTTCTTTCTATGTTTGTTCCTTTCCCTTCCTTTTTCCTTTCCCTTCTCCTTTCTTTTTTCCTTTCCTTTCCTTTTCTTTCTTTCTTTCTTTTTTTTTTTTTGAAATCATTTTGGGGGGGAGAAATCCCATTCTCCCCCCCCCCTGGATCCGCGCCTGTCTACAATTTTTTTTTAGTAATTTTTGAAAAAAAAAAAAATTTACTAATTTTTTTTTTAAGTGTAAAATTTTTTTTGAGTGTAAAATTTTTTTCAAGTGTATTTTTTTTTTTTTGTTTTGGTATAAAAATATATTTGAGTGACAACAAGTAGAAAAGTTAAATTCGACTTGGCCGAATCTATAAATACCCTCCACAATGCCCTTTTTAAGTTATAGTAAATTTTCTAGAGTGAAAAAATAAAATTTTTGATTAGAAATATTTTATTTTGTTTAAAAAAACTTTTCTTTTTAACTAATTTAAAAAAAAAAAAAAAAAAATACTAAATTTTTTTTTGTGTGTAAAATTTTTTTTTGAGTGTAAAATTTTTTTCGAGTGTATTTTTTTTTTCTTTTAGTGTAAAAATATATTCGAGTGACAAAAATGCGTTGTAAAATATTTTTGTGACTTACCAATGTTTTTAAAACCTCTTTAAAGGGGTTTCAACACGTGAATTCAAGGTAAGGCGAATCTGAAATTTACGGTTTTGCTAATAACTTTTGAACCACTAGACCGATTTGGCTGGAATTTAAAACGAACCGGACCAGAGAAACAACAAATATATATGCCACACTTCAGCATCCTCAGAATTGCCGTTCGAAAGTTACCGTGTGTTTTATCTCGTAAATTCCAGAAAAACCCTTGCCGAAATTCACTCATTTGCTTATAACTTTTGAACCACTGGACCGATTTCGCTGGATTGCAATACCAACCTGACCAGGTAAATGCCCAACATATATGCCAAACTTCAGGAGCCTCCGTAAAATCTTTCAAAAGTTAGCGTGTTTTCAACAGACAGACAGACAGACAGACAGACGGACGGACGGACGGACATCGCTAGATCGTCTTAAAATCGATCGAGGATCATGAATATATATACTTTATGGGGTCCTAGACCAATATTTCGAGGTGTTACAAACGGAATGACAAACTTATATATACCCTCTATCACTAGAGTGGAGGGTATAAAAATACGTTGTAAAATATTTTTGTGACTTACCAATGTTTTTAAAACAGGTTTAACGGGTTTTCAACACGTGAATTGTAGGTGAAGCTAATCTGAAATTCACGGGTTTGCTAATAACTTTTGAACCACTGGACCGATTTGGCTGAAATTCAATATGAACGAGTCTGGAGGAACGCAAAATATATATGACAAGCTTCAGCATCCTCAGAGTTGGTTTTCGAAAGTTATAGTGCTTTTTATCTCAAAAATTCACGAAAAACCCTTGCCGAAATTCAGTCTTTTGCTCATAACTTTTGAACCACTGGACCGATTTCGCTGGATTGCAATACCAACCTGACCAGGTAAATGCCCAACATATATGCCAAACTTCAGGAGCCTCCGTAAAGTCTTTCAAAAGTTAGCGTGTTTTCAACAGACAGACAGACAGACGGACAGACGGACGGACGGACGGACGGACATCGCTAGATCGTCTTAAAATCGATCGAGGATCATGAATATATATACTTTATGGGGTCCTAGACCAATATTTCGAGGTGTTACAAACGGAATGACAAACTTATATATACCCTCTATCACTAGAGTGGAGGGTATAAAAAAAAATTACTAATTTTTTTTTGGAGTGTAAAATTTTTTTTTGAGTGTCAATTTTTTTTCGAGTATATTGTTTTTTTGTTTTGGTATAAAAATATTTTTGAGTGACAAAAATACGTTGTAAAATATTTTTGTGACTTACCAAGGTTTTAAAACAGGTTTAGCGGGTTTTCAACACGTGAATTTAAGGTGAAGCTAATCTGAAATTCACGGTTTTGCTAAGAACTTTTGAACCACTGGACCGATTTGGGTGAAATTCAATACAAACCAGGCTGGAGGATCGAAAAATATATATGCCAAGCTTCAGCATCCTCAGAATTGCTTTTCGAAAGTTATAGTGCTTTTTATCTCATAAATTCATAAAAAAAAACCTTGCCGAAATTCAGTCATTTGCTCATAACTTTTGAACCACTGGACCGATTTTGCTGGTTTGCAATACCAACCTGACCAGGTAAATGCCCAACATATGTGCCAAACTTCAGGTGCCTCCGTAAAGTCTTTCAAAAGTTAGCGTGTTTTCAACAGACAGACAGACGGACAGACGGACGGACATCGCTAGATCGTCTTAAAATCGATCGAGGATCATGAATATATATACTTTATGGGGTCCTGGACCAATATTTCGAGGTGTTACAAACGGAATGACAAACTTATATATACCCTCTATCACTAGAGTGGAGGGTATAAAAAATTCCATTACATTAACACAAGAAAATTTTGAAATACAATTTGTATTATCTTAAATATAAATGGAATATATATAATTAGAAATTTTTAAAATACAAATGCAATTTTCTGAAAAGCATTTAGAAAATTTTGAATTACAAATGAAAATTTTTGAAATACATTTTTAAATTTTTGAAAAACAAATGGAATTTTTTGAAATAAAATTTGTAGTTTCTTAAATATAAATGGAAAGTTGTGAAATATAAATGGAATTTTTTGATATTGGTCAAAATTACGATACAAAACCACAAATCCTGACGTAGGTCTTAAGATTTTTTTATATTATGAACACAGATGCTCTATGGAGCCAATTAGACATTTCCAGTTACAGTTTAATTAAAAACTAGCATGGTTGGTTACCGTTACCCTTATTATACCGTTACCGATTCAAAACCCTTTCAAATCGAATACCGTTACCGTTACCGATACCGCTAAAAATATTTTTAAAATACCGTTACCCTTACCGTTACCGTTATAATTATTAGAAGTTACCGGTATTGTACCGGTATTCAAAATTTTACCTGTTTTAAGGGTTTTTAACGAACAAAAAAATAAAATCAAATTGCTAACATAATTTTAAATTTATAATTTGCAAATTATCATAAAATAAATGACAAAAATAATAATCATATCAAATATATACTGGTTTTTGGGTCTATAAAATATTTTTAGATTTCAGTTCTATCTTTTTTCAAATTTTTAACTAAATTTATAATACCGGTACGTACCGGTTTGGTTGGTTCGGTACCGGTACATACCGTTACCGAAACGATTTGAAAACACTTACCGTTACCTTTACCGAAATAAATAAAAATTAGATACCGTTACCGTTACCCGTTATTCGTTTCGGTAACCAACCTTGAAAACTAGCGATTTTTTTTGCGATTTTCAATTTTTTAAAATCACAAAAAATTTAAAATGTGGTGTAGTTTGAGGAGCTATAACTTCTTTTGTATCACTGTGCTAGTCGCAAAAATTAGCAAGCTGGGCACCCTGCTGGTAAAGCTAATTCGGGTACGCTGAATTCAATTATGATAGCCGTTTTTCGAAGTTAGCGTTCGTATTCGCGATATACGCGATTAAAAATTGTGAAGCCTAGTACTACAAAAAATTAACTTTTATGCTTTTGGGATTGTTTTTATATATATATTTAGAAAATCAATTGTTTTTTTTGCGAAAAAAAATTTTTACGCAAAAAAAATAATGTTTCGTAATGTGTAATGTTTCGTATTCTACTCATTTTCATAAATTAACAGCAAAATAAAAAAAAAATGTGGAAAAAAAATTTCGCGAAAAAAATTCGCGAAAAAAAATTTCAGCGAATAAATTGTTGTTTTTTAATATTCCATAGAGTTTAGCTAATAAACATTCAGTAATTGTCTAAATAATAAAAAAAATAGTTTTTTTTACTTAAAAATAAAAAATCGCGAATATCGCTAATACATGCGCCAATTTCGAAAGAGCTGATACTACAATAAAATTTAGTGTACACGAACTAGTTTTGCCAGATGGCTGTCGTTAATTCAAATCAAACTAAAAATATTTGTGTTGAACCAATTTTTTCACGAAAATAAAGATTTTTTCACGAAAATAAAGATTTTTTCACGAAAAAAAAGATTTTTTTCACGAGAATAAAGATTTTTCGCGAACAAACAATTTTTTTCGCAAAAAAAATTCACGGTATTATGGTTTGTTGTGTTAGTTTAACAAACTTGAATGGTTTTAAATTAAAAAATTATCGCAAAAGTTTAAAAATATCGTTTTTATTGTACTAAAGCATCAAAATTTTAAATCGCGAATACGATCGCTAACCTCGAAAAACGGCTTGTTCCATTGAATTCAGCGTATTCGAATTAACTTTACAAGTAGGGTGCCCAGCTTGTTAAAAAAAGTTCAAATTCGAGCACAGTGTTTTTATTAAAAAATAAAAATAGTTTTATTCGACTTTAAAATATTATATTTTGAGTAAGTTTTTTTTCTAGCTCAAGGTCATTATTTCCTATACTAATTAAAACTATGATATTCTCATAGAATAATTATCAAGAAAATTATTTTTCTGTTTTAAATTTTTTTATGTTGGTTATTTTTTGCAAGACTTAATCGACTTAATTGTGTTTCGGAATTTGTCAAATCCCATTGTCAAGATTATTTAGCAAAAACACGTGTCGAAGGTAGAGGCGATGAGTTGGGGGACCCCTTTCCCCTCGCGGAATATGTTTACTAGAACATTTTATTTTGCTTTGTTCACTAAAGTATTTTAATTTTATTAATATTTAAATTTTTTTATCCATGCCCTCAAAAGGGGGTGGGCCAAAAAAAACGACATTTTTTTGTCTGGGTCCAAGCGCAAGACTTTAAACTTCTGCGAACTTAAAAATGTTTTATTAGTTTAACAAAAATACACAAAAAATTCAAAAAAATTTGAGTTTTTCAATGGTTGGTTAAGTCCTTCAAGGGGGGGGGGGGGGGGACTTTTTTCTCCCTGGTCCCTGATCTCTAGATTTCGTCTATTTTGCTCTATCTCTTTTTTTTAAAGGAAATAATGGAAAATAAAGATTTTATAAAAAATTTCATACAAATATAGATTTTTTGAAATTTTTGATAGTGATCCCCAGATTTCGTCTATTTTGCTCTAGCTCTTTTTTTAAAGAAATATTGGCAAATAAGAATTTTTAAAAATTTCATATAAAAATAAATTTTTTGAAATTTTTGATAGTGATCCTCAGATTTTGTCTGTTTTATTCTATCTCATTTTTTTAAGGAAATAATGGCAAATAAAGATTTTATAAAAAATTTCATAATTTTTTTTTTTAGTGATTCCCAGATTTCGTCTATTTTGCTCTATCTCTTTAAAAAAAAATCATACAAAAAAAATTTAAGTTTTTTTAGTGATCCCCAGATATCGTCTATTATGTTCTATATCTTTTTTTTTTAAGAAATAAGGGAAAATAAAGATTTTTAAAAAAATTTCATACAAAAATAAATTCTGATCTCCAGATTTTGATAGTGATCCCCAGATTTCGTCAATTTTGCTCTATATCTTTTTTTAAGGAAATAGTGGCAAATAAAGATTTTATAAAAAATTTTAATATAAAAAACAATTTTTATTTTTTTTTAGTGATCCCCAGATTTCGTCTATTGTGCTCTATCTCTTTTTTTAAGGAAATAATGGCAAATAAAGATTTTATAAAAAATTTCATAAAAATATTTTTTTTATTTTTTTTAGTGATCTTCAGATTTGATCTATTTTGCTCTATCTCTTTTTTTAAGGAAATAATGGCAAATAAGTTTTTTATAAAAATTAAAATTTTTTTTAGTGATCCCTAGATTTCGTCTATTTTGCTCTAATTCTTTTTTTTTTAAGAAATAATGGCAATGCACATTTCCGAACTTGACCTGCCTAGGACCATAGGACATATTTGTGCCAAACTTGAGGAGTCTATTCCCGATACACACGGAATGACAAAGTTAATATACCCCCATACTGTAGTTGGATGGTATACAAATATGGTATTCGCAATTATAGGTTACAGCTGAAATTCAAAAACGCTGATTCAATATCAATAACTGCCTGAATGAAGTATAATATGTATTACAAACAACATTAAAGAGGTGGTATGATTTACAATAATACCTAAAAGATATTTAATCATATATTGAAAGTATGCAACAAAATCACATGAACAATGAAACAAAGTTCATATAAAACATTCCAGAGAAAATAGCTCTTATATCCTCCATTTAGAAAATACTATTAAAGTTTGTAACAAAATACTAAATATTCTTTGGCGCTTCAGTAGGCTAGTTGGTAGCGTGATAGCCAATAAGTATGGGGGTCGAGATTTCGATTCAATCCAGATCTGTTTCGTTACAACGAGATAATGCTCATTGTTACCCGTTCTCGTGTAGGTTAAATTATAAAACAGAGTCACAAAACAAAAAGTGCAATTTTCAAAATTTAAAAAAAAAATAGAACAAATTGTGATCACATCTCGAGTTAAAGCTTAAAAGTTGCGTCATTTAGAGTAGAATTTTTTAACTTTTAAAAAAAAAAATCGAAGGTTTCGGACTTTTTCAAAAAGTCGATTTTAATATTTAAACGTTAAAAAATAAGGGAAAATTACTTCGAATAATTTTTTCATATTTTTTTTTCTAAAACTACATTTAAATACCAACAAAATGTTGTCCAACTTTTTTTCTGGTATCTATATTTTTTACTGGTCAGAATTAATTAAAAATTTAAATTTTTTAATTTTTTTGAAAAAATCCCCATTTTGAAAAATTGATTACTCAACACCAATATGGAGGTCGAAGCGGGTCGGGTCTAAAAGCGGGTGATTTGGCCTGGAATGCACCATATATAGCTCAATATACGAGCTTTTCTAACCCATTGAAATGATCTTTTTTGCAAAAATATAAAAAAATAGGAAAGTTACTAAAAATATCCATTGTTCAACATTTTTTGTTTTAAAGCTACCGTTGCCTTTTTGTCTACCTATTAAGCACAACAAAAAAGCCAATATAATGTTAATAGATTGAGTGAAACCGAATTTTTAATATCCTTTTCTACCCTTTTAGTCCGGTTATAATATGATTCCACATTAGAATGTAAGGTAGAAATTTGTGTGTTTTCACTCTTGATTTTTTTTCTGACTTTCTTAAGTATCCAGGCAAATTTGTATTCCCCAAGGCCTAAAACTTATATGGCACAAATTTGAGGCAAGGCGGATTTAAATAACGCGGGCGCTTGACGATTAAAATTTTGGATTGTTGAAAATTTAACAAAAAATTTAAAAAAATAGTTCTTGCGATCATGTTTATTCAATTTGATGTATTGAATACAAATATCAAAAAGAAAAATAAATAAATTCGGTAGAAATGCTTTCGAGTAATTGCTATTTGAAGTTTGGAAAAATTATGCGTGCAAGAAGTTTTGGAACAAAATCTAAAATTTTTTTCCTTAACCCTTTGATAAAGCATTAAATTTCAATTAATTTTAATTAGAGTCAAATTCGATCATTCTAACCCATGGCGTCAAAATTTTGGATTTTTGGAAAATTTGAAACTTTGATCGAAAAGCTGCACGGATCAAAATGATATGATTTGGCTTAAATTAAGCCTAAATCAAAGTTTGACTTTAGAAAAATGATCAATGAAAAAAGTTTCGAGATTTTTTTGAGGAAAAACCGTGTGTTTACAATTAAAAAAAAAAACTTGTAAAATTACAAGAAAAGTTTGTAACTTTTTTTTGCTACCTCCTATTTGACGAGAATTCCTAGTAATTTTACAAGCTTTTGACCAATAATTTTGTTATTTTACAACTTTCTTACCAATAAAATGGTAAATTTACAACTTTTTTGACGCGATAAAATTTACTAGGAAGTCTCGTGACTTTACTAGATTTTTTTTTACCTCCTATTTTATTAGAATTCCTAGTAAAAATGATGAGCTTTTTTGTAATTTTACAAGTTTTTTACCAATAAAATTGTAAATTCATAAAACTTACAAGGAATTCTCGTGAATTTACACAAAAAAAAAATTGTCAAATTACTAGGAAAAGTCTCGTTTTCCTTGTTTTTAACAAATCGATTTTTTTTTGTAATTTTACAAATTTTTAAGATATATTTGCAAAAAAATTTAGTTAATTCACGAGAATTCACTGTAATTCTAATTGCACAAAAAAACTGTAAATTTACAATTTTATTGGTAAAAAGCTTGTAAAATTACTAAATTATTGGTAAAAATCTTGTAAAATTACTAGAATTTTTGTCAAATACGAGGTAGCAAACAAAAAAAAGTTACGAGTTTTTCTTTTAATTTTACAAGGTTTTTTTTGAGTGTACTAGATTGTTTTTGTAAAATTATCTTGGAAATTTGTAAAATTACAAAAAAAAATTGTAAAATTACAAAAAAAAAAAAAATTCAATCGAAATTTGTTTGTTAAAAACAAGGAAAACTGTCAAATATCAGTTATAGGGTATAACGAGACTTTTCCTGGCAATTTGACAACGTTTCTTTTTGTGTATACACTCAAAAAATTATATCGTTAACTGTTTGTAGATTATTTAATTATTATTTATTACGTTTTGTCGTTTTTAAAAGCAAAAACATTTGTTCAATGTTCAGTTTTTTAAAATGACTATTTCTGTTCTTTGTTTCAAAAATAACAACATAAAAAATAACGACTTTCATTAGCATTTAATTTTTAAAGTCATTTATTTTTGTTCTGTAAGTAAAAATAAGTGATTCTTCTTTAATTTTTAATGAATTGTGTACTTTATTTTTTTTGTACCCTCAACTCTAGTGATAGAGGGTATATATAAGTTTGTCATTCCATGTGTAACAGCACGAAATATTGGATAAAGACCCCATAAAGTATATATATTAGGGTGGGTCAATTTGTTCGAGACCAAAAAACGTGACAAAGCGTATAGCAAAATCGTAATCTACGAGAAATTCTAAGAACTTTTCCCAAAGAAACCATGGTTCTAAAATCAAAATCGAGCTTCCGGTTTTTTAAGTGAAAATTTGGTGCTCAGGAAATCCGAAAATAATGCAATTTTTTGGAAATATTCATTGCAATTCTTTGCAATTGGTGAATGGTTGACCTGTATCGCTGGAAGAGGGCTTATTTTAAAGGAAATTTTCTCAGCTTTCTATATCTGTGCTCATTTATTGAAAATTATGTGCTCAAATAATGGTTTTTGAGGTTTATGTCAAAATAAAAACAGTCAAACTGTCACGATTTTTCTACATAAAACTTAAAAAAATTATTTAACTAAATTGTAATTCAAAATTGAGTTAAAAAAATAATTGAATTTTTAAATTGGTTAAAAGAAAATTTATTTAACAAAACCTATGTCAAAACTGAAAACGAAAAAATTAAAAAAAAAATTATCGATTTTTAATAAAACTTATTTTTTTATTAAAAAGTTCTTCAACTTAAAAAAAAATAAAAATATAAAAATAATGAAAAATGTGTTTAAAAATATATATATATCGGCCAAACCGGGAATCGAACCCTGGGATCCTGTGTCACAAAGCACGACATAACGACACTTGATAACTAATGCGTGACGGCAGCCTAAGTTTGAATCCTGGCCATGCCCATCAAATTATTTTATTTTTTTTTGCTTTTTTTATTTTTTTATTTATCTATTTATTATATATTCATGATCCTCGATCGATTTTAAGACGATCTAGCGATGTCCGTCCGTCCGTCCGTATGTCTGTCTGTTGAAAACACGGTAACTTTTGAAAGAATTTACGGAATACCAACCTGACCAGGGCATTCCCCTGGTCAGGTTGGTATTGCGAAATCGGTTTCAAAAGTTATGAGCAAAATACTGAATTTCGGCAAGGGTTTTTCGTGAATTTGCGAGATAAAACACTCGCCAACTTTCGAAAGGCAATTTTGAGGATGGTGAAGCTTGGCATATATATTTGTCGTTCCCCTGGTATGTTTCGTTTTGAATTTCAGCTAGATCGGTTTTGTGGTTCAAAACTTATTAGCAAAACCGTAAATTTCAGATTAGGTTCAACTTAAATTCACTCGAAAAAAATTTTACACTCAAAAAAAAATTTACACTCAAAAAAAATTTAGTAAATTAGTATTTTTTTTTTTTTCAAAATTACTTAAAAAAAAGTTTTTTTACTCAAAATAAAAACTAATCAAAAATTTTATTTTTCACATTAGAAAATTTACTATCACTTAAAAGAGCATTGTGGAGGGTATTCATAGATTCGGCCAGGTCGAATTTAACTTTTCTTATATATATATATGTTCCCGAAGCTCCTATAAGGAGCATAGGGCCCCTTTTTTTTTTGAGGTTTCATTAATAAGTGTTATTTAAGATGTGGTAGCTTATTAGGCTTCCGCATCCGATCCTGGTGCTGGGGCTGCCAGCAACCTCCAGGCAGGCAATTTGTAAAGTTTTTCAAAGGCAGAGATTATCCGCGTTTCTTCTACTTCCTGAGACGCCCTTTACGAGCCATCAGGATACTTTACAGAAACTAAGTTTCAGAAATTCTTCCTACTGACCTGAGACGTCTTTCGACCATTCAGGTTACTTAGCCGCCTTCTCACTCTAGCTAGCCTTTGAACGGGTGTTCCAAAGCCATTGCCCGGGGAATACCTGGTGTAGACCGGAGGTAGTGAGCTGCTTTGACTGTGTAGCAAAGGAATCATCCTTGGCCACTCCCAAGTGAGTGGTAATCAAGAACTTTCCACCTTTACTTGTCATAGTTTTTAACTTTTCTACTTGTTTTAAATTTTTGGCATTTTTTTAAGAAAAGTCATTAATTTTTACTTACTTGTCTTGGTTATTCGTTCAACTGTTGACAAGTGTGGACGTGTTTTAATTTATCTCCGTGCTATTAATTGAATTTTTGAAATTGTTCGTAATAGGTATTTTTGTAATATTTCGATTTGAAATCTACTATAGGCTCCTTGAGAGTATGCCTGATTTTCTACCTACTACTGTCAACGCAGGTTGGTATCAGGGGCGAGTAAAACTCGTTGCTTTTGGGAACGAAAGATCCGCAGCCGTGTTTAAGGTTGCCATTAGCCAAGTGGGAGAGTTATGGCCTGGAGCCAGACTGGACGTTGTGGAAAAACATGATATCCCCTCGCAACCCAGAGCTCATGCATGGATCCCAATGGCTACAAATGACACTGCGGTGATTCTTAAGATGATAAAAGTCTGCAATCCTGACCTTCCAACTCAGAATTGGCAAATTGCCAGATTGGGTGAGATGGAGGGCGCACGTCGTCAAGCAGTGGTCTTGGTTAATGAGGAATCGCTTCCGCTTTTAGCCAGGACTGACGGCATTATTAGATTTGGATTTTTTCATATAAGAGTCAATGTCTACAAGGGCGACCAGAAGACTATTTTGGACGCAGACAAGCCAGTGGCAGAGTCGGCTGGGGAGGAGAATCTGGAAAAGGTTGATATTCAGCTGGCCGATTCTAGGCTGATGGGAGATTCATCTGGCATTTTTGAAACCGAATCTGGTAACGAATGCGACCTCTGTGATGGCATGGAGGATAAAGCCGATGCCACGATGGGTGACATTCAGGACGAGGCCCATGCAGTGAGGAATTCGGAGAGTTCTGTTGCCTCCGATTCAGAACAGATGGGATATATATCTGGCTTATTCGAAACCGAATCTGGGGACGAATGCGACCTCTATGATAACACGGAGGATGAAGCCAATAACACGGTGGTGGAAAGGATGGTGGAAAAAAAGCAAGATGTTGCGGTTCCTACAAATAAACCTCCATCACTGTAAGGCAGCCTCAGCTGCACTCTTGCTGCGCCTGACGACAGGAGCAGTTGACTTGGTTTTTATCCAAGAGCCCTGGGTGCGGGGTGGCAGGGTTTGCGGATTGAAGACCCCTGGGTTTAAGTTGGTGGTTGCCAAAGGTGAGGGCTCACCAAGAGCCTGCATCTTGGCAAAAAATGGCTTAAATATATTCTTTTTATCAACTTTTAGTGATATGGATGTTACAGCGGCTAGCTTAGAGCTTCATGGGAAGTCTATTTGGCTCGCCTCTGCGTATTTTCCTAATCCGGGGTCAATACCCCCGGAGAAGGTTGTCGGTCTAATTCGGGAGTCTAAATCTAGGGGACACCAGTTAGTAGTGTGTTGTGATGCTAATGCACATCATTCGATATGGGGAAGTACAGACACAAATGATAGAGGCGAATCACTTTTGGAGTTTTTGTTAAGCACTAACCTCTATATTTGTAACAAGGGTGGTGAACCAACTTTCGTTACAAGTACGCGGCAAGAGGTTCTTGACGTAACACTTGTATCAGATACATTGTCTGATAGAATTGATGACTGGAGAGTTTTGGAAGAGCATTCTTTCTCAGATCATCGCTACATTAAGTTTTTACTCAGGGAGCGTGCCCCGGTTGAGACAGTCTCTAGAAATCTGAGGAGAACAAACTGGGTGAAATATAGGGAGACTTTTTCTTTGCTTTTGGATGAAGTACCCTTATCTAAACCACATAGTTTGGCGCAAATTGACTGTCTGGTTGACCATATAACAAATGTTTGTAATAGGTGCCTGGATGCGTCTTGCCCTTCTGCAAAGCCTAGAGGGAAAAAAAAGCCACCTTGGTGGTCAAATGAGTTGCAGACGAGCAGAGATTCCTGCAGAAAGCTCTTTAATAAGGCTAAATTTTCAAGAGCGGACGAGGACTGGTCTGCATACAGGCTGCAACTTAAGAGTTATAAAAAGATGATCAGAAATGCAAAATGTGATTCTTGGAAAAACTTCTGTGGAAACATAGAAGACGTTTCTGAGGCATCCAGGCTGCGCAAGGTTCTGGCTTCTTCTCCTTGCACCCTGGGATACCTAAAAGATCCTAATGGGGTGTGGTCTTCCTCCAGTGGAGAGTCGCTGGATCTCCTTTTAAACACGCATTTTCCGGGCAATTCCATGACGCCGTTTCAAGCTTTGGAACGTTCTGACGCCCAAGCATCTGAAATTGCTTCGGAAATAATAAATATGCCAACATTAATCTGGGCGATAAAAAGCTTCAGGCCCTATAAATCCCCGGGACCTGATGGTATAATCCCGGCTGAGTTGCAGCAAGTGTCGGATTATATAGCCCCGTTGCTGTATAATCTATACACAGCATGCATCAACTGGTCGTACATTCCTTTAAAATGGAGGGATACCAGAGTCGTATTTATCCCGAAGGCTGGGAAAAGTTCCCACACAGCTCCGAAGGATTTCAGACCAATTAGTCTGTCTTCTTTTTTGTTAAAGACAATGGAACGAATGATAGACTCATATTTGCGTAGAGTGATTGACCCGAGGTTGCTTTCGACAAAGCAACATGCATACAGCAAGGGACGATCAACGGAAACAGCTCTTCATGAGCTCGTTGGTACTATCGAGAGATCGCTTTCGGTAAAGGAGTACACTATGGTGGCCTTTCTTGATATTGAGGGGGCTTTTAATAATGTCATCCCAGAATCGATAATATTGGCATTGTCTGGTCTGGGAGTAAAGCGTGAAATCGTTTTAATGGTGGAAAGCCTACTTGCCAGTAGACGTATAACGTCTGAATTGGGAGCGTCCGTCATATCTCGATTTGTCAATAGGGGCACACCACAAGGAGGTGTTCTTTCGCCGCTTCTTTGGAACCTGGCACTGAATTCAATGCTACTATCTCTAGAAGCACGTGGTTGTCATGTTGTCGCATATGCTGACGATGTCGCGATAGCGGTAAAGGGGAAGCATCTGCCAACATTGCGGGACATTCTTCAGGGTTCTCTGAAAGATCTGTCTAAATGGGCAAGAGACTGTGGTCTAGGAGTTAATCCTAGTAAAACAGAGCTTGTTTTATTTACAAGGAAAAATAAGATTCCTGCTTTTGATCCTATTTCTCTGGACGGTACTGAAATCACCTCCTCAGATGGAGCCAAGTATCTTGGAGTATTTCTAGATAGGAAGCTGAATTTCAGGCGTAATATTGAGGAACGTGTGAGAAAAGCAACGATTGCTTTGTATTCCTGTAAAAGGGCCATTGGAAAACGATGGGGTTTTAGCCCTCAAGTCGTTCATTGGATCTATACAGCAGTGGTGCGTCCAATTTTGCTGTATGGAATCATTGTCTGGTGGCCTGCTTTAGAAACAAAATCGAACTGTGTCTTTATCACGAAGGTACAGAGAATGGCGTCAATGTGCATCACTGGTGCTCTTCGTACTACACCTACGGCTGCATTAGAAATCCTCCTTCACCTGCTACCCTTGGACATATTGGGTAGGCAGTATGCAGCTGCGTCGGCAATTCGACTTAATAGCACGCTGCAATGGAGGAGCAGCGATTGTGGCCATAGCGCGATCTTGAAAAAGATAACAATACCACAAAATGTGGATTGTGCTCCCTCTTTGAGCCTCTTTGAGCGCCACTTTACCACTATGATACCATCCAGGGAGTCTTGGATGGGGGATACTCCGGGAAGTGGAGCTACCATAAATTTTTACACAGATGGATCGAGGCTGCACGAACAAGTGGGCTTTGGGGTCTATTCGGAAGAGCTTGGATTGAGCCTGGCTCGTAGATTGCCAGATCATTGCAGTGTCTACCAGGCAGAGATGCTGGCAATAAAGGAAGTGGCTGACTGGTTGAGCTGCAATGTCTTGTCTACAACCGCAGTCAACATCTATACTGACAGTCAAGCCGCGGTCAAGTCCCTGGATTCAATGTTTCTGAAAACAAGATCTGCCCTTAACTGCCGCACGTCTTTAAATGAGATGGCCAAGCAGTTTAACATACGACTCATATGGGTCCCAGGGCACAGAGACATTCCAGGGAATTGCAAAGCCGATGAGCTTGCAAGACTAGGAACTACCTTACAGGTTCCAACAGAATTGGAATGTGTTGGTATGCCTCTAGAAACTTGCAAGCAAAACCTACGGCTTTGTTCTGCGACGGAGACTAATCAAAGATGGGCAAATGGATGGACGTGTGAGACAACACGACTGATTTGGCCTTCTCTTAATCAGGGGCGCACAAGTGAGCTGATATCGCTTCCAAGAGGAGAGATTTCAACGGTGGTTTCTATAATTACCGGACACTGTCTTATAGGGAAGCACGCAGAGAGTGGTTAAATGTGCCGTCGAATGACTTTTGCCGAAGTTGCATGGATGAAGAGGAGTTGGAAACTATCGAACACTTTATTTGCCATTGCCCGGCACTTTCTGGTCAGCGACTTGCTTCACTGGGATCTAGGGAGCTGTACGATCTTTCAGATTTGTCGGATGTCAAAATTCAACATCTAAGGAGTTTCATAAGAAGCTCAAACTGGTTTAACGACAGGGACTAGTAGGGAAACCTATTACGATCCCGTGGTATCACAATGGACCTCAGAGTCTACGTGTGTTGACGTAAAACGTCAGCAGCCACTTACAACCTAACCTAACCTAACCTTGGTTATTTTTTTGTAGACAAACAATTATTTATAGAAATATAAAAACATGTTTGTATCAAGTGACGATGGGTAGAGTGTCTGGCCGGAATGTAGTTGATTGCGGGATCGAATCCCCAAAAACTTTATTAAAAATTTATTAAAATAAAAATCAATAGAAAAATTGTAAAAAATAACCTACGAAATCATTAATTCTTAATGTTTTCGTAGGTAATTTTTTTTTTGAATTTGTTGGTAAAAATAAAACAACAATCATTAATTTTTAATGTTTTCGTAGGTTATTTTTTTTTTAATTTGTTGGTAAAAAAATTAAAGTGACGTTATTTTTTAATGTTCAATGTTATTTATTTTAGAAAATTTTATTAACAGTAAAAAACAAATATTGATGTTTGTTAAAACAAATGAATAATTACTGGGATGGTTTTCAAATGAATAATTATGGGGATGTTTTTCAAACGTTTTATTACTTGTTTTAAATATGTTTTTCATTTGTTTCTGCCTACAAAATATTTTAAGTGTATATATGTTAATTTATTTTTTATTTCATACGTTACAAACGAATGATTTCACGAATATGCCCACCACCTTACCATGTAGCGTATTAAGACAACAATTATAGACAATTCAAAAGAGTAGTGTTTTTTTTTGTTCTGTTACTACCCAGCAAAACTTTGGTAATGGGTAGTGATTATATAACACATTACCAGGTAATGTATATACCTTATTTGTAGCATTATTTTAGGATGTCTTACCAAACATTTGTTCCACAACGTATTATTTTAAAGTAAAAAATAATGCATTACTAATAATTTGCTACGTAATGCATGATTATTGGAAAAATGTATTTCATATTTATTATTTCTAAACATTATATCATGGATGATTTATATTTGGTTACATTATGTATTATTTTAAAGTTTGAAATAATGCATTATTTATAATTAAATGCATAATGCATTACAATAACATAAAAAATAATTATTTTATAAAAAATGCATAAGTTTAAACTAGAGATGGGCTCACGACAAGAAATTTCTAACGACACACACTCACTAGCATATTATATCTACTTACACTCACTTACAATCACGTGCGTAAATTTAATACAAAATTACTTTTTCACTACTCGTAACACCTTCTATTACCTATAAAATATCATATATTTTACACCTTACTGGTATTCTTTGTTATAAATTTATGACTTATTTTATACCTTACTGGTATTCTATGTGATAATGTGGATGCATTACTTTGAGTCTCATCGCCTGTTAAAATCATCAATGCTGCAATGTATAAAATAAGAGATCATATACCTTATTTTATACCTTATTTGGTAATCTAAGTTTTGCTGGGTATTTTTACAAAGAGTTTTTTTGTTGTAGTTGCTACAATTTTAATTGCCATTTATTATAGCAATTCCTGTTTGTTTAAATGTGTGAGTTAGTTCTTTTACAAATGTTTATGTATGTGTTTTTTGTGTTTAACAAAACAACAATTGTTAACACATGTACATTAGACTGGCCATAGCGTTATATAGAAAAATTAAAAAATGTTAAATCCATAAGTGTTCGCACTGAAAAATGTGAGGTTGGGGATAAAAATAATTATGTATATTTAAAATTTTTTATTTTTTTTTGTTCCGAGTACCTCCGGGTTGAGCCTAAAGCTTGAAAAACGGATTACAAGGGAAAAATATGACTTTTTTTTTCATTTTCTCAATTTTTTTGATATTTTAAGTACAGTTTGAATTCAAATGGTCACTGAATTTTGATTAAGAGCTAATTGTCTATCAAATAAGGTGTTAAAAATTAAAATCGGTTGAAAATTAGCCGAGTTATGACAACTTCCCCCAGCAACTAACGTGTGGCAAACCACCTGATCAAGGAATTCGAGCCTCATTTCTGAAATTTATTGAAATTATCTACTGTAATTAATTTTTTTTATTCCTCAAGTTCCAATGTACTAAGAAGATACATATTTTTTATATTGCGTTTTGCTAACTTGTTTTAAATAAATGCTAAAGTGGTCTGAATTTTTCAACACTATTTTCAAATCTCCAATTTTAAATTTTTATTTTTTTTGTTAAAGAAATTTTAAAAAATCGGCTATTGGAGTTTAGGGATTTGTTAAGCACATATAAAGGAATAAAAACCCCAAAAATTGTAGGGTTTGCTGTTTTCATTTGGCTATTACAGTGATGTAATTTCGGCGGATTTCGGGAAAGTAGTGATTTTTGGCCCTTTTTTAGCTTTTATTTATTTTTTTTTGGTTTTTTTTACAAACTTGATATGTTTTGGACCGAATTATATCAACACGAGATAGAATACTTCAATTTGCAAAATTAGGGCGAAATTGACATATAAAAAATTGCCCCTGTTAAGGGTCAAAGATCAAATTTTAGAAAATTTTTAATTTTTAAACATTAACAGATTTGCTGGGCGGATTTTGCTGAATCTACTCGATGTTATTTTAATTGGTCTAAACTATATGGCAAATAATTAAAATTTAATAGTTAACCCTTAAGTGCTGTTGGGGCCTATAATTTTTTTAATTTAATGGAGATAATGTAAGTGTATTTTGTTCAAATGGTCGAATAGGCCCCACCATCACTAAAGGGTTAATATTCTGAATTTAAATAAAAAGACATATGTTAAGACCTTTTAAAATGACATCAAGTAGTTTCATATATTTCCACTCAGAAAATCTGTTAATGTTTAAAAATTCAAAATCTTCTAAAATTTGACCTTTGACCTTTAGTTGGGGCAATTTTTAATTTCCCATTTTTGCCCTAAATTTGCGAATTGAATTATTCTATCTCGTGTTGATATAAGTCGGTCCAAAACATATCAAGTTTGTAAAAAAACCAAAAAATAAATAAAAGCTAAAAAAGGGCCAAAAATCACTACTTTCCCGAAATCCGCCGAAATTACATCACTGTAATAGCGAAATGAAAACAGCAAACCCTACAATTTTTGGGGTTTTTATTCCTTTATATATATCCCTAAACTCCAATAGCCGATTTTTTAAAATTTCTTTAACAAAAAAAATAAAAATTTTAAATTGGAGATTTGAAAATAGTGTTGAAAAATTCAGACCACTTTAGCATTTATTTAAAACAAGTTAGCAAAACGCAATATGAAAAATATGTATCTTCTTAGTACATTGGAACTTGAGGAATAAAAAAAATTAATTACAGTAGATAATTTCAATAAATTTCAAAAATGGGGCTCGAATTCCTTGATCAGGTGGTTTGCCACACGTTAGTTGCCGGGGGAAGTTGTCATAACTCGGCTAATTTTCAACCGATTTTAATTTTTAACACCTTATTTGATAGACAATTAACTCTTAATCAAAATTCAGTGACCATTTGAATTCAGACTGTACTTAAAATATCAAAAAAATTTAGAAAATGAAAAAAAAGTCATATTTTTCCCTTGTAATCCGTTTTTCAAACTTTAGGCTCAACCCGGAGGTACTCGGAACAAAAAAAAAATTTTTTTTAAATATACATAATTATTTTTATCCCCAACCTCACATTTTTCAGTGCGAAAAATTTAACTTTTCAAAAAAATTTCTACTATGGCCACTCTAATGTACATGAATTGTAACGCCTTTAGTTATGCAATTGTTTTAATTTTTTTTTTTGCTGCCTTTTACTGCGTGTGAAACCAGACATGATGATGGTGTTGGTTTGATATAGAATATTAGTGAGTCGTATTTTTTTTTTTGCTATTTTATACGTTTTTGAATTGTATAATGAAGTAATGAAAATTTAAGTGGAGCAATTTTCTAATGAATTCATATGATAGAAATTTTTAAATATTTTTTTTTTTACTTTTAGTAGTAAATTCTTTTAATATCTCGTTAGATAAACTTAAGTTGGGTAGTGTTTTTAAACATTGAATCTGAATGTACAAAAGAAAACAAAAAAAACCTTTACATCAGCTTTAGAGCTACTAAGATCACAGTTTTACTCAGGGTAAGGTATGGCACACACATGTGCCGCACATTACATTTAGAGATGTGTCGTGTGCCCACAACATGGCACACGACACATGTGCTATATGCCCTAGTATGGCACATTTCAGATGTATCAGGTGCCATGCTACCGGCACATTTTTCAATAATTTTTTTAAGAAATTAAATACGGTTTTAAAGAAAAAATAGTACTTTTTTTTTTTGAAAAATAGCCCTTTTTAAGAAAAATAGTAACGTTTTAGAAAAAATAGCGCTTTTTTAGAAAAAATAGTACTTTTTTAGAAAAAAATAGTACTTTAAAAAAAATAATACTTTTAAGAAAAAATAGTACATTTTTAGAAAAATAGTACTTTCTCAGAAAAAATAGTACATACGTTTTTAAGAAAAATAGAAAAAATACCTTTTTTTTTAAAAAAAGTATTTTTTTTAGAAAAATTGGTAAAATATAACTTTTTTTAGAAAACTACTATACTCTCAAAATATTTTGTAGGCAAAAACAAATGAAAACCACATTAAAAACAAGTAATAAAACACTTAGAAACCATCCCAGTAATTATTCATTTGTTTTACCAACCATCAACATTTATTTTTTACTGTTAATAAAATTTTCTAAAATAAATAACATTGAACATTAAAAAATAACGTCACTATCATTTTTTTACCAACAAATTTGAAAAAATAACCTACGAAAACATTAAATATTAATGATTGTTGGGTTATTTTTACCAACAAATTCAAAAAAAATTACCTACGAAAACATTAAAAATAATGATTTCGTATTTTATTTCTTACAATTTTTCTATTAAATTATTTTTTAAAAAATTGTTAAAAAAAATTTTGGGAAATCGATAACGCAATCAACTACATTCTGGCTAGGCACTCTACCCATTGTGCTAAAGTCACTTGATACAAACATGTTTTTATATTCTATAAACAATTTCTTGAAATTTTTTTTCTACCAAAAAATAACCCACACAAGTAGGTGAAAACTTATCATTTCTCCATTAAAAATTACAACAATTTAAGAAAAAATAACTTTCACAAATCATTAAAAATAAGAGAAGAAGCACTTATTTTTATATCTAAACAAAAAAAAATGACTTTAAAAATTAAATGCTATGAAAGTCTTTATTTTTTATGTCTTATGAATAGTCTTTGAAAAACGACAAAACGTAAATCTTTTTAAATAAACTACAAACAGTTAATGACATAATTTTTTTAGTGAAGCACCTTTAAGAAAAAAAAATATTTTTCAGGAAAAAAGGCTTATTTAGAAAAAGTATTATTTTATAGTACTTTTTTAGTTCTTTTTAGAAAAAAATTTACTTTAAGGACAAAAAAGTACTTTTTTGAAAACAATGGATTTTTTAGAAAAAAGTACTTTTTAAAAAGTAAATTTTTTACTACTTTTTACATAAAAAGAACTTTTTTCTAATAAAGTACTTTTTTCTTAACAAGTATTTTTATTAAAAAAAGTACTTTTGTACTACATTTTTTAGAAAAAAAGTACTTTTTTAGAATAAAAATGTACAATTTTTTCTAAAAAAGTACTTTTTGGAAAAAAGTACTATTTTTTTTTTAAATAGTACTTTTTAAAAAAAAAGTACCATAGAATCTTTTATTAAACAGTTTTCCCTTATTTAGTACACTCAAAAGAAAAACTCTGTCGAAACTAGTTTAAAATAACTTTCAGTTTGAATTAGCAAACGCATAGCAGATTTGTGTGCTTAAATGAACTAAGTTCTCTATTTCAGTTTTAGAAAATATATATAAATAATAAAAGTTTTCTGTAATTTTCTTGTTTCTGTTTGCTGAAATAAAAAAATATTTTTCTGCATATTTCAGTTTATTATTTAGTAATTTCATATAAATTATTTTTTGTGATTTTTTTTTGGAAAATTTTCAAAAATCAGCGGATCTGATTCAACGCTAGACAGAGGGTTATATTCTAAAAAAATGTTTACGTTAAAAATATTGGGGGTCGGTCACAGATTTGACATCTCTAGGGGCACCCTTGGAGCAGTTAGAGCTGGAGGAACAGAATAGCATTTTGTATGGGATCCCCATTATGTAGTGTATAAGTATTATCGTGTACCGAAAATGAAAAATTTTAAGGCATACCCCTAGAATGATGCTTAGTAAAGAGCTGATTACGGGGAAAAAATTAAAAAATTCTTAGAGGTCATCTTCAGGCGCAACCAGCGCTTAAAGTTTGCATCCGTAGTGCATTTGGTGAAAAAAAATATTTTTTTTTTATTTTTCAAATTGGTTCCAAAAGTTTCGTTAGGTAGAGTACATTCTGGAAAAAATATTTATAAAGTTTTCATGGAACAATTTTGGTCCAGCACAACGTTTTGAAATTTTGAAATGGTGTAATTTATTATATATTTTTTTAAGTTTTTGTAAAAACCGGAGTTTGTAAAAGTTCTTTTAAGATTTTGTATAAAACGGAGTTTATGTTCAAGTCTTTGTATAAAAAGCTGTTTTTTACTTAAAAAAATATGTAATAAATTAAACATCTTTGAAGTTTCAAAACGTTGCGCTGGACCAAAATTGCTCCACGAAAACTTTATAAATATTTTTTCTTGAATGTACTCTACCTAACGAAACTTTTGGCAACAATTTTAAAAATAAAAAATTTTTTTTTTACCAAATGCACCACGGATGAAAACTTTAAGATGACCTCCAACAATTTTTTAATTATTTTTCCCGTAATCAGCTCTTCAATAAGCATCGTTCTGGGGGTATGCCCTAAAGAAATTCCAAAATTTCCTGATTTTGGGACATGCTAATAAGTATGTTCCGAAAAAATGTTGGAGGTTAAAAATTAATAGACGTCGGTCTTATTTGTGACCACTCTAAGAGGCACCATGTGAGGGGTAGGAGCTGATTTCATAAAACAAATAAAAAAAACATGAAGGGTTAAAGATAGAGGGTCGGTATATTCTAAGAAAATGCTGGGGTTCAAAAAATATTGGGGTCGGTCACACAACTGTTAGCTCTAGGGGCAGTGCCTTGTGGGGCACCCTTGTAGCAGTTAGAGTGGTAGAAGCAGTTTTTTAAAATATTGAATTAGAACAGCTCAAAAAAAGAGGAAAATTTAAACCCCATAAAAATTACTCTCAAGAAAATTGCACTCGTAAAAACAAGTTTTTTTCTCAAAATTTCTGCTTAAGACTTTTATAATATTTAGCCTTTTTCTCTATAAATTTTACCTTTTTCTCTATAAATTTATTTTTATTTAAAAGATTTATAAATATATGTAGGGCTTAATGGATTCGGCTAAGCCGATTTTAATTTCTTTTTACTTATTTAAACATACACTACTTTATTCAAACATACACTAAGGATAAAAACATTTGTTTATTTTTCTTAATATTATCTACTGATATGTCAATTAAAGCAAAAATATAAAATAACAAACTTAAATATTTGTTGCAAACTCTTTTTCATTGTTCTTGATTTTATATGTAGTAATTATATAGAGATACTTAAAAATACAATAAAATAATAGAAACTAACAATTAAAAGTACAATAAACAATTTCAAAACTTTTTAATATCTTCAACTGCAAAAAGATTAAAAATAAAAAGCATCCCAGCATAAACAAGTAAAAATTATAAAATCGGCATTGACGAATATATTAATAAAATTAAAAAAAAAAAAAAAATTTAGAAAAATCTTTTCGACGAAAAAAAAAATTTAGTAAGAAAATAATCAGCGAAAAAATATTTGTGTAAAAAACATGTTTTTTACTTGTACTTGCTTAAATACCACTCCTTATTTAATTCTTTTAACATATTTCCACACGAATTAAAGCATTTTGCATTTTTAGGTTATGTGGAAATTTTTACATATTCGTTTTTAAACTACTTAACCGATATCGCTAAAATCTCTATCACTACATAGACGGTAAAAATAAGTGATGTCATTCTTAACAAACAACTTTTACTTCTAACTCCTTAAACGAAGTGATTTTAAAAAAGCTAAAAATATATTCAGAAATATTGATTTGAAGTTATTTTTTAATAAATTAAAGTTTCATTTAAATTTCTATTTTTTTTTTTACTTTAAAAAGTTCAAGAGTTTAAAGCATTTGCGATCAAAATGATTTTAAAAAATATAGCAAAGTCGAATCACTTTGAATACCTAAACTTCGTTGTTTCATACTTTTTTTCCATTTTTTTAATAATCCCATTTTTGCTGGGATGCTAAAAACAAAGTAGCAACCACAGTACATTTAAGCAATATGCAAACAGGGACAGATTGGAGGTGTTTTCCAATTTTATTTATTTTAATTTTGTTTTTAAATGAAAACATTGTGAATATAAACTTTCATTTGCTTTTGGTTTCATCCCATTCCGATTCGGAAAATTCGATTTTGTTTCACTGTGTTATTACCAGGGAAACCAAAAATATGCCCTAAAAACCCGGTTTTATGTGCTTAAAATATGCTGCAAAAAACGGAAATATGTTCTTAAAAAAGTTCAGTTCTTAAAAAAGTTCAGTTCTTCTTTAAAATTCGACATAAAATCGATAAAAAATAAAAAATTTTTAAGTCTTACACAGCTCAACAAGAAAATGCGTATTGGATTCTGATTAGTGATTCAGATAGTGTCTGTTGCGCTGATTCCAAATCCGGAGCCCAAATTTGTCTATCACGTCAGGATTTTGAGTAATTCGCGGTTAAAGTGCCGAAAAGGGCATTTTTGACCCTTTTTAAAAGCTTATAAAATAAAATCCTGACATGCAAATAACTTGGTACCAAGCTCATTCGAAAGCCTGTAATTTTCTCTTAAAGATAAGATAAAATGTTCTAAAAATTTAATTTTCTAAAATGGTAAAAAAATCATTAGCAAAAAACCTTCCATTTTTTCAATATTTAGTTTATTTACACAGTGTTTTTTAACAAATTTCCATACAAATTCATACGTAAATTTTAGATTTAAAGCACTTGTGGCTAATGATTTTTTTACCATTTTAGAAAATTAAATTCCAAGAAAATTTGATCTAGTCTGAAAGAGAAAACTACACACTTTTGAATGAGCTTGATACCAAGTCATTTGCATGTCAGGATCATATTTTATAGGCGTTCAAAAATGGTCAAAATGGGCATTTTTTGACACTTTAACCGCGATTTTCTCAAAATTGTGACGTGATAGAAAAATTTGAGTGACCGTTTTGGAATCGGGGCACCAAACCCTATCACTTTTTTTGGTTTCATCCAAAACGCAGCGACAAACCTAAGATTTGTAGAGCGGTGTTATTTAAGAAATTTATAGTACAAACTAGATAAAGGAGCGTGAGTGAATTTTGACTCACGCACGCTCACGACATAAAAATATTGCACGAAATCACGCACAAAATTTTTTCCCCCGCTCACGTTCACGTAAGTACATAAAATTTTGTTCATGCTCACGAAATAATCTCGCTCACGAAATCAAATAAACATTTCTTGCATAAAAAGATTTTAAATTCTTAAAAACAATCAAAAACATTTATTAAAATATCCTCTAAATTAAATATTATGACAATTTTCTTACTTGTTTTCTATTTCAGACAGCACAAAACAATCACGCAACCTCACGTCAAAAAATTACTCACTCACTCACGCACGCTCACGCACGAAACTTTTTTTTCTAATCACGCGCATTCACGATCAGGTGAGTAAAAATAAATTTCACTCACGATAGTACAAACTAGAGATGGGCACATGAGCAGATTGGAGCGTGATTCAAGTGATTCACGCGTGATCACACATGAGTGTGGCTGAATTCAATTTTACTCACGTGATTGTGAGAGAAGGAAAAAATTGCGTGAGTGAGTGTGCGTTAGTCGACTTTTTTGTGTGAGTTTGCGTGAGTTTGCGTGATTTATTTCTCTTCATATTTCCTTTCGTACTAAAAAAAGCTACAAAAAAGTTTTAAGTTCGTCTCGAAAAAATCAAAATTTTTTTGAAATTTTTGTTTTTGATTTGTTTTTTATAAATAAGAGTTTTGTGAGTGTGAGTCAACGTGAGTGTAAGTGAATCTTGCGTGAGTGCACGTGAATGTGACTTGTATTAGATTTACTCACGTGATTGAAAGTGAGTGTCAGTCGAAAATATATGCTCGTGAGTGAGAGTGTGTGATTCGAAAATTCCTGTCGTGAGCGTGAGTGAGTGTGAGTCAACAATAACTCACGCGCCCATCTCTAGTACAAACTACTATTTTGAACTTTTTCACAAATTAGCCCTTTTCAAACAATTTGTAAACTAAAATCTATCTAAAAAAAAAAGTCAAACTTTATTTCGCAAAAAAATTCCTTACAATTTTTTAGCAAAATATGTTTTTGTTTGTCACCAATACATGAAATGCTTTTTTTATGCTTTTCTATCAATTTATGCATTTTTTCGTAAAATATGCTCTTAAGACTAAAATATGCAATAATATATTTTTAAGACCAAAATAGGCATATAACAAAACGTTGCCAGATTTCATAAGTTGTTCTGAAAAGGATAAATACTTACCTTATCCATATATCAATACAATGCATAGGAGAAAACATGAAATTGCATATTTTAGTATGAGGTAAGGTTAAAATGGCTAGAAATAGAATTGTAGTGTTGGAAACTGTTAAAATTTATTCTGTAGAAACTATAAATATTCACATATGAGTCATTCCACACCAACTGTTCCACTACAGAAAAACCATGGTGGTTTCAATGGGATATCATTTGCAAAGTATTCGCCCTTAGGGCACTATTAAATAACAAAAATAAAATTTAAGATTTTTCAAAAAGTGGGCCTTGGAGGCATGGTCAAAAATTGAAAATTTCAGCATTTTTTGCCTAAGTATCTTTATTTCAATATTTATGCCAATGAAATGAAACACAGTGATGTCTTTAAAATAAAAGTTTTTTATAGATTTTTGTATGGGCTATCGATTAAAAAAATAAAAATTGGAAAATTTTCAGAACAAGTTCTGAATTTTTTGAATTTAAACTTAAACTTTATTTATCAAAAAACATGCCACAATTTTATTTATTTTTTAAATGTTCAAAAATTAGTTAAGGTGTATATCTATCTGTTCTGAAATTTTCAGAGATGCATTTTTCCTTGTTTTCGAGAAAAAAAATGTTGAACATTGCACTATGCTTATAATTTACAATAATGGGGTATATTACGTATGCGAATGAGTAATATTAACTCTTAAAAAACATTTAAAATAGAGATGTGATCGTGGGTAAGTTTTTTTTTACCATCACGCACTCTCACCAAGGAAATTATTTTAATCACGCATGCTCATTTATTTTGCTCACGCTCAGTCACGCTCACGTGAGTATAGTGCCCGTGACAAAATTTGTTTCTACTCACGTGAGCATACGTGAACGTGAGGAAAATGAAAAATCGTGCGTGAATAAAACTTTTCCTTCGTGAGCGTGCGTGATCGTCAAAAAAAACTCACCCACGAAAACATCTCTATTTTAAATGTTTTCTAAGAGTTAATATTACTCATTCGCATACGTAATATACCCCATTATTGTAAATTATAAGCATAGTGCAATGTTCAACATTTTTTTTCTCGAAAACAAGGAAAAATGCATCTCTGAAAATTTCAGAACAGATAGATATACACCTTAAGTAATTTTTGAACATTTAAAAAATAAATAAAATTGTGGCATGTTTTTTGATAAATAAAGTTTAAATTTAAATTTAAAAAATTCAGAACTTTTTCTGAAAATTTTCCAATTTTTATTTTTTTAATCGATAGCCCATACAAAAATCTATAAAAAACTTTTATTTTAAAGGCTTCACTGTGTTTCAATAATTTTGCATAAATATTTAAATAAAGGTGCTAAGGCAAAAAATTCAGATATTTTCAATATTTGACCATGCCTACAAAGCCCACTTTTTGAAAAAACTGAAATTTTATTTGTGTTATTTAATAGTGACCTAAAGGCGAATACTCTGCAATTGACTTCATATTGACACGACATCACTTTTTTTTTGCTGAACATTTGGTGTGGAATGCCTCATATGTATATAAAAATCAATTTCCATTTACAAGACAAACCGACATTTAAAATCCTACTGATGATAACACTAACTGCAGTGTTTGAAACCGGTATGGGAATACCAGAAATGTCCGCAATTTTTAGAAATTCTATTTTTCTTCTGCATTTTTTCAACTTAAACCCTTATTACTTTGAAAAAAAAAAAACTTAAGAAAGTATTCTTGAAAAAAGGATTGCAGCAACCCAGTTGGAAAATTTGTCACTGAGGAAATTTCTACAGTGATTCCTTGAGGAATTGTCGTCAGGTTCTGACAAATCATAGATAATCCTTGATGACTTGTCCTAAAATTGTCAGCACTGAATGTTTGCTCTAAGAGAGTGGACAATTCCTCTAAGAAGTCTAAAAGGAAATGTCTTCAGAATAGCAGTATATTAAATTAGAATTTTATATCTGGGCAACTCTTTAATTTCCAAGAAAAAGATGGCAATAATATCGATTTATTTAAAATAAAATTAAAATTTAACAAGTAGAATAAAAGTAATAAATATACAAACAATTTTCAAAATAAAGTTTGGAACAAGTAGTTAGGTGTGGGACTAATAAACTGAAGGTTCCAGGTTCAAATCCAGTTGGGACTAAAAAAGGTGAAAAGTTTTTTCTAAATATGAAAAAGATAATTTGTAAAGGAAAATGGATAAAAGTAAAAACTAAAGGAAATACGTTTTTTTTTTGTATTTTCGCATGATCTGCATCAGACATTTCCCCAAAGAAGTCTTAGGTTACATGTCCCCAGAAGGTCAGTCCTGACCAATGCTGACTTTAAGTGAGAACCTTTTGAAAATTTGTATGAAACAGTCCTCAACCCAGTACATAGAGATGTATTGTGGATGTCAGCGGTGACTCTGACATGTCACCGCTCCGTCACTGAGGATGGCTCGGAGACCCAGTTAAATGTTTGTTATTTTGTAATACTGAATGACAGAGATTTCAGTAAAAATATTAATTTTACTAAAAAAATCTGCTGAAAGCAAAAAACTATTATACTCACATAGAATAATTTTCAAGAAAATTATTTTTCTGTTTTAAATTTACTTATGTTGGTAATTTTTTCAAGACACGTGTTTCAGAAGTTGTCAGATCCCATTGTCAAACTATTTAGCAAAAATAAAAACCCAATAGTACAATTAGAAAAGTTTTCTATAGATAATAAGCAAGATTGATAGTTAATTTTTTATTTTTCTCTTTTCCTTTATTTGTTTCTCGTGTGATTCGTTGTTGTTCTTCTTTTTCTTTTGTTGTTTATATAATACATCTTGAACTTCAACACATTCAATACAACCCTGAGTGCATACTTCTAATGTACTGTGACAGCAACAGAGTTCATTAAAACAATAAAAACTGAAACTGAAAAACAGAGATTATCAATACAACTATGATACGATTAATTAGGGTAAAAAATCGTAAATCCCATACAAACTACATAAAAAACTTCAATTTCTCGTGTAAAAATGTATTTAAAAATTTATTTATCTACAATTTTTCAATATATGCAGACATTGCAGCAAATGATAAATATGGAAATTGAATAAAACATGAAAAACAATTTATATACGGCTTGGCCGTATCTATAAGTACCCTTCACAATGTCCAAAATAGTTGAAATAAGCATGAATCAAAGATTAATTAAAAAAAATAAAATAAAAATGAGTAGGTTTATTCTAGCTCGAGGTCATTATTTCCTTTATTAATTAAAACTATGATATTCTCATAGAAAAATTTTCAAGAAAATTATTTTTCTGTTTTAAATTTATTTATGTTGGTCATTTTTTGCAAGACCTAATCGACACGTGTTTCGGGATTTGTCAGATGCCATTGTCAAGATTATTTAGCAAGAATAAAACTCGTGTCGATGAAGTCTTGCAAAAAATTATCAAAAAAACAATTTTTTTTATCAAAAAACAATTTTTTTTTATAAAAAAAAAAAAATATCAAAAAAAAAATTTTTTGTTGAAAATTTGTTTTTCATCTAAATTTATTTTCATAAAATTTTATTTCACCAAAATATTTTTTCTAAATTGTTTTTACAAAAATTGCTTTTTCACAATTCTCAACTGCTATAAAAATATTTCATTTGTTTAACAAAAGTACAAAAAACATGCGAGAGTATTAAAACCCCCGTTTTTTAAAAGCAAACTGACAGATAAACCTAGACCGATACTTCGAGCTGTCACAAACGAAATGTCATATTTATACATACCAAGTGTAGGGTATTAAAAAAAAATATGTATATAACGCTTAATAATCTGCCATAAATTGCCAATATCCGTTAAATAAAATTGTTGCAACATACACTTGCAACATTTAATACAGTTCAAACACTTGTTCACCTCATTTATCAGTAGGCCAGAATGTTTTATAGTGATTATAAATTGTAATAACACTTTATAAAAAATATAAATTAAACAAAAATTATATTAATAATGCAAATTCATGGAAGGTATTTCAATTAACACGTATTTTAACATGAAAAAAAATTAATTTACATTTAATTTTAAGCAATAATTTCTTTTTTTAACCCAGATATAAAACTTTATAGATTTAACTGTAAATTTATTAAAGTTAAATAAATATTTTAAATAATTTTAAAAATAATTTTGTAACCTCACTTTAAATAAGTGTGTTAGTTTGCCATTCCGCTTGTAATTCCTTGGAATATCGATGTGGGACCCCAGCCAATACAATGGTGTACATATGGATCTGACCGATAAATTCTGAAAGTAGGGCTCATATTTTTACCCTCCACTTTTGTGATAAAGGCTGGTGTGGATCCAGCTTTAAGGTTTGGGGGGGGGGCCTTTTTTTTATTCAAATAATTTTTGTTACAGGGAAATTTAACTGCAATAATTTTTTAGAAAATTATTGCAGTTTCTGTAGTTAGTAGTAGTTGTTGTTTTCAACAACAATTTCAGTTTTTTTGTATGAAAAATCTCAAATAACTTTTTTTATATTTGTTTTAAAAAAAATAATACAAAAATTACTCCATTGTAGTAACAGTTGTTTTATGTAGTTGTTTTAAGTCTATTAAAAAATATTTTTTCTAGAAATGTTTAGAAAAAATTGATTTGTTGAACAAGTTGGAAGTGTGGGTTGCAGCAGTAACTATTACCAAATAAATAGTACCTAAAAATTTTACTATAGAAAAATTCTTAGACTTTTCCTATAAAAAGATTCTCTGAGATTTCCTATAGAAAAACTATACTTTCCCAGTGAATCAGCACCTGCTCCTTACAAAGTGTGGGGTATATTTACTTCGTCGATCCGTATGCAATGCATTGAAATATCGGTCCGTCTGTCTGTGGAAGTCATGATACTGTCCAAAATAAAATATCTTGACTCCTGAAGTTTGATTAACTTTTACAGCTCCTTTAGTCTTTCAAATTTTTTTAAAAATTTTAATCAATTAATATTTGTATGCGTTGCTTATAATTTTATTACTTATGGTAGTCGATAGTAATAATCGTTCCAAAGACAGTGTGTACAATATGCTCCGAATTCTTTCTCGACAAAAGACAGGCCTTAAAGTTGTGCATCTAAATGCACAAAGTCTGAATTACAAAATTGATGAATTTCGACACTTATTTGTATCTACAGGAATTGACATTATATGTGTTTCAGAAACCTGGTTTCCTTTGGATATAAGTGATTCTGTTTTTAATTTACCTGGCTATAGACTTTTTCGTTCTGATAGAAGAAAATTAGTTGATGGGGTCGAAAAAAAGGCCAAAGGAGGTGGTGTAGCAATTTATGTGCGAGACGGTATTAATTGTGTTTTGAAATTACGATCGAAAGCTGATAGTGAAATAGAATATTTATTTATCGATGTTTCTACTCAGGATAAAAGGAAAATTTTAGTTGGCAGTGTATATAGGCCACATCGTCAAATAAATGTTACAACATTTATTAGTACTCTGGAGGAATTAACAGTATCATACGATGATATTATCATAATTGGTGACTTTAATAATAATTTATTTGACGATAATCCCCTTATTGAACCAATGCAAATAATTAATCTGTTTCCTGTTAATACTGTAACTCCAACACACTTTCATAGTACATCGAACAGTTTAATTGATCTTGTATTTGTCAACCAGAAATCTAAAGTTCTTCTTTATGATCAGCTCTCGGCACCAGTTTTTTCAAAACATGATATTATATTCTTGACTTATGATTCTTGTATGAACCGCCAAGCCACTTTTGTTAAATATCGTGATTTTCGTAATATTGATTACACTTTGTTAAATGAACACGTCGAAAACATATGCTGGAATCATATTTACTCATTAGATGATGTGAATGATCAATTACTTTTTATTGAAAACAATGTTAACAATATATTTGAGTTATGTGTTCCCATGAAGACCAAATTAGTAAAGGCTAATCAACAGCCATGGTTCAATTCGGAAATTAAATTACTAATTAATAAACGTGATGATGCTTATGGTAGGTGGAAAAGGTTTAAAACCCAAGAACTTCAGGCTGTCTTCAAATCTGCTAGAAGAGATGTCGTGAAACGTATTCAGCAGGCAAAATCTACGTTTTATCAACGTAAATTTTCATCTGCTATTGATAGCAAATCTAAATGGAAGGAAATCCGGAATATTGGTATAGGGCAAAAACGCACTACAGTAAGTAACCAGAACATAGATGTAAATGCACTGAACACTAAGTTTGTAAATGTTGATATCCTACCACCGATACAAAACATTTATAATGATATACATTGTGTCCCAATTAAAAATTGTTTCAGCTTTCGTTGTGTTGATCAGTGTGATGTACTTGAAAGTTTTCTTTCTATTAAATCAAATGCAGTTGGTATGGATGGTATAAACTCTACATTTATAAAAGCGTTACTTCCAAAATTATTGCCATACCTAACCCATCTGTTCAACTCAATTTTAACTAAATCAATATTCCCAGAAGGTTGGAAGATTTCCAAAATTATTCCGATTCCTAAGCCAAACAATGATTTCCGACCCATAGCTATTCTTCCTTTCTTATCAAAAGTGATGGAAAATTTAATGTGCAGACAAATGAATAAATACTTGAGCAGGAAAAACCTTTTAAGTGATAGACAATCAGGCTTTGTGAAAGCGAGAAGTTGTACCACAGCATTGACTGACGTTATTGATGATCTTAGGTCAAAACTGGATCAAAATATGGTATCATTCTTAATTCTTTTAGATCATAGTAAAGCTTTTGATACTGTTGTTCATTCAATACTTATAAAGAAACTTGAAAAACTTTTTTACTTTTCAAACGCTGCATGTAATCTAGTATCTTCATATCTTACTAATAGATCGCAAGTCGTATATTTAAATGATAAATTTTCAAACGCTCTTAATGTCAACAGAGGTGTTCCACAAGGATCAATCCTTGGTCCCCTCTTGTTTTGTTTATACATTAATGATTTACCAGACGTCACGTTCTTCAGCAAAGTACACATGTATGCAGATGATGTGCAACTTTATAACGGTTCTAATGTTGCAAATATTCAATCTTGCGTAAACAATATTAACACTGATCTCAATGAAATCAACATCTGGGCGAATGCCAATGGATTATGTATTAATCCTTCAAAATCCAAATGCCTATTTATATCGCGAAGTAAAAGAACATTAGGCAATGATATTCAAATTAAAATAAACAATAACATTATTGATTTTGTTGATTCTTCAAAAAATCTTGGTGTAACGTTTAATAATGAGTTAACTTGGTCAACCCATATTAACTCTGTTGTAGGGAGACTTTATGGTATGTTACGTAATCTGTGGGCAGTGAAAAGTTCAACACCATTAAACATTCGTATGTTGTTAGCGAAAACGTACCTTATTCCAGTCCTTTTATACGGATGTGAAATTTTTGCTAATTGTGATAGTGATGATTTTCGCAAACTAAATGTTGCCTACAATAATATCGCAAGATACATTTTCGATAAAGGACGTCGTGATCACATTTCAACGTTTTCATACCGTATATATAAGATGAGCTTTGAAAATCTTCTTAAATTTAAATGTCTTATGCTTCTACACAAAATAATAACACAAAAACAACCAATTTATCTATTTAGTAGAATCCAATTTGCAAGATCCCGTCGTGGAAAGAAAATTATTCAGCAACGTTTTCGAAAACTTTTGTCTGAACGCCAATTCTTTATTTTTTCCACTCGTCTTTGGAATAAACTTCCAGATACTACCCAACTTATAGGCAACGCAAATTTGTTCAAGAAGGAGCTATTAATTTATTTTAGATAAATTTTTTTTAATGTTGTTAATTTTTAAAATTTGATTGAATATGTTAAATACCAAATTTTTAAATTTTTAATTTTAATATTAAATTTTCTATGAAATATGATTGATTATGTTAATCAATTTTTTGTTTTCTATATTGCATTTTTGTAATAATTTATAAAACTGTCTATATTATTATATATTCTACAATTATTTTTTATTTTTTTTTTGTAATCCAAATTCACAAACTATTTTCGAATGCTTTTAATCTGATAATTTTTAATCATGTACCCATGTATGTTTGTTATACTCACTAGCACTATCATTTATAAGATTTTATGTCTTGTTGTGCTAGATCACCAATAAATAAATAAATAAATAAAAAAAAAAAAATATGTCTTATGATCATACAAATTCGGGCATGGGCATAATCAGAAAACGTTGGAAAGGTTCCTCCATCTATATATATTAGAGTGTCCCTTATTTTGGAAATGTTGGAAATCTTGAGACGGTACCCGCTCATTTTTTTCCTTTTGACTTAAAAATAACTCAGGAAAAATTTTACGCCCCTAGGACCACGCCTTCCCTACGCGACGGGCCCTTAAAGAGCGGGGCCTAAAAAATCATTTTTCCATACAAACCAAAAAATTTTTTTTTTGATTTTTAATTTTTTTGTTATTATTTATTATATTACTTGGTTTGCTTATTCACAACAAAAAATTTGATTTTGGTGGGATAAGTCTTTCAGCGCTAAAAAATTTTTCGCCAAAAAAAATTTTGAGCCGCCGGGGTCCTACAGTAAAAAATTTTTAAAAAATATTTTTTTTTAGTTTTGACCAGCAACGGTTTTAGCTGCTATGTTGCTTTAAATGATATATATTCATAAAAAAATATTTTTTGTATCTGTGACATCTTAATCGTGTTCTAAAAAAGGGTAAAAAATGCATTGATGATTTTTTTCGATACACGATAAAAATGTCACAAATATGAATAATATTTTTTTTGGAATATATATCATTAAAAACAACATAAAAACTAAAACCATTGCTTTTCAAAACTAAAAAAAAATATTTTTTAAAAATTTTTTACCGTAGGATTCCTACGGCTCAAAATTTTTTTTTTCGAAAAAGATAAAGATGTCACAGATATGAATAATTTTTTTTTTGGAATATATATCATTTAAAGCAACATAGCAGCTAAAACCGTTGCTGGTCAAAACTAAAAAAAAATATTTTTTAAAAATTTTTTACTGTAGGACCCCGGCCGCCCAAATTTTTTTTTTGCGAAAAATTTTTTAGCGCTGAAAGACTTATCCCTCCAAAATCAAATTTTTTGTCGTGAATAAGCAAACCAAGTAATATAATAATTAATAACAAAAAAATTAAAAATCAAAAAAAAATTTTTTTGGTTTGTATGGAAAAATGATTTTTTAGGCCCCGCTCTTTAAGGCCCCGTCGCGTAGGGAAGGCGTGGTCCTAGGGGCGTAAAATTTTTCCTGAGTTATTTTTAAGTCAAAAGGAAAAAAATGAGCGGGTACCGTCTCAAGATTTCCAACATTTCCAAAATAAGGGACACTCTAATATATATAATAGAGTAATGTGACTGACTGACTGACATACTCATTCATCATCGTCCAGCCCAAACCTTCAGCTAGAGACTTGAAATTTGGACTGTAGCTCCACCTCCCGGAATATAGATACACTAAGGCTGGATTTTTGCCAATGTTGATTCTAAGGGGGTAAAAAGGGTAAAAACTGTACTTTTGGTACTTTTTATATCTCCTGAAATAATGGTCACAGAAACTTAAAATTTGGACTGTATGTTCACCTCCCGGAATATAGATCCAGTAAGTCAATGTTGATTCTAAGGGGGTAAAAATGGTAAAAAAATGAACCTTTGGTACCTTTTATATTTCCTTAAATAATGATCCTAGACACTTGAAATTTTGAATGTAGGTTCAGCTCCCGGAATTTAAATCTACTAAGGCTGGATTTTGCCAATGTTGATTCTAAGGGGTAAAAAGGGTAAAAAACTGTACTTTTGGTTCATTTTATATTTTCTTAAATAATGGTACCTTTTATAAAAAGGACCTTTTATAAAAAGTTCATTTTATAAAAAGTACCTTTTATAAAAAGTACCTTTTATAAAAAGTACCTTTTATAAAAAGTACCTTTTATAAAAAGTACCTTTTATAAAAAGTAATTTTTATAAAAAGTACCTTTTATAAAAAGCACCTTTTATAAAAAGTACCTTTCATAAAAAGTACCTTTTATAAAAAGTACCTTTTATAAAAAGTATTTTTTATAAAAAGTACCTTTTATAAAAAGTACCTTTTATAAAAAGTAACTTTTATAAAAAGTACCTTTTAAAAAAGGATCTTTTATAAAAAGTACCTTTTATAAAAAGTACCATTTATACAAACTACCTTTTATAAAAAGAACCTTTTAAAAAAACTACCTTTTATAAAAAGTACCTTTTTGAAAAGCACCTTTTATAAAAAGTATCTTTTATAAAAAAAAAAAAAAACTTTTATAAAAAGTACTTTTTTATAAAAAGTACCTTTTATAAAAAGTACCTTTTATTAAAGAACCTTTTATAAAAAGTACCTTTTATAAAAAGTACCTTTTATAAAAAGTACCTTTTATAAAAAGTACCTTTTATAAAAAGTACCTTTTATAAAAAGTACCTTTTATAAAAAGTACCTTTTATAAAAAGTAACTTTTATAAAAAGTACCTTTTATAAAAAGTACCGTTAATAAAAAGTATCATTTATAAAAAGTACCTTTTATAAAAATTACCCTTTATAAAAAGTACCCTTTATAAAAAGTACCTTTTATAAAAAGTACCTTTTATAAAAAGTACCTTTTATAAAAAGTACCTTTTATAAAAAGTACCTTTTATAAAAAGTACCTTTTATAAAAAGTACCTTTTATAAAAAGTACCTTTTATAAAAAGTACCTTTTATAAAAAGTACCTTTTATAAAAAGTACCTTTTATAAAAAGTACCTTTTATAAAAAGTACCTTTTATAAAAAGTACCTTTTATAAAAAGTATCTTTTATAAAAAGTACCTTTTATAAAAAGTACCTTTTATAAAAAGTACCTTTTATAAAAAGTACCTTTTATAAAAAGTACCTTTTGTAAAAGGTACCTTCTATAAAAGTACTTTTTGGAAATTCCGTTTCTTAACGGAGATAAAAAGTACTTTTAATATTTGCTGAAACAATGATCCTATATAATTGGAATATGGAGTATAGGATACTTCGGTGAAGAAAATACATTCTGGAAGAGGTACTTTTTGGAAATTCCGTTTCTAATGAGGGTAATAAAGTGTTCTTTTGGTACTTTTTTTGTTCCTATAATAATGACCTTTAAAGAAGGAGATGGAATTGGAAATGAAATGGAGTATAATGTGTTTAGCTCTTTTCTCCATATTTTTATCCTCTATATATTTTTTCACTCAAACCTTTTTTTTATTCCAATTTATTTTTTCACTGACATATTTATTCACTCAAAATCCAAAATCCCGACATAAGGGCTCGAAAATTGTCAATATATTTTTCCCCCCGGAACGAACATGATAACATACCAGCGAAGTTATTCAAAATTTTATTGTTTAAATTATTCATTGAAATATTTTTTTATGGAAGACTTAAACGTCCACAAGTAAATAAAACAAAGACTACGTAGGGGATTTTTTTTGGAAATCGATAGAGTAATCCTGATCCTTCTATTATCCAGTATCAACACAACCGGTAACGAAGTACCGGGATGGTAAGCTAGTAAAGAACTAATTTTATTTTATTTTATTTATAGTATTTTATTTTTTATCTTATTTCATTTTATTTTACTTTAAATTATTTTTTTTTTATTTTTTTTTTATTTTAATTTATTTTATTTTTTTTTTTATTTATATTTTTTTTTTATTTTTTTTTTATTTTATTTTGTTCTGATTGGATATTTAAAAAATAACCCCAAAACTTTAATTATGAATATATTTTTTAAAAACAAAAACCTTCTCTGGTTAGGCTAAATATTTATAATATTTTAAATAATACATATTTTATTTTATTGTCCATTCTTTGACAACTTTTATATTTTTATTGTTAACACATAAATAAAAAATTTACATAAATTTCTTCTTGGTCAATTTACTATGCATCTTTATACGCCTGATAACAAAAATAATGAATTAATTAATATAATAACCGGTATAAGCCGCTCGCTATTAAACGTTTGTTGACACCGATGAGGGAGATTTACTTCTTTTGATTATAAACACAAATAAAGATGTTGTTCCACTATATAGAAATGAATTGATTTAGTTTTAAATAAATGATTGAATATAATAAATATTGTGTGTAGCAGTTAAAACTTAATAGAAAAAAATATTAGAAACGACAGATTATATTAAAGACCTATTGTCTAATAAAAAGTTTTAACCTAAACTGTCTGGTTGAGAGGTCAGTTCTTAAGATGTTTACAAATTGAAAACAAATGCTAATTAAAGTTATTTTTAAATATATTTTAATGGCAAGAACAAAAAGAAATTTCACTTTTATTTAAATTATAAACAATATTAAAAAACAAAACCTTTTAAACATTTTAAATAAATTTTTTTTTTGTATACTGATTTATATCTCCCAGATAACTAATATGATAACTAGGGATGAGATTTTCATGCAATAAAAAATCGAAAATATGCGCTTAAAACATGCACTAAAAAAATCAAAATATGCACCAAAAAACTTAAAAATATGCACTAAAAAATAAAATGTGTGTAATAAAAATCATGTTTTTATTGGAAAAACTTCTTAAAAAGCAAAAAGTAACGCCGGGTTTAAATAGTAACATTTAAAACTTTATATAAGCAAGATTTTTTAGAAATTAACACAATTTATGAAAAAAAAATTTAAAGAAAAAAATTTTTTTTTTCTTATTTCCAAAATAAAAATTTAAAATTTAAAATTGTTTTTGAAACAATTAAATTTCAATTTGGGTTTTTGCTAATTAATGCCAAAATATGCAAAAATATGCACTTAAAAGATGGAAATATGCACAAAGTATGCATTTAAAACCAAAATATGCAAAAATATGCAAAAACAAATCGATGCCATTTTAATGCAAATTTCTTGATTCGTAAAGATAATATATCGTTTTTAGACTATCGACAAAAAACATGCATTTGCATGGAAATCTCATCCCTAATGATAACTAAGGGACGTATATTGGGATTTTGGTGACTTTAATACAGATCTGCTAATGTTACCTTCCTTCTATATCTGACTCATAACAAATTAAATATAAGTTGTCACATTTATAAAAAAAATTTTCAAATGTCAATTATTTGACCATTTGGGGGCCCCCGGAGGCTAATTGGTAGCGTGCTAGCTTTTCATCGTGGGGGTCGTGAGTTCGATTCCCACCAGAACCCTCGGTTTTTTTCGCTACAACGAGACGACGGTCATTGTTACCAGTTCTCGGTTAGGTTGAATTTATTAAAAACGAGTTGTAAATAAATAGAAAGATAAAATAAAAATAATTGATCATGAGATCAACACTATTATTATATTATTATTACTACCCGAGTAAAAATTTTTATATGATGCAATATAAAATGATATGTAACACAATATATATGTATACGCAATTTAATCCAAATAATGGTGGATGTTTTTGCATTAAAAAAGATCAACTTGTATAAAATATGATTTGATTTCATCCGAGTTTTGACCAGACATTGCCATATATTGGTGGATCTAATTAGATCTAATTGCATAAAAACATATAAAATCCTGGTGTTTTTTGGTTTGGGTTGAGATACACCACAGGTCAACGATCCATTCACCAAACATTTAATTTTCTAAAACAAAAAAATGTTTGGGTACGCTTCGAACCAGATAGGTGATATACATAACCCTAACAAGGAAATGTTTAGGAACATTTTAAAAAGTTTCTTATACTTTGCCTAAAAAACTTAGACCATTTTTGGTTAATTGGAAACATATATAGTTTTATATGGAACAGAATAAGCTATATATAATTTTATGTTGAAAATCAAATTTTGTATTGACCCTCATATAATTTTATATAATTAAATCAACCGTACACCTTTTAATTCGAATCATGGTTAAATTATATATAAATACATATGACTGCATTTAAAAAATTTAGAAAATATCAAACGCGATGTTTAATCATATATGATTTATTATGTTTGCATCAAGGTATATATTGTTATATATGATTATTTTTACTCGGGTATTTATTATTATTTGACCAGTTGTATTCTCATTTATAACAATACACTGACCAAATAATGATCAATTGAGCCTATTTTTAAATTTTATTTGCTTTTAAATATTACACTAGTTTACAAAATAAAAATGTGTATTATAGACCACTAAAATCAAAACTCTTAACAAAAATATTTTTCATGGATTCTTTATGGAAAAAAACATCCGCTTTTTAAGTATTTAGACCAGCGACAGGCAAAAGCACTACGCTGCGTTTTTACTCTCACACCTACATGCTCTCACACATTAAACAAAATCAAAAAACACAATTTTCTCCTCTCTTCTTGTTTAAAATATACTTAGAGAAATAATCAACAAAGAATTTTAATGTCAAATTCTTGTTTAAGGAACATTTTTTGGTAAACCAGAATGCTTAGTTTGGCACTATTCACTAAATATTACATTGCTAGACATTTTAACCAATGTCATTTATTATCTTTATTATTTTTAAAATGGTTAAATATATTATTATTTTTACTACTTATAAGTTTCTTTTAGTGCATTGAGTATGAGAGTGCTACATGTTACACACACAAAAACAAAATATGATAGTATGTGTTTGCCTGTCGCTGATTTAGACTATTTGCCTTATACCTCGGGTAGCACACATTCATATTTTCAACAAATTGGTTTATGTAAAAAAACATACTTGTCAGAAAAATTCGTTTCTTGAGCAATAAATCATAATTTGAATAATCGGAAAAAATAGAAATCTTTTCAAGCTACCAAGTTCTTGTATTTACCTTAAGGACTTGAGGTCTTATAAAGACAGCAAAGTCGGTTTGATCAAAATCTGTGGGTTAAATTTGAAGTTATGACAAATTACATGAAAATACACTGAACAAACACTTCAATTATTTAAGTAAGTTGTATTTTTGTTGAAACACACACCCCTCATCAAGCAAATTTAGGTTTTAAAAATCGTTAACACGAAAATCCTAGCTGATCCTGCTTTTGATTAATTGCTAAATAATTACGCTGTTAGACAACAAAAACCTGCCGGTAAAATATCCAACTAATTCTTATAATTTCTGCTATACTGATTTCAAATCTGCCGTCCAAATTTTTCTGGCACATACCCGTTTTTGAGATATTTCCGCTTGAAAAGTCAAAAATGCCTGCGAGTTTTGTAGTCTTGCCCAAAACATTAAATCATGATAATGTTTTGCGGAAGATTTGGGTGTACTTGCCAAAGCAAAGTTTTTTTAGAAAAAATAATGTTATATTACTCTGCTCCCAGTAAAAACTTGCTAATAAGTCCCCATTACCGCCTGCATTCTATGTAATGAGGACTCGTTACCTGCTCGATTACTTCTTGATAACAAATAATGAGTTACCGATAACCTCATACAGAACCGGTTACTTCTTATTAACAAATAATGAGTTACCAATAACCTCATACAGGACCGGTTGCTTCTTGTAACAATTAATGAGTTATCGATAACCTCATACAGAACCGGTTGCTGGTAAATACGATTTAAAATATTTGATAAGTTGTCCAAATAAATTTTTTTTTATTGAAATTAAAAAAATGCTAAAGAAAATTTAGAAAGAACTTGCACATGTAGCTTAAAGAAGATATACATTTCACTACTCTGTAGAGAAATGTTTAATTCAGGAATTCTGATTAAAATTTGGAACAGGAAAATTTAAGTTTAGAAAACCAAATTGATATTTTAAAACCTGGATATAGCTGACACCTGATAGTGATTTATGAGCCTTAAGCTATGTTTACATCATAGGATTTTCGGTACGGTTTTTTCTCGGTACACATGCAAAACATCGACGATCATATAATGAAAACACAGCTTTAATAAGTCTTTGCATAACTTCTATTGAAGTTTTCTGGATTTTAATTGGCTTTTTTCTAAATTGTAATTGTTTTTCTAGAAATTTTGGGGCGTTTTCCAAATTTAAATTGGGGTGTTTGAAACCGATATAGGAAATACCAGAAATGCCTATAATTTTTAGAAATTCAATTTTTCTTCTGCATTTTTTCAACTTGAACCCTTATAACAAATATAATTAGAGCCCGTGCTCGATCTGTACTTACAGAAAAAATCAAATAAAATTACTGACAAAATATGTCACCATTAGGCACGTCTCCGAAACAGAAAATGCAAATTCCTTCATTTGTGTCTGCAATTCCAGATCATGTTGGTAACCCTTGCGAAATAATGTAAGAGACAAAAAAGTTGAAAGAAAGTATGAAGTGAGGTTGAGATTGCTAGAAATTGAATTGTAGTGTTGGAAACTGTCAAAATTTATTCTGTAGAAACTATAAATATTCACATATATAAAAAACAGTTTTCATTGACAAGACAAACCGACATTTAAAATCCTACTGATGATGACACTAACTGGGGTGTTTGAAACCGGTATAGGAAATACCAGAAATGCCTATAATTTTTAGAAATTCAATTTTTCTTCTGCATTTTTTTAACTTGAACCCTTATATTAAATTTAACTTGTTGTTTAAAGTATGTTAAAACGGGTTAAAAGGTAAAAAACCATCACAGACAGTATTTCCCTAAAAACTTACTCACTCTTATACACTCAAAAAAAAAAAAACTGTAATGTTAGCAAAAAAGCTTGTAAACCTACAAGAAAATTTGCTGATTTTGAACCCACAATTTTTTTGCTAAAGTTAGCAAAAATGTTTTGCCAATAATTAGTTAACTAAATATTTTTTTTTTAACTTAGTTTATACACATCTGAGGACCCCATTGGGTTCTGACCCGATAGGTCCTGACCCCGATGGGCCTAGACCTAGTTGGGTTCCTTAAAAATCGTCATAGTTTTTGATCCAAAATTTGTGTCCGTTTCGCTCTACCTTGCTTAGTTTTTGAGATACGTGATTATAGGGGACCACTGGGGTCTTGAGAATTAAAAAACTCGATAACTTCAAAAATATTACTCGGAGAGCTTTTGACTAATTTGCGGTCTTGTTCTACGTGTTGACAGCTACAAAAATGGTTTTGGACTTTTTGTTGTGTCGGCAATATTTACCGAGATATGAGCATTTTAAAATTTTCGGGAATGCTAACTTTTTTGGATCCAAAGTTAGGGCCCATTAGGGTCCACACATGTGAAGAGGACCGGCGATACTATGGAGATTCTAAGAACCAAAAATGGCCTCCATTTTGCTCTATCTGGCTTAGTTTCCGAGATAGCGCCATTTTAAGTTTTCTGAAAATAAAAAAAAATTTACCATTTATTTTGCTAATATTAGCAAAAAATCTTGTAAAAATGTAGTCAACTCAATTTCAAATTTAGCAAATGAAGTTAGTTCAAAGTTTGTTTAAAATTGCTAATGTGCTTAATGAAGTTTACAAGAATTTTTTCTAACATGCTAATCTCAACTAAAAATTTGCTAAAAGTTAGCTAAATAGCGTTAGCAAAAAAAATTAGTAAATCTACTAACGTATTTTTTTGAGTGTATAGACTAAAACTTAAGATGGTGTTTAATGCGGTTTTCATGGGCTAAACAGCAGTCGCTTCTGCATATTTGTTATTGGTCCTGCCCTAAGCAGCTAAATGTTCCTTTCTACGATGTTCCAAGATATATTTTCGGTTCTTGTATTATTTGAATTTTACAATCAAACATTTGAAGAGATGGATATCAACGTAAATACTGGTTCCGTAGGCTTTTCTTACATTTAGATTGTAGAAATTTTCCCGCTTGGTTGCTCTTGAAATAACCGCTTTTTACATGAACTTTATCATCCGGACGAATAGGCATGAAGCGAACATTTTACTTTTAACGCAATTCCTTTCTGAGGGAAGACGGCCAATTTTTGGGACTAATGTATGCTGTTATTTGGTGTATGCTGTTATTTGGTAGCATTTTTGTAAGAAGTGGGTAACGAGTTATTTTTGGGCTACTGGTAGCTACTTATTTTTAGGACTTATGTATGCTGTTATTTGGTAGCATTTTTGTAAGGAGTGGGTAATGAGTTATTTTTATTTAGCATGTAAGCAAAAAATTCTTGTAAACTTCATTTAGCACATTAGCAATTTTAAACAAACTTTGAACTAATTTTTTTGCTAAATATGAAATTGAGTTGACAACATTTATACAAGATTTTTGCTTACATTAGCAAAAATAAATGGTAAATTTTTTTTTAATTTCATAAAATTTAAAATGGCGCTATTTCGGAAACTAAGCCAGATAGAGCAAATGGAGGCCATTTTTGGTTCTTAGAATCTCTTTACTTTCGCGTGTCCTCTTCACATGTGTGGACCCTAATGGAACCTAACTTTGAATCAAAAAAAGGTAGCATTCCCGAAAATTTTAAAATGCTCATATCTCGGTAAATATTGCCGACACAACAAAAAGTCCAAAAGAATTTTTGTAGCTCTCAACATGTAGAACAAGACCGCAAAAGCTCTCCGAGTAATATTTTTAAAGTTATCGAGTTTTTTAATTCTCAAGACCCCAGTGATCCCCTAAAATCACGTATCTCAAAAACTAAGCAAGGTAGAGCAAAACGGACACAAATTTTGGATGAAAAACTATGACGATTTTTAAGGAACCCAACTAGGTCTAAGCCCATCGGGGTCTGGAACTATTGGGTCCGAACACAATGGGGTCCTCAAATGTGTATGAACTAAGTTAAAAAAAATTAGTTAACTAATTATTGGCAAAACATTTTTGCTAACTTTAGCAAAAAAATTGTGGGTTCAAAATCAGCAAATTTTCTTGTAGGTTTACAAGCTTTTTTTTGCTAACATTACAGTTTTTTTTTTTGAGTGTAGGAAAAATATCTCATTTACCCCCCCCCCCCCCCCCCAAATGCTGTACCCGCCACTGATATAAAAGAACATAATATTGTATTATTAAAAATATATGAAAAATAAATTATTTATGCCTATTATAATTAAACGTTCGATTATGTATTTTTTATACCGTTTTTATTTTTTTTGTAACACTTTAATTTGTGTGTCTCTATTACAGTTTTAAATTTTAAACTGGTTTTTGTACTATAAATGTCACATTAAAAAAAACGATCAAAATAAAACACTGAGTGACGTTCTAACAAGCGGTGACTATTGTTATGATAAAATTTTACTATTTTTTTTTAGTGTAGGTTTTACACTAAATTATATATTTAAATTTACAATGAAACTCGTTCTTGAAACGATATATATCGATATTTGGCGGTAAATAAATGTCTTACCTGCCTTATCTCAGGTTTAGGGGCTTGAAAATTCCTTACCAAAAAATGTCGTTGTTGAAAGGGTTAATATGCAAAAATTTGTATTAAGTTTATGTTATTTTTAGACTAACATACAAATTAGCGTTTAAACGACTGATAATAAAATAAATTATGCAGAATAAAAATATGTGAAAGATTTTACTAAATTTGATGTTATTAAATATTTGTTAAACCTCATTCAAAATTAATTTTGCCCAGAAAAAAAAAACTAATAATTTTATATTTTCTACAAACAGTTACCTACACTCTTAAAAATCTTTGCCCATTCAGCGGAAAGATCTGCTCAAAGTACTGCTGATTTTAGCGATGCTGATGCTAAATTTCTGTCCAAATAATCTAGATCGAATTAGCAGTGGAATTTGGTGATTTTAACTGAAAAGTCTGTAGATTCAAACAGAAAAATCGGATGATAAATGAACGATCTGAATATATAAAATCTGGTAAAAAAAATAGAATAGTTTTTAACTGATCGGTTTTTATCTGTTCATATATCATCTTATCTGATTGCATATAATTATTTCTAAAATGTTAAAAATCGAGATCTAAGTATATCTCAGATTTTATCAACGTTGGCACAAATTTGACATTATTTATATCTGATCTTATACAAATATATCCCCTCAGATGCAATCACACACCGTCCGACAAATATCAAATGTTGGCTGTACACATGAACCGAACCAAAAAATGTTGAGAGTATTGCAGAAAATAAAATACACCAAAAAAAAAAATCCAATGAATGACTTTCATAGTATTTATGAACAATTTATAAAATTTATTCACTTTTTTAAAACAGCGACAAACTTTTTCATAGTTTTTATGAATAAATTATAATATGTGCAATTAAATAACTATTTAACATTTTTTTCATAAATACTATGAGAAAGTTCAAAAATTTAATGTTAAAAAAATGTAATTAAAGTTCATATTTTTATGTATTTGTTCATAAATACTATGAATTTCATTCATTTGAAATTTTTTTCTGTGTACCCGTGTCTCCCAGTTTTAAAATAATAGTGTTTTTAGACTGGTGTCTAATTTTAAAAAAGTTGCAGGACGCCAACTCCGTTTGTCTATATAAGCCAGTGGTGCGCACACACATGCTATAAAATTTATGCTTGTGTGGTAGTAGCAAGCGAAAAGTCAAGCCAACAACAGCATTTTATTGTGTATGTGTGGCGACTGCGCACAAGTAGCATTTTTTAGCGTTTCCCGCGGGAATAGAAATTACAAAAATGCCCGACATTGATATAAGATATAAGGACGGTTAGCCTATTAGTTGGAGTACTGACAGGACGCTGTATAATTGGCCAAATGGCCGTCCGTATGGGAATTTCTGACAGGGACTTTTGCAGAAGTTGTGGAGGAGGAGGAGTCAGTGAAGCACTTGTTGTATTCATCAATATTTTTTTTTTCAAAAAAATTTTTTCATCAATATTTATTTTTCAACAATATTTGTTTTCATCAATATTTTTTTTATAATTTTTTTTTTTTCATCAATATTTTTTTTATCAAAAATTTTTTTTTTCATCAATATTTTTTTTTATCTATTTTTTTATCGATATATTTTTTTTTAATTTCTTTTTCAGTTATATTTTTTTTATCAACAATTTTTTTCATTAATTTTTTTTTATCAAAAAAAATTTTTTTTCATAAATATTTTTTTATCAATATTTTTTTTTCATCAATATTTTTTTTTCCATAATTTTTTTTTTCATCAATATTTTTTTAACCAATATTTTTTTCATAAATATTTTTTGTTTTTTTATCGATATTTTTTTCCCCACATTTTTTTTTTCGTTAATATTTTTTATTCATCAATATTTTTTTTTATCAATATTTCTTTTTCATTAATATTTTTTATTTATCAATTTTTGATTTTTTTTTTTCAATATTTGGTTTTCATCAATATTTTTTCCACAAATTTTTTATACCCTCCAACCACAGTATGGTGGTATACTCACTTTGTCATTCCATGTGTAACGAATCGAAATATCGGTCTAGGACCCCATCTATATCTATACTTCTATACTTAATACTTACTTAATATATATTATATATTATATATTATATATTATATATATTATATATATATATTATATATTATATATAATATTATAAAGAGGTAATGTTTGTATGTTTGTTTTTTTGTTTGTTTGTTTGTTTGTTTGTAGAGGGTAATCTCCGGAACTACTTATCCGATTTTAAAAATGTTTTCAGCAATATTTAAAGTGTTCCTTCAGGATGGACATAGGCCAGGTTTCATCGACCACGCCCACTTCTACGCCCACGTTTGGACAAAAAACAGAAAATTTAAAAATCTCCAAAACTACTAAACCGATTTCAAAATTTTTTTCACCAATACATACTTGGAATAGTCCTTCATGGTGGACACATGCTGGGTTTCATCGACCACGCCCACATCTACGCCCACTTTTGGTAAAAAACTTAAAATTTAAATATCTATGAAACTACTCATCCGATTTCAAAAAAGTTTTCAGCAATATTTAGAGTGTTCCTCCAGGGTCGTCATAGGCTAGGATTGATCGACCACACCCACTTTTACGCCCACTTTTAGCCAAAAAAAAATAAAATTTAAAAATCTCCACAACTACTGAACTGATTAAAAAATTGTTTTCACCAATACATGCTTGGAATGGTCCTTCACAGTGGACATATGCTGGGTTTCATAGACCACGCCCATTTCTACGCCCACTTTTGGCCCAAAAACTTAAAATTTAAATATCTATTTAACAACTCATCCGATTTCAAAAATGTTTTCACCAATATTTAGAGTGTTCCTCCAGGTTGGACATAGCCTAGGATTTATCGACCACGCCTACTTATACGCCCACTTTTTGGCAAAAAAAAACTAAAATTTGAAAATCTCCAAAAAAGTTCATCCGATTTCCAACATTTTTTCACAAATACTAGGTCCTTCAGAGTGGAAATATTCTATGTTTTATTGACCACACCCATTTCTACGCCCACATTTGGTAAGAGAAACGTAAAATTTAAATATGATCAAACTACTCATCCGATTTAAAAAACGATATCATCAATATACATATATTAAGAATGTTGCTTCAGGGTAGACATGGGTTAGCTCTCATCGACCACACCTACTTCTACGCCCACTTTGGGCCAAAAAACGTAAAATTTCAAAACATCCGAAACTACCCATTTAAAAAATGTTTTCTCCAATATTAAGAATGGTCCATCAGGTTAGACATAGGCTACGGTTCATCTACGTAAAACTTGTAAATATACGAAACTTATTATGAGATTTCAAAAATGTTTTCACTAACATTTAGAAGTTTCTCTCAGGGAAGGTTTTAAAGATCACTTTAGGTAAAAAGACGTAAAATTTTAAAATCTACCAAACTACTCATTTAATTTCAAAACATTCTGAAAAATTTCCTTTTTGGAAATTCCTATTTTACTGGAGCAATACGTGCAAAGTAGTGAACTTTGTAACTTTTTCTATCTGAAAATTTGGTCATAAAAAGTTGAAATGTTGGATCCTCTAGCCCAAAAAATCATTCTGAAAAAGTACCTTCTGGAAATTTAGATTTTAATGGGGATAAGGGTAAATTATTGTAATGTGGTACTTTTATTTTTTTTTTAAGAATGAAGCCTACATGGAACGAAATGAATTGGAATTCAGAACAAAATGGAATTAAAAGGGGACCAAATGAATAGAAAAGAAAACGAAATGGAATAGAACGGGGAACGAAATGAAGTGAAACGGGAAATGAAACGGTTTCAATAATTACGATATAAGGACTCGAAAATTTTCAAGAACATTATTTACCGAAACGAACATGTTTCCAAGCTAAACGGGGCTGTTTTAATTTTATTGTTTATTTTAAATAGTTTTTATGAAAGACTTCAACGATAAAAATTAAATAAAATAAAAATTATGTAGGGGAGAATTTTGGAAATGGAGACTCTAATCCTGATCTTTCTTTAATCAGGTATTTAATATTACCGGGGGCGAAGTTCCGGGCGGGCCTGCTAGTAAAGTATATATATTATTGATCAGTGATCGATTCTAAGACATTCTAGCGATGTCCGTCCGTCCGTCTGTCCGTCTGTAGAATACACGATACAGTTCAAAATAAAAGAGCTAGGCTTTCGAAGTTTAGCATGAATATGTCTTATATTCCTAGGCGGGTTAAGTTCGGAAATGGGCAAAATCGGACCAAGGGGAAAAAAGTTCCCCCTTGGAGAACTAAACCAACCTCTATAAAACGGTATTTTTTTGCAGGGTTTTTTGTACTTTTTTTTAGCAAATGCAACATTTTTATGTCAGAGGAAGCTTAAAACCCTGCATGTGGACCCAGCGGATAAAAAAAAATTTAAAAAAAGTTTGACCCGCCCCTTTTGTGGGCGTGGATATAAAAACTATATTTTAATAATAATTAATTGGATTAAATAATTGGAAGAATCATAATAAATAAATTTGCTAACATCTATCGCATTGAGAAGATGTCCCCCAATGTCTCCCACCAAACCCCCAAACCCGCCCCATCCTCACAAAAAAAAGACGCCCATGAATTTTTTTTTTACATTTTGGGCGGTATAAAAAATTCGGCACAGACGAATTTAACACTCTCACTTGTTTTCATTAATATTTTTTTTCATCACAATTTTTTTCATCAATATTGTTTTTTCAACTATATTTTTTTTCATCAATATTTTTTTTTCATTAATATTTTTTTTTTCATCAATATTTTTTTTAACATGTATTTTTTTTTTCACAAATAGTTATACCCTACACCACTCTGTGGTACAGGGTATAATAAGTTTGTGCTGATGTTTGTAACTACCCGAAATATTGGTCCTAACTTTACCTTTAAGTATACCGATCGACTCAGAATTACTTTTTGAGTCGATTTAGCGATGTCCGTCCGTCTCTCCATCTATCGGTTTAAGCACGATACAGGTCGCAATTTTCAATCAATTGACTTGAAAGTTTAAACTTAAGCATCTTTTGGCCCAGGGACGAAGCCAAGTGAAACTGGAGAAAATCGGTCCATGTTAAGACCTAGCCCCAATACAAACGCCCCCTTTGAATTTGGCTTAAATGACTCTAATAACCATATTGTAATAGATATCGCTTTGAAATTCAGCAGGTAATCAAATTTGTATGCAGAAATCGCCATTCCAAATTTCAAAGGAATCGGGTCAGTCCTTCTGGTAGTCCCCATACAAACCACCTTCCCGACATTCACATAATTCCCTCAAAATTCATAAAAATGGAAATAATTAATAAAAAAAAATTTTTATGTGTTAAACGTGTACCTTAGTAACCCAGCAAAAAATGTGCGGAGTACTTCTATTTGGAGTGCTTTAAAACTATAACAAATGTAATGAAATACAACAAAAATAACAAAAAACACAAGAAAAAATCGCAAGGACTTCTTTTCTACTCCATAAAAAGTTGATATTCAGCTCTTAACTCATTACCTTCCGCGACACTCCCATACAAAAGTAAGTAGATATTCAGTAGAAAAGAAGTACTCCGAGCTTTCAAACAACTTCCAACTACTTCCGTGGAGTAGTTCTTTTCTACTGAATATCTACTTACATTTGTATGGAGGTGTCGCGATAGGTAATGAGTTAAGAGCTGAATATCTATGAATTCTGGAGTAGAAAAAACTGTTTGTGCGTTTTTGTCTTGTGTTTTTTGTTATTTTTGTTGTATTTCAATACATTTGTTTTAGTTTTAAAGCACTCCACTCGGAAGTGGTAATGACTTTTTTTGCAGGGAAGCTAATCAAATCGAAATGTAGTTGGATCAATTTTGGACTTAGTCCCCCATATAAAAATTTCTACCGATATTCAGTTAAATTGGTTAATTGAAAAAAAATAAACCAATTCCACTAAAATTTGATCTGTGTGTGTTTTCTACACTAAATAAAGATCTAACAAAAGACAGATACAATCGGTCCATGTTTGGACTTGGGACCCATTTTCCGGAAAGCACCGGTGTAGGGTATCATATGGTCGGTCTTGACCGACTATAACTTTCTTACTTGTTTTTTTTTATCATTACATTTTTTTTTAATATCTTTTTTCATTAATACTTTTTTTCATAATTTTTTTTTCATAAATTTTTTCATAAATTTTTTTTCATCAAATATTTTTAATCTTTTTTCATTAAAAACTTTTTTCATCGGGAAACACAGATAAATGGATATCACTAGAATATCATATTGTTTTTCATCAATATTTTTTTTTCATTAATATTTTTTTTTTCATCAATATTTTTTTAATCAATATTTGTTTCATAAATTTTTTTCATAAATATTTTTATTTATCAATTTTTGGTTTTTTCATCTATATTTTTTTTTTTACCTTTTTTTTTCGTTAATATATTTTATTCATCACTATTTTTTTAATCAATATTTCTTTTCCATTTATATTTTTTTGACATAATTTTTTTTTTTCAATAATATTTTTTTTCATCAATATTTTTTTTTATCAATATTGTTTTTTCATCAAATTTTTTTTTAACAATATTTTTTCCATCAATTTTTTTTTTCATTAATATTTTTTTTCATCAATATTTTTTTCATCAATATTGTTTTATCAACAATATTTTTTTTCATCAATATTTTTTTTTTTTTTCATTAATATTTTTTTTTTCATCAATATTTTTTTATCATACTTTTTTTCATAAATATTTTTTTTTCATCTTTTTTTTATCAGTATTTTTTTTAAATATCTTTTTTCATACATTTTTTTTCATCAATATTTTTTTTCATTATTTTTTTTTATACATTTTTTTTCATAAATTTTTTTCATAATATTTTTTTTTATAAACTTTTTTCATAAATTTTTTTTATAAATCCTTTTTCACAAATTTTTTTCATCAAATTTTTTTAATCTTTTTTCATAAAAAACTTTTTTCATCGACAAACAGATAGATGGATATCACTAGAATATCTTATTGTTAGAAACCTTTACGGATCAATTATATATAAATATTATGGACCCCAATCGAAATATCGACCGATATTTTGATGCGTTATGCATGGAAAGACAACATAATACAGCGTTATTTTTTCTGGAAAAATTTAGCTTTGGGCTTTAGCATCTTTTTATATATTATCATGATTCAATGGTTTGGGAGTACAAACTTCGAAGACATTTTTTATTTATTTAATAGTTTTATTTATTTTAATATTATATTAATTATTGTAAAAAAAAAATACAAATGGCATATTGATGACATTTTTTGATGACATGATAAAATATGTCATCATATGATGCTTCAATTTTGATGACATTTTTTATCATATTGAAGAAAAGTTTCATCAATATGATTTAATTTGTCATAAAAATTGATGACAGCAAGTGAAATCTGAAATTGTCACTTTGGGGCACTTCTTTTTAAGATTACAGAAAAACCCAACGATAGATTTTTTTGGATGGAAGATTCGAACTCAGGGGTTCGAAATACATTAGGATTTATTCGTCTGGTTTCTGGGTTTCGAACCTTTTTTTATTTTTGTAAGGCTGTGTTTTTAATATTACTATTTTTAACTCCATGATTCATATAAAAATCGTTGGAAGACTTTATAATTTTATTTTTAAGATTAAAAGACACGCCTGAATTTATGCGATTTAAAAGTTTTGTTTTTATAAACAAAACATAATTTTTAACACCTTTCATCTAAATTTATAATAAAATTTTCCATGACGTCAATACTAATAATTTTCTAGCTCAAACACCAAATTGTCTTAATTTAAACCAATAAAAATCCAATGAAAAAAAAATAACAAAATTTAACATAAATTTCTGTATTAATTTGACGAAATGATTTGTCAATAAAAATGTTAATGAGAACATTTTAAAACTGATCAATTCAATTTTAAAACAAAATATGAATAAATTTCTCATGATTACGATGATTAATGTAATGATCCGAATCCCACAAATTATATTCTATTGTCATACAAAAAATGTTAATTTAAAGAAGCTTAAATTTTAAGAAGCATGCCAAGTTTTGTTTTGCATCGATTTTAGACTTAATAAAAATAAATATTTTTTTGTAAAAAATTTATGAAATGATTTAGAAAAGATGCAAATTATGGCAGATTTTAAAGACTTAAGTTTTTTTTTTTTAGAAATTTTTGCAATTTTAACGGTTTTTTTGTTGTTGATATGTAGCCAGTACAAATTTTTATGAATGGAATAGTTTTATTTAGCAAAATTTCTTTTCGGTCTATATATAAAGAAGGTTTTCGGTGAAATTTTAGCACAGTTTAAGCAAACATGAAGTTGAACATAGCCCTAGTAGTGCTATGTAAGTATAATTTTTAAATTTTTTCAAGATAATTTTTTTGCTTAATTTAGTTTTTTCTTATGCAGGTTTTAGCCTTAATTTGGCTTGGGCCTCTAAAAATGAAGACAAAGAAACAGGACGTTTAATAACGGTAGCTAGTCCAGCACCAGCACCACCACAAATTATTTACAAACCATCACCATCACATCACTATCCACCACCACCACATTATCCACCACCACCACAACATTGTAATTGTCCTCCTGGACCTCCAGGTCCACCAGGACCTCCTGGTCAACAAGGTATGCCTGGTTTACCAGGACCTAAAGGTGATCGTGGTGAAACTGGTTATCCTGGTGCTCCTGGTATGCCTGGTAAGCCTGGTATGCCAGGACATAAAGGCGATAAAGGAGATGCAGGACCACCCGGATATCCCGGACAGACTGGTCCACCTGGACCTGTAGGTCCTCCCGGTCCACCAGGTCCATATTATCCCGATCATGGACATGGTCATGATCATGGACATGGACATCATGATCATCCTTATCCTTTGCCACCTATTATATTACCAGTGCCAGCTCCACAACATCCTCATCCACCACCACCACCTCCACATTATTATCCTGGACCAAGCAAAGGATCGGATAAACATCATCATCATCACCACCATCATAAACCCGGTAAATCACACCCACCAATTATAATACCAGGTCCACCAGCATATCCTCCCTCACATCCACCACATCCACCACCAGCACCACAACCGCCCGTATATCCACCACCTATTTTCATACCTATTCCAATACCCGGAGGCAATAGTGGGGGTGGAGGAGGAGGAGGCGGCGGTGGCGGAGGAGGAGGTGGAGGCGGAGGAGGTGGTGGCGGCGGCGGAGGTGGTGGCGGAGGAGGTAGCCATGGTGGCGGTCATAAGGGTGGCGGCCATAAGGGAGGCGGTCATCATTATCATTATCATGGAGATCATCATTACTACGACAAAGGTCATAATGACAAAGGTCATGGACATTATCCCGACAAAGGTAATGACAAAGGTCATGGTCATTATCCAGACAAAGGTCATGGTCATTATCCAGACAAAGGTCATGGCCACTATCCCGATAAAGGACATGGTCATTATCCAAGCCATCCCGGACATCCAGGCTTTCCGGGATATCCAGGTTTTCCAGGACTTCCAGGATTTCCCACAATACCTGGCACCATACCTGGCACAATACCTGGCACTATACCTGGTACCATACCTGGCATTCCTGGCACCATACCTGGCATTCCTGGCACCATACCTGGCATTCCTGGCACCATACCTGGCATTCCTGGCACCATACCTGGCACCATACCTGGTACCATCCCTCGTGGTGAATATCGGGATGATAAAACAACTCCTCACAAAGAAGTCCTATTTCTTTTACAAAATGATTTGGTACAACAATTGGATAAAATTTCAAAAACTCAGGAGTATAACGCAAACTCTAATGATACATCTGATGAAGAGAATTCCGAAAATGAACAATACCAAGTGGATAACTCAGATACAGAAGACGTTAATAATAATTTAGAGGATGAAGGTGTGTCACAAATTGAAAATAATGCTGAAGCGGAAAATTCTGAAGAAATGGACTCAAATACATCGGCAGAGAAAGACGGTAGCGGTGAAAATATGAATGACGATGAAGATGATGAATCATCAGAAGATACAGAAGATGCCTCGGAAACTACACGATTTTATATGGCTGTTAAGGCTGTACCCATGTCGCGTTCAAGAGGAAAACTGCATTAATGAATAAAATTATTGAAAATTAAAGAAATGAATTAAAAATTTTGTTTTATTAAAAAAAGAGAGATTTGAGGATTGGGATGGAAGTCAGGAAAATATATTTAGTAAGGATGGGTTTTTAAAAATTCCGATTCTAAGGGGTGAAATGGGGGTACACAAATATTTTTTTCTAAATAACTATCTTAAAAACTTGAAATTTGGAATTCGCAAGCTTCAGGCTGAAAAATATTTTAAAAATGTACCTTTTGGAAATTTCGATTAAAATACCCAGGAAAATTTTTCAGAACCGATTCTGACAACACTTGTTCTAGAACAGGTTCTTCGGTAACCATACACTATTACACTTTAATTATTCAGAACAAGTTGAGTGAAAATTATTCTGAAGCTTGTTCTCTGGAATCAAAGTTTCATAACACTTTGGTTCTCAGGAATTAAAAAAAAATTATGTGTCAAAAAAATTAAAAAAATAAAATAAATTTATTTTTGTTAATCAAGAAAAAACGTGAAATTCTGTTAAAATAGCAGATTATAATCGTGAAAATTGTTGAAATAAAGGTGAGTAAATTTAATTTTCATTGTCTGGGTCGGGTCAAATACTAATAATACTATGTTTTTTATTTTTGTTTGCAGAAAATCCATGTTCTGGTATGTCATTATTGTAAGGCCCAAAATGCAACATTGGAGGCGGAATAGGATAAATGTGTGTTAAAAAATATAAATATTCCATTTTATAAATCATTGTCTTTATCACTCCTTAATAAATTAATGCAATTCAAAAAATGGCTTTAATTCTTATTTCTGTTCCAAATTTTACTTCTAGAACCGATTCCGAAGAACAAAAATATGTTCTAATTTTGCTTACAAACACCTGTTGCATTTGGGACAATCCCTTTGTAAAAAGAATCGGTGTTGCACAAGAATTAGAACAGGTTCTAGGGAAGTATAAGTTGTTCCACAATCGGTTCTTTGCAACCGAAAATTTTGCTGGGTAGGGGAAAAAAGAAAGAATCTGTAGTTTAGTACTTTTATATGTAAACTAGCTATACCCGGTCCGCGTTGCTGGCCCTAACAAAAAAACAGTTGTATATTGCATCTTATTTAGTGTCGGACAAAATTAATGCACGGGTCCAGCTCCATCTAGTAACCTTTGGTTCCAACCTCGGTTAGCACAATCTATAGAGAAATCTCAACAAAATCTGTTCAGCCGTTTTTGCGTGATTTCGAAACAGACAGACATAACGTTAAGTATAGTACAAAGGGGGCGTGTCATTTGACACATTTTAATCGAAACGTGACAGTCTAAAGTTCCATGCTGCATCCTCGACTAGTACTGTGCTGCAAATTCCATTGACATCAGTTTTGCTGTTTTTGTGTGATTGCGAAAGGGGAGGAAATAACTTTTTACTTATGAAAAACGGGAGTGAGATTTAATACCCTTTTGCCGAATCGCGATCTACATATCACCTACAGTTCCCGCTCGGTTAGTTCTATCAGTAGTGACAGATTTGGCTTATCCGTTTTTGCGTGATTTCAAAACAGGCAGATATAACGTTCAGTATAAAACAAAGGGGCGTGGCAATATACGCCTTTTTGTTCAATCGTGGTTTGTATAGTGCAAAGGGCGTTGCAATTTTGATCCCTTTATCCAATAACGATCTTATATGGCCTACATATACACTTGGTTAGCACTGTTTGTAGTGAAAATGTCAAGAGAATCGGTTCAGCTGTTTTTGCGTGATTGCGAAACAGGCAGACAACGTCCAGTATAGTACAAAGGGGCGTGTCTTTTTACGCCCTTTTTCCAATCGTAGTATAACATGTCCTATAGTTCCGCACTCGGTTAACACTATCAGTGCTGAAAATTGAATTAAAATCGAATCAAGAGTTTTTTCGTTATTGCGGAGCATACAGGAATAACATTCAATTCAATACAAAGGGGCATGTAATTTTACGCCCATTTTCCCGATCACGCTCTAATTTGGCACATAGTTAGTACTTGGTTAGTACTATTGTTTGTTTAAATTTCACCAAATCGGTCCATCCGTTTTATATATATAGATGTCATTAGTAGTGCAATGTAAAAATTCGATGTTGCCCACCCCTGCGCCCACTGGCTAAAAAGCATGGCATTTTACGCTCATTTGTCCGATCTCGCTCTTTTTGGCATGTAGTTAGTACTCGGTTAGTACTATCTTTGGTTTAAATTTTATCACAATCGGTCCATCCGTTTTGTTTATATATACTTAGATGTCATTAGTGGTGGAATGTAAAAAATTGATTTTGCCACGGCCCTCCGCCCAACGACAGAATATCAAAAATCTAACCGCACAGTGTTACTTCCCAGGATATTCTGAATATTCCCTGAAAATTTCATCAAGACCGGTCCAGCCGTTTTCGAGTCCATACGGAACATAAATACACACACACATACATACACACATCCATTTTTATATATACACTCAAAAAAAAAACTGTAATGTTAGCAAAAAAAGCTTGAAAACCTACAAGAAAATTTGCTGATTTTGAACCCACAATTTTTTTGCTAAAGTTAGCAAAAATGTTTTGCCAATAATTAGTTAACTAATTTATTTTTTTTTTGAACTTAGTTCATACATATCTGAGAACCCCATTGGGTTCGGACCCGATAGGTCCAGACCCCGATGGGCCTAGACCTAGTTGGGTTCCTTTAAAATCGTCATAGTTTTGGATCCAAAATTTGTGTCCGTTTCGCTATACCTTGCTTAGTTTTTGAGATACGTGATTATAGGGGACCACTGGGGTCTTGAGAATTAAAAAACTCGATAACTTCAAAAATATTACTCGGAGAGCTTTTGACTACTTTGCGGTCTTGTTCTACGTGTTGAGAGATACAAAAATGATTTTTGATTTTTTGTTGTGTCGGCAATATTTACCGAGATATGAGCAAATTAAAATTTTCGGGAATGCTAACTTTTTTGGATCCAAAGTTAGGGCCCATTAGGGTCCACACATGTGAAGTGGACCGGCGATACTATGCAGAGCCCGAGAACCAAAAATGGCCTCCATTTTGCTCTATCTGGCTTAGTTTCCGAGATAGCGCCATTTTAAGTTTTCTGAAAATAAAAAAAAAATTACCATTTATTTTGCTAATATTAGCAAAAAATCTTGTAAAAATGTTGTCAACTCAATTTCAAATTTAGCAAAAGAAATTAGTTCAAAGTTTGTTTAAAATTGCTAATGTGCTTAATGAAGTTTACAAGAATTTTTTGCTAACATGCTAATCTCAACTAAAAATTTGCTAAAAGTTAGCTAACTAGCGTTAAGATTTAAGATTTACTAAAAAATTAGTAAATCTACTAACGTATTTTTTTGAGTGTATAGATAGTACCTTTTCTAACTCCTGGAATAATAGTTATAGTAACTTGAATTTTTAAAGGATGAATCATCGAGTGAAAAGAAAACAATCTTAGAAAAGTCTTTTTAGAAAATTTCGATTGTAAGGTCTAAACAAAGTGTACCTTGGTACTTTTTCTGTTTCCTGATGTAATGGTCATAAAAACAGGATTATTATACCCTCCAATCACACTTTGTCATTCCCTATGTAAAGTATTAGGATGTTGGGCCTGTAAGGTATATTTTTTACACTGTTTAGCTAACTTAATTTTTTTTGGCTTGAGATAAAACAAAAAATAATTAAAGTACCATCTATTAGAGACTACATTTTAAGGGTTCATTCTCGACCTTTTTGCAAAAACTGTCACAGAAGTGCACTAGAATGTATACTTAAAAGGCTAAAATGTTCCACGAATATTTTTTTGCGTCAAATTTTACTAGGGGGTCGTGAAAGGTTTTGAGTTTGTGCGGCATACTTAAAATGCTTAAAAATTAAAAAATGTAAAGTACTACCATTTTTTATTCGTGTTTTTTGCCAATGCATAGTGTACAGTGGTTTATTATCGTTTTTTTTTTTTGGAAATAATTCAGCCATTTCGTAAGTTTTAGTTTAGACGGAGGACTGCACATGTCCAATAAGGGCGCCTCCAAGGGCCCCTAAAGTGGGACACCTTTTGCACACAAAGGCTTTAAGTTCATGGCAATTTGTTGCTTATTATTAGGTTTTTATGAAATCTGGATTTTTTAAAGCGCTAGTAGGTTAGGTTAGGGTGGCGGTGCCAGATGGGCACTCCGCATAGACCAATTGGTCCATAGCGATACCACAAAACTTTTTCCGCTTATCGATGTAAACTAAATACATTGACCTTCATTGCGAATTGTTTCAAGCTCTTCAGGTCTATCCTCGTAATTTCCTCCAAAGTCTCGAACTGTGAACTTCCTATAATTGATAGTCGAGTTCGTGGTCTCTCAATGGTCTCTTCGACGTCTGGTGTCTCGCACCTTTTATAGTTTGCGTCCGTAATAACATTCATGTTCTTGGCATGTTTTCCGACAAGACAGTGTCCCGTTAAACCTGTCAACATACGACATTCTATTCTCGTAAGTGTAAGTAAGAATTTAGTTCTTCCTAAATCGTAGCGTGGCCATAAAATTCTGCTTATACGACTTGTCCCAAGTTCCTTCCATCTTCGATTTGCTTTGGCGACAGTAAGGGTATTTCGTTTTAGTTTGAAATGCTGGAGTGGCGGTGAAAGCATTATTGTGGTACCTATGCCATCTGCTCCAAGTTTCGCGAGTTCATCTGCTTTCTCGTTTCCTTCTATTCCTTCGTGCCCTGGTACCCATAATAAGGTAACTTCATTATTTAAGCAAAGTTGTTTTAAATTCTCGTAGTAAGTTCCTATGAAAACTTGCCCCATTTAAATAGGGAAAATTAAATTTTTTTTCGATCCTGGTCCAGTTTTTCAGGAATAGGTTGGTCACCTATCGTCCGACTTTTTTCAAGAATTTTAAGGTAGATACATTTTTAATATTTTTAAACCATAACGAATAAAATACCTTTTTTTGTTAAAAAGTTACACCATTTTAAACTTTAAAGAAAAAGCAAAAAAAAAAAAAATTGGGATTTTTGGCCCAAAAAGTACCAACACTTTTTTGCATCCATCTTTAAAGTTTCGTTCAGAATATGTTAATTTTTTCATTAATCTGAAAGACACTACAAAGTAGATGATTTAAAAAAGAAGAGCGTGTCAAAATTTTGTGTTTTGAGCTCCCCAGCCGCATCGAAAGTTGACCCATTTTTAACACAAATTTCAAATTTACCCCTCTGAGAAAAAAGTGCTCGCCTCTGTTGGGCCTATCAAAGAAAACATAGATTCTTTGATATATAAGTAGCTTACAACATAAAATGCTAATAATCCCAGCCTTTAATATAGGCGTGGCAGCAAAAAATCTAAAAAATCAGTTTTTTTTTGGAAATTGTTAACAAACCAATTGGGAATTGGGGGACTCCCTTCATCAAATTTCAAAAACAAAAATTGTATTGCATTTTAAAAATTTATTCGTTAAAATTTCGCCCAATATTAAAAAAAAGTGTTATTTTGTATAGGGGCACCCTTAGGAAATGAAGAAAGGGTGTAGGTATGTTCTGAAAAAATCTGGGGAGGGAAAAATAATGGGGATCGGCAATACATTTTACCCCTCTAGGGTGAACCAAGTGCGCGCTATGAGCTGATGTCCTAAACAAAAAAATGTAAATACAAAAAATGAGGTTAGGTATATTCTGAGAACATTTACATTTAACTCTTCTAGGGGCAACCCTAGGAGAGTTAAAGCATTGTGAGAAAATTTTTAATAAATAGCATTTTGTATGGGATCTCACTTAGGGAGTGGAGAAAAGGAGTAGGTTTGTTCGGAAAAAATGTTTGAAGGGAAAAAGTGATTTGGGTCGGTCATATAATTAACCCATCTTGGGGGAACTATGTGAGCGCTATAAGCTGACTGATATCCATATTTTATTGGAAATAAGATATTAACCCATTTCGATCCTCTGTTCGATTTTTCGAACAGTAGAGAACATATTTTCCAAAAAAATATTTATGTTTATGTATTTTCATACAGGTCGAATTTCAGGGAAATATGGTTACGAATGCTAATTCTCATCTTTCTGCAATAAAAAAAAAATATCCCCTCTTGACCACTGCACATTTATATGTTCATTAAATGCAAAGCAAATCAGCACAGAAATTGTTTCAAACAACAACGAAAATTTTTTTTGACTAAGTTAAAATTTTTTTAGATTTAATTTGTTATCAAATTCCACTAATTTGAATTATTTTGAAACTATTTATTTTGAAAATAATGAAATAAATTAATAAAATAGCAACTAAATACAAATATTAAAATTGTATAAAAAGTTGCAATGCAGGCTTTTCTGGGAAAACGGCACATTGAAAAATTTTTTTTTGACAAGATTTTTGAGATCAGCGGGTGCTAATTATCCTAAAAAGTACCTTTATCCAAAAAAGAAAAATAGAATTGAATCTTGGTTTAAAATGTGTAAAATTTGGGTTTTAAAAAAATCGGACGATGTGTGACAAAGCTTTTTCTGAAAAAATTAACCAGGATCAAGAAAACGTGTTAATTTTCCCCATTCAAATAACTATAAATCCCCAGCAAAAAAAGAGCTTACCATTCACTACAAAATTCACCACAACTCATGAACCAGATGTACTTCTTCTTCAACTGAAACATTGATGAATTTAATATGGGCGTGACACACAAAGTATGTTCTTTTTTTCGCCACTTTTCAGTGGCGAAAGATTGACACTTAAGTATAACATATATCACTAGTGTTTATTATGTACATATATATTAACATTTTTATCACAACTTCTGAAGTAGTGATCCGGATGTTAATATATGTTGACCTTTTGGAAGCGCTTTTTTCATCACTTCTTTAGAAGTACATATTTCTTGGCATTTTGGGTGTGATTATGTCATTTTTATTTGGTGATTTAGAACTTCTAAATTTGAAGTGATTTTTTCACTTCTTTTTGTTAGATTGATTGAAAGAGTATTTTTTTGTAATATTTACACTAAAAACACTGCTCGACAGCAAAATCTTTCCAGTGAAATTTCTAACTGGTCCATATAGATTTTGGTCTCCTTCTTCCAAATCTACCGTAGGGTTATATAGTCGCAACAAAAAGTCGACTTTTCGACTTTTTTCAATTTCTAAAAAGTCGATTTTTCGACTTTTCGACTTTTTTTCAAAATTTAAAATGTCGACTTTTCGACCTTTCGACTTTTTAAAAAGTCGACTTTTTTCGACTTTTCGACTTTTTTCGACTTTTTTCGACTTTTTTCGACTTTTCGACTTTTTTCGACTTTTTAACTTTTTTCGACCTTTTCCAACTTTTTTTTTTTAATAAAAGTTTAGTTTTGACTTGTTGTAAGCATTTAGGTGCTATTTTTTTTTTGGTTGTATTTTATTTATCAAAAAAAGTCGAAGAAATCGAAAATTTTGAAAAGGTTGAAAAAATCGAAAGCAAAAGAGTCGACTTTCGATTTATAGAACCCTATCACTGAGGTGTTAACGATAATCAAAAATATTGGTAAATATTGCACTTAACACTTTCTAACTCATGAATTTGGCATTGACATTTTTGCTTCACATACTAATACATGGAAATACCAATAGCTTCAGTTGTTATTAAACTCGGCTCTCATTTGAATTTTTTTTCAGAAGAAAGAAATTATTTTCATCTGGCAAAAGTAAAAAAAAATCAAAAAAAAAGTTCGAAAAAAGTCGAAAGCAAAAGTCGACTTTTCGACATTTTAAGAACAAAAAAGTCGATTTCGACTTTTCGACTTTTTCATACTAAAAGTCGATTAATCGACTTTTCGACTATAAAACCCTAATCTACCGTATTCTTACGTTAATTCCACCAAATAGGACTTGATTTCATATAAAACTGATTCCAAAACTGCAATCCAAATTCCTGATTCCAAAACTGCAATCCAAATTCCTGATTCCAAAACTGCAATCCAAATTTTTCAAGCATTTTCTGTTTTTGAGATATTCGCGTTTGAAAATTTTAGTGTGATTTATAATGAATATAAGTGCGCAACAGTGGAGTTTGAGTTTTTCAAACGCCAATATTTCAAAAACAGTACCCGATAGAAAAATTTGGATACCAGATTTGGAATAAAAATGTCTTATTTTTACTAAATTGAATACTATTGTGTTTGAGCAAATTAAGAATACGTTACAGAGGAGACCCAAATATTTCAATATTCAAACGCGAATATCTTAAAAACCTTACGTGATAGAAAAACTAATTTTATTGATAACACAGGGCAACACTTTTTTTTGCCCGGGTTCTGATAGCTAATTTTGGGTATTAGGGGTACGCTGGTTTTAAATCTGGCTACCGTTTTTTTGGGTCAGCTCTAGTTTTCGAGATATAGCCTAAGGAAACTTTGAAAATAGGCTGTTTTTGGCATGTTTGTGAGTCTATATTTACCAACACTAGTCTTACATCCAAAAAGTGAATGGCAATTTTGAGTATGTTGGATATGCTGATTCCAAAAATGCTATTGCTTTTGTTGAGTCATCTTTAGTTTTTGAGATATCGCTAAAATCAAATTTTTAAATTTATGACCTACACTCAAAATATTTTGTATGCAAAAACAAAAGAAAAACACACTTAAAACCAGTGAATAAACAATTGAAAACCATCCCAGTAATTATTCATTTGTTTTAACAAACATCAACATTTATTTTTTACTGTTGACAAAATTTTCTAAAATAAATGACATTAAACATTAAAAAATTACGTTTTTTCACTCTTTTTTACCAACAAATTCGAAAAAATAACCAACGAAAACAATAAAAATTAATGATTTCGTAGGTAATTTTTTACAAGACACTACCCATCGTGCCAAAGTCACTTGATACAAACATGTTTTTATATCTCTATAAATAATTTTTTGATTTTTTTTTCTACAAAAAAATAACTGACTTGTGTAGGTAAAAACTTATGATATTTCATTAAAAAATACCAACAATTTAAAAAAAAATTACTTACACAAATCATTAAAAATCAAAAGAGTAATCAGTAGTTTTTACTTACAGAACAAAAATATATGACTTTAAAAATTAAATGCAAATGAAAGTCTATATTTTTAGTGTGTTATTTTTGAAACAAAGGACTGAAGTAGTCATTAATAAAAACTGAACATCAAACAAATGTTTTTTCTTTTAAAAACGACTAAACGGAAAACTTTTTAAATAAACTACAAACAGTTAATGACATAATTTTTTGAGTGTATTTAATTTTGTCTGAATATTTATGCCCTTTTTAATAACTCGAAAACTAAAGCTGTCAGAAAAAAGCTAATACCAGTTTTGGAATCCTGGCATACAATATAATTAAGTTCGTGTTTAAAACTGAAGCACTAAAATTTTTTTGGAAATTATAGCCAAGCAAAATTGGTAAACAACGCACTTTTTCGACTCTTTAACAGCGATTTGCCCGCGAACGCGAGCTGGTGGAATTGGATAACAGATTCGGAATCAGCACACTATAATACATACAAATCAGTTGTCAAAGGTCAGGCAAATTGAAAAAGTTTAAATTTTGTCAACCTGTGAAATCAAATGTATAAACTTCAAATTAAAAAAATAGTAATTATAAAGATCACAAAACTATAAAAATTCACGGCGAATCGATTCACCAGTTTCCAAAAAGCTTAAAAAATCTTTAATAATGTGATGCAGCAACATCCGCTTTAGTTCGTAAATGTATTTATTTAATTTAGGACCAACTTTTTTCGATATAAGATATAGAATGGTAGTTGAATTTCAAACTGCTTGCATGAAATTTGAAAAAAATATCAATAATCGATTTTTTAAGCTCTAAATAAAGAGAAATGAAATGCCATTACCAAATTTTGTCACCATTTTTGCAAAACCTAAATCTATTCGAAGCTGGACTTAGAAAAAATTGCATACTTCGTGTATCACGCCCATTCTAAGAGTTTCAGTTGAAAAAGAAGTTCATATGCCGTGGTGATTTTATTTAATTTGATCTAATACTTAAGTGCCAGAAATTTGCACTTTTTAATTTAATTCCTAAGAACATATGAAACAGGTACTTCAAAATCATTAAGTAAAGAACTGGCGAAAGATGTTTTTTTTTTTGTTATTTTGTAGATTTTTGGAAGTGATTTTAAAAGTACTTCCTACGGACTATAAAGTTCGGCACCTATCGCTACTTTGTATGTAGTGAAACCACTAATTCTTTTTTAACCAATTCGTTTATTTTTTGCTGGGTCAGAAAGTCAAAGAGATAACCACGACATTAAGCATATTTTTTTGGCATTTACTAGCGCTTTATAAAAAACCGAATTTTATAAAAATAAGATAAAAAAACAATAAATTGAAAGGCATTTAAATCCTTTGTATGCAAAAGGTGTCCTACTTTAGAGAACCCTTTTAGACATGTGGGGTTCACCGTCCAAATTTAAGCTCAGAATTACGTTAGCTATAAACGGTATAAATTTTACTGCAATCAGTCCAGTATTTAGTAAATACTATTAACTGAATCGACCAACTATTTCCAAAAAAAAAAATCGATAAAAAACCACTGTGCAACAAAGTCAACAAAAAAGATTTCTTTTTTAGATCCTGAAACATTTTTCGTATCGAAAATTTCTGAGATTCTGAGACAATTTTCGTACAGAAAAATTCTCAGATTCTGAGACATTTTTCATAAAGAAAAATTCTTAGATTCTGAGGCATTTTTCGTGCAAATCTATTAAAGCAGTTTGCCTTTTAATAACCCATTACCTTGCTATTCTTTTTTGGCAGCAAATGCATAAACAATGCTTTCAAAAATTTCAAATACGTCCACTTTCACACCACAATAAACACACACTATCCTTTTCCTCAACAATACAAACTCCAGCATTCATTTTGGATTAACCTCATATTAGTGAACTTGTCTTAGGTGGAAGGTAAAACCTACTTAATCAATATAACTTTGTAAAGATGATTGACATTTTGGTGTTGCCATCTTAATTAGCATCATTTAACCATGATTGTAGTGCAATTGCTTGCCTTGATGATGATATTTGAATGGCTTAACAGAGACCCGTGCAATACCTCTTTTGTACACTTAATCACTGTAGCAGCTAAACGCAGTTAAAATTCAAAAGATTTTCTATTTTTGCATACAATGAATGTCTGTCTGTCTGGCTGTTTAAAATAATATTCTGTATTTTGTGTTAAATCGGTGCTTTTGTAATGATACTTGCAGGGTATGCCAAACATATTATGGGATCTTATACATCATTTGGAAATATGACAGGTAAAAGTTCATCAGGCAAAATGCCAACAAAGGTAAACAAGATGAATACGGCGAATAATACAATGACCATGCAAATCATTCATTAAAACCAAACACAAATGTTTAGTTTTATACCGAGGTAAATACATTAGGGAGACTTTGAATTCCCACAGACTCCTGGACATTTTTTTTTCTTGGACTTTTACTGATGTCACCGTCCGACAAAAATAAAAAAGTCGTTAAACACGAACAGGATAATACAAGTTTGAAACTAGAGACTAACTGTAGTAAAACTGCATTTATAGTTTTCCATTTCCTGACCCTGTTTTCTTTTAAAAGTAGTGCAAAATTTTGGAGGATTTAATTTTATAAAATAGTTTTTTATTATTTGTATTTGTCCTAGTAATTGCAAATCAAACAGTAGGATCTCGCCTAATTTTCCTATTTTATTATATTTACATATCAGGAAAAAGAAGGCAAGTTACGTCCTTTCGAAACATTATCCTTAAATATCATTCAAAAATTTCAACAAAATATTTTGATTAAGTTTTCAAGGGACTTTATTCACATCCATTTATACTGATATGGCAATTTTAAAAAATTGGAAAAAATTAGGGGAGATCCTTCTTTTTTATTTGCCTTCACCAGTGGCATCCTACGACAAGTACAAATATTAAAAAAATATTTTACAAAATGTAATCATTTCTAACTTTGTCCTTTTAGTCCTTTTAAAAGGAAACAGGATCACGAAATTAAAAACTGTAAATGCGGTTTTACTTCATTTGATCTCTACTTTCAGACGCACATCATCTGGTTCATGTTTTTTATTGGCTGCCGGACGGTGTGTTATCCAAATTTGAAGCAATTTGGAAATTTGAAAATAAAAAAATAAAAAGTAAAAACCAATTCGGCAGTGCTTCACCCTTTCACTACCGACTTTTCTTGGCCAGGAACTTTTTGACCAACCCTATCATAATAGTACGGGTGGTCGGAAACAATTTTAGCCTAAAAGTGCGAATACCATATACATATTTTTATACCCTCCAACTACAGTATGGGGGTATACTCACTTTGTCATTCCGCGTATAACGCATCGATATATCGGTCGGGGACCCCATAAAGTATATATATTATTGATCAGTGATCGATTCTAAGACATTCTAGCGATGTCCGTCCGTCTGTCTGTCCGTCCGTCCGTCTGTAGTTAACACGATGCAGTCCAAAATAAAAGAGCTAGACCCCTCAAGTTTGGCATAAATATGTCTTATGGTCCTAGGCAAGTTAAGCTCGGAAATGGGCCAAATCGGACTAGGGGGAAAAAAGTTCCCCCTTGAAGAACTAAACCAACCTCTTAAAATGCAAATTTTTTTGACGTTTTTTATACCCTCCAACCACAGTATGGGGGTATACTCACTTTGTCATTCCGTGTGTAACACATCGAAATATCGGTCGGGGACCCCACAAAGTATATATAATATTGATCCATGGTAGAATCTAAGACATTCTAGAGATGTCCGTCCGTCCGTCTGTAGAAATAAAGATGCAGTCCAAACCAAAAAAGCTAGACCCCTGAAATTGGGCAAGAATATCTCTTATGTTACTGGTAAGGTTAAGTTCGAAGATGGGCAAAATTGGAACAAGGGGAAAAAAGTTCCCCCTTGAAGAACTAAAACGACCCCTGAAAAACACGATATTTTTACAAGTTGTTTTTTAATTTTTGCTCAACAAATGTAACATTTGTATGCCATATTATGTTCATAGACCTGCGTTTGGACCAAGGGGGTTAGCAAATTCGATTTTATTCAGGCCACCCGCCTTTGGGTGCGTGGTTATAGAAATTACTTAGAAATAACGATAAAAATTTATTATTTAAGCGTAAATATCATAAACAAATAATTTGTAAACATATATAGCGGGGCTACAGGTGTCCCCAACCAACTTCGCCGACCCCCCCCCCCACCCCCTACCAAAAAAAAGAAGCCCCGCCGATTTTTTTTAATTTTAAACGCGTTGGAGGGTATAAAAGATTCGGCACAGCCGAATTTAACACTCTTACTTGTTTGTATTTTTGTGAACCAAATGAGACATTTTTATGTTCAAAAGAAATTTAAATTCCTGCGCTTGAACCCAGGGGACTAAAAATGTTTGCTTTTTTTGGATTTTTTTGGGCGTGGATAAAAAAATAATTTAAATAATTATAAAACTATAGTACTTAAGTGCACAAAGCAGACAAAAATGAACTTGTAAACATATACCGTGGGGGCCAAGGAGTCACCCCAGCTCACCGACCCCTCCCCTTACCTTCTTCCCCCCCCCCCTTAAAACAACGCCCCTGTAAAATTTTTTTTTTTTTTAATTTTTTTACATGTTGAAGGGTATACTTCAACATGTAACTTTTTTTTTTATTATGTATTTGGTTGAATTGCAAAAAAATATTGTATTCGAATTTTCTCGAAAACTGTGAGAGATAACAAAAAAGCATTTAAAACGCGAATAACACGAAAAGGAAACAAGCTACAGCACTTCAGATGACAGATTTGGATTCTCCATATTATACAAAATACATCCTTAGTTTTTGACATTAACGCAATTAGCATAAATACACTCAAAATATTTTGTAGGCAAAAACAAATGAAAAACACCCTTAAAACAAGTGAATAATCAATTGAAAACCATCCCAGTAATTATTCATTTATTTTAACAAGCATCAACATTTATTTTTTACTGTTGACAAAATTTCCTAAAATAAATAACATTAAACATTAAAAAATTACGTTTTTTTCACTCTTTTTTACTAACATATTCAAAAAAATAACCTACGAAAACATTAAAAATTAATGATAGTTCTGTTATTTTTACCAACAAATTCCAAAAAAATAACCTACCAAAACATTAAAAATTAATGATTTCGTAGGTTATTTTTTACAATTTTCTATTCAAATATTTTTTTAAAAATTTTTAATAAAATTTTAGGGAATCGATCACGCAATCAACTACATTCTGGCGAGACACTCTACCCATCGTGCCAAAGTCACTTGATACAAACATGTTTTTATATATCTATAAATAATTTTTTGAATTTTTTTTACAAAAAAATAACCTACTTGTGTAGGTAAAAACTAATGATATATCATTAAAAAATACCAACAATTTAAAAAAAATTACTTACACAAATCATTAAAAATTTAATGAATAATCAGTAGTTTTTACTTACAGAACAAAAATAAATGACTTTAAAAACTAAATGTTAATGAAAGTATTTGTTTTTTAGTGTGTTATTTTTGAAACAAAGGACAGAAGTAGTCATTAATAGAAACTGAACATCAAACAAATGTTTTTTCTTTTAAAAACGACTAAACGGAAAACTTTCTAAATAAACTACAAACAGTTAATGACATAATTTTTTGAGTGTAGCCTTTTTTGAATTTCAATCGCGAATATTTAAAAAACAAAATTTTATTGCGGATTTGGAATCAGGAGGTCCATTTTATATAAAATCATGTCCCGGTTTCCACAAAATTCGGTAATATCTGGAAAATGGACACTGGTAGAAAAGTTTTGATGGCTGATTCAGATTGAGGAGGTACATTTACAATAAATATTGTTGTTACCGACTTTGGAAAACAGTGCACTAAGAAAATTATGTCATTAACTGTTTGTAGGTTATTTTAAAAAGTAATCAGTAAAGTTATTTTAAAAGAAAAATCACTAATTTTATTAAGGACTTCTTATTTTCTACTGTTTCTGTAGTTTAAAAAAACTAATTTACTGTATTTAAAACAAATTTTCTGTTACATTTTATTTTGGCAGTAAAAAATTTCTTCTATAGTTTTACTGTTTTTCAATACAAAATAAGTGAATATTCACTAGTTTTTTAATGTTTTGGTTAGTCATTAAATAACATTTAAAATTGACTGTAAAATGTTTTTATTTTAAATGAAAAAACAGTGGAATGGTTTTTAAATAAAATTTCATTTGTTTTAAGTGAATACACTCCGCATCATAACTATAGCCGCATTGCATTTTTCGGTTTATTTAATGTTCAAGAAGTATTTTTATGAAACCTATTATGGTATATTACAGTGTTATAACAGTTCTCTTGTTGTTGTAAATTTGAGCCATCAGCTGTTTGAATTGAGAAAACGGCGACCAATAACTGTATTTGTCAGTGTTTCATAACTATAGCCGCATTTTAATAAAATCAGTTGAAATGAGTTCAAGTCAAAGTTTCGTGGCCAAATTATTTTTTTTTTTGGTAAAATTCGTTCCTCTATTAATTTTTAAACAAAATGCCACGTGGTAAATTTTTAAATGAAGTCGAACAAGTGAGAGTGTTACATTCGGCTGTGCCGAATCTTTTATACCCTCCGAAATTAAAAAAAAAAAATCCAGGGGCGTTTTTTTTTTTGGGGGGGGGGGTTCGTAGGAGACGTTAGGGGGCACCTTCCCCTTGCGATTTTGAACTTCTTCTGAGATAAAAATGTTGCATTTGCTTACCAAAAGTACAAAAAACTCTGTAAAAAATGAGTTTTTTCTTGGGTTGGTTTAGTTCTCCAAGGGGGAACTTTTTTCCCCTTGGTCCGATTTTGCCCATTTCTGAACTTAACCTGCCTAGGAATATAAGACATATTCGTGCCAAACTTCGGAAGTCTAGCTCTTTTATTTTGGACTGTATCGTGTCCTCTACACACGGACAGACGGAAAGACGGACAGACGGACGGACGGACATCGCTAGAATGTCTTAAAATCGATCACTGATCAATAAAATATATACTTTATGGGGTCCTAGACCGATATTTCGATGCGTTACACACGGAATGACAAAGTGAGTGTACCCCCATACTGTGGTTGGAGGGTATAAAAAGTCAAAATTTTACCCTTTTTAGAAAGTGGTTTAAGTTATCGCGAAATTGGACGAAAAATTAAGCGATCTGACAAAGTTATCCGAAATTTTGTAAAAAATAAAAGTGGATGCGGGATGAACAAAACAGGGGGTCGAAAAAAAAAGCTATCTGAGAGAGATCAACGCCGTATTATGAACGCTGCTAGCAATTCTATGAAAACTCTTTCGCAGATTGGTAATGAATGCGGCTTAAATGTGTCCAATTCTACAATGAGTAGAGTCTTAAAGTAGTCTAGAACGATAACAAGACTTTTATTTTTTACAAAATTTCGGATAACTTTGTCAGATCGCTTAATTTTTCGTCCAATTTCGCGATAACCTAAACCACTTTCTAAAAAGGCTAAAATTTTGCCTTTTTCGACTTCATTTAAAAATTTACCATGTGGCATTTTATTTAAAAATTAATAGAGGAACGAATTTTACCAAAAAAAAAAATAATTTGGCCACTAAACTTTGACTTGAACTCATTTCAACTGATTTTATTGAAATGCGGCTATAGTTATGAAACACTGAGAAATACAGTTTAGGTCGCCGTTTTCTCAATTCAAACAGCTGATGGCTCAAATTTACAAAAACAATAGAACTGTTATAACACTGTAATATACCATAATAGGTTTCATAAAAATACTTCTTGAACATTAAATAAACGGAAAAATGCAATGCGGCTATAGTTATGATGCGGAGTGTATTCACTGGAATTTACGTACATAATTTTTTGAGTGTGGAACAACAGAAAGTACTAAAATAGCGGTTTTTGGAATCTGCAAAGGCGAATATCTCAAAAACGGTAAATGCTACAAAAATGTTGAAAGCAGATTTGGAATCTGGAGATCAAAATCTATTAAGTACATATATTTTAATTTTGAAGAGTAACTTTTTTTATGTTTTGCAATTTAAATGCGATTTTTGCAAAAGTGCTCTATAGAAGATTTTGGATTTTGTTGCTAAATTATTCTTAGACATCCTAAATACAAATTAAAAAAAAATAATGGTATTCGCACTTTTAGGTTAAAACTATTTCCGACTACCCGTGATAGACGAATTTTCAATAATTTAAGAATGGATTCACTTTTAGTTCAATTGTTTAAAAAGGATTTGAAAACTATTTTTTTTCGGCCCGCCCCCTTTTATGGGCGTATGCCAAATAAATTGTGTTAGTTTAGAGCAAAATTATAATTAATGACTTTGTTAACAATTACAGCGATAAGAAAAATATCTCCATTTGAGCGATATCGGCTGAGCGGTTTGAAAGTTATGATCTAAAATCTATGGACACCTGGCAAATTTTTGTATATTTCACATAACCTAAAAATACCAAATGCTTTAATTCGGCTAATGGTTGACATATGTGAACAGAGTTAAATGCCGAAAGGTATTAAAACAAGCAAAAGGAAACATTTTTTTTTTTTAATTTTTTTACTCTAAAATTATTTCTTTTACTAACTTTTTTCCCACAAAATTTTTTTTCGCAAATTTTTTTTTTTACGATTTTTTTTTTTTTTTTCTCAAAAGTTTTTTTTTCACATTTTTTTTTTTAAGTTACGAACGAAAATGTAAGGACACTTCGAAAATTTTGGTACATTCTACAAAACCTAAACATACCAAATGCTTTAATTCGGCTGCTAGTTGACATATGTAAATAGACACTAATAAACAGAAAAAAATTGAAACGAATTTCAATTAACAAAAACGCGGATTCAATAAATTTTTTGATTGAAATTCCTCCAATTAAAAAAATTGTTATACCAATCATCAAATTGTAGGCGATTGATTGAAAATTATTTCAATCAAACATATTTTTCGATTTTAATCAAAAATTTGATCAATTTTCTATCAAAATAATGATTGATTTAACAAATGAATTGTAAGCTTATGACAAAATTATCAAAAAATTCATCTTTTTTGCTTTCCAATATGTTGCCAACAAAAAAAAATTGTAAAGCCCGATTATTTTGTATAATTTTGAATTAATCTATTCAAATAAATTAAAGCAAAAAAAAATCTGGTATGTTGAAAATTTGTAACAAAACATAGCAAAAATTTTAATCAAAATATTGATTGACTCATTTAAATTTTGTTGATCAATACATTTAATTGAAAATTTTTAGCCAATAATTTTTTGTGTGTACCGAAAGGTATGTAAACAAATAGAAACATATTTTTATACTTTAAAACTTTTCACGAGATTTTTTTTTGACAAACATTTTTTTTCGCGTAAATTATTCAAAATATTTTACACAAAGTTGATTCATTTTAAAATATTTTTTTAACTAAAATATTTTTTTTTAACAAAAATATTTTTTTTGCGAAATTTTTTTTAAAATGTATGCACAAAAATTTTCGCTCAAAAATTTTTTTTGCGCGGAATTTTTTTTTGCAAAAGTTTTTTTTTGCGGAAATTATTTTTTTAAAAATTTTTTACTCAAATTAATTCTTTTAACAATTTTTTTTACCACAAACATTTTTTGGCGGAGTTTTTTTTATGAAATTTTTTTTCCGAGGAAATTTTTTTTCACAATTTTTTTTTTTAATTTTCTCAATTTTGTGTTATATTTCAAAAATTTTTTTTTACAATCTCTGTTTTTCTGCAGTTTTTTAGCCCTGCATTGTCATCAAATTATTGTTAAAAAACATATTTTATTTCATTATTAATTTATATTCAATTTTATAAAAATCAAGATTTTAACAAATATTAAATTATTACATTTCACCAGAACTCACTCAAAAAACAATCACAAATCTCTATTTACCAAAAAAATCAGATTTCCTGTTATATTTGGCACAACATAAAAAAATATTTAAATCATTTTTATTAAGTGTTTACATTGTATCTTCATTTCATAGAAACATGCTCAATAAAACATGATATAAATATGTACTTTGTACAAGTATTATCATATAATTGAGCCAACAAACAATAACGAAAAACGAAAAAATAAAAAAAAAATTAAATATTCTTCACCATATTCAGAAATGCTTAAGTATGATTGTCAACATTAATATTACTGTATGGCAAAAAAAAAGTTCATGTAGCAATTGGTACAAAATCTAGGAAGACTATTTGTAAGTCAAAAATTCAGACTCAAAATTCAAAGTTGTATGTTTTTGTGTTTGGTATTTTTTTTTTTAATTTTTCGGCACGAATATTTCTAAGCTCAAGGCCGACATTATTGCCTTTATAAATTTTTTCTTATCGGCAGTATTTACCAAGCTAAACGCGTTTACCGAGTTTTTTTAGCTAAAAGTGTTATTTCTAGCATTTTAAGTGCTTATTTTGATATAACTCAACAACTGTAAATCGTAGAGCTTAAGGGTATATGGAACAAATGTTTTTCAGATTAAGTCCGACATTTTTGCGGGTGGAACTTTTTTTTTCGTATCGAAAGTATTTACCGAGCTATACGCGTTTCTTACGTTTTTAAGTCAAAAATGTATAATTTTTGCATTTTTAGGGATATTTTTAAAAAATCCAGAACTTTTCTGATTTCTTTTTTCCACAAACAAAAAAAAATTTGTCAAATTACAAGAAAAAGTCTCGTAATCCCATATTACAAATATTTGACAGTTTTCCTTGTTTTAAAACAAAAAATTTTCAAGCGAAATTTAAAATTTTTGTTGTAATTTTACTACTTTTTTACAAATTTTCAAGGTTTTTTTACAAAAAAATGCCTGCGAATTTTGTACTCATGCCCAAAACATTAAATCATGATAATGTTTTGCGGAAGATTTGGGTGTACTTGCCAAAGCAAAGTTTTTTTAGAAAAAATAATGTTACATTACTTTGCTATTCCATGCAAAACGAATTGAAATATCAGGACCCCATTAAAAAACCCAAAAAGACTGTACATTATGAAATGTGCAAAAAAGTGTTTTTACATATTGGAGAGTATAAAATATTCGGCACCAAAGAATATACCACTCTCACTTGTTTTATGTACATTTGATAAACAAATTAAAAAATTTTTATGCGAAAAGCCTAGACTTGGTGAAAAAGTAGTTTTGGTAAAGAAAATGATTTTTTTTTTCACGAAAAACCAATTTATGTTCAAAAAATTTAATGAACCCAAAATTTTTGGTGAAAAAAAAAACTTGATGAAAAAAAGTTTTTGATGAAAAAAAAAATTTTTTGATCTAAAAAAAAAATTTTGGTGAGAAAAAAATTCATAATAAAAAATTTGATAAAAAATTTGATGAAAAAAAAATATGATAAAAAAAAATTTTTTGATGAAAAAAAAAAATTATGAAAAAAAAATTAATGAAAAAAAAATTAATGAAAAAAAATATTGATGAAAAAAAAAATTATGAAAAAATACAAAAATTTATGAAAAAAAATTTTGATGAAAAAAATTAATTTGGTGACAAAAAAAAATTAATGAAAAAAAAAAATTTATGAAAAAAAAAAATTGATGAAAAAAAAATTTGGTGGAAAAAAAAATTGATGAAAAAAAAATTTTTGATAAAAAAATTTGATGAAAAAAAAAATTGATGAAAATTTTTTTTTTTGTTGAAAAATAATTATGTTACTTTTTATTCACCAGCTGGTGAAAAACGGCTTTATTTACTACGAGGTGAATTATTATCCAAGTTACAAAACCAAGTTATTAAAATTTTTGGTTTTAAGAAAATGAAAATAGTAATTCTTGTTTTCTTTTTCGTTAATTGTTAGCTTATATAGTCAAGCTGAGGTGGCGTCCTGCAACTTTTTTAAAATTAGACACCAGCCAAAAAAAATTATCATGTTAACCCTAGGATGTCTGACTGCCTGGGCAGTGGTAAGTGAATCTACTGGGCCTGGGCACCTTTTAAGCTTTTAATTGATTGCTGGGATTGTGTAGCGTGTAGAAGACTTGTACACTAATTGTTAATGCGTGGCTCAGACTTGGGCGTGGGCGTGGGGTGTTGGTGGGTGTTAATGGCGACTACTCAAAATCAACATAGGCCTCGGAAAGCCCAGTTGAACATCCTAGGGTTAAAAAAAAAATCAGCGCTAAAATTGTTATGTGCAAAAACGAGACAAAAAGAGATTAAGGAATGTTGTTGTTTCTAAGGATCGTATAATGTTTGTGTAAAATAAAAATCTTCTGTTGAAGTCACACACTTAACATCTGTAATGAAATACGAACCAACTTCTGCTGTTGGTTTGTCAAGCAGGGCGATAGCTCAGATGGTACACTCAAAAAAAAAAGTTTGTAAATTTACAAGTAAAAGGTCTTGTAATTCTATTTTACTAATATTTTTGTCTTTTTACAAAAATTGTTGTATATTTAATAAAACGAAAACTACAGTTTGCTTTGTAATTTTACTATTATATGTTGGTAAATTTATTTTACAAATTTTTTAGGTAAATTTACAAAAAAGTGAATTATTTTACAAATTAAAAAAATATTACAAGGTGTTTAGTTCTTTTACACAAGAAAACTGTAATTGTACAACATAATTTTACTTGATGTTATTTAGTCTTTTTACCAAAAAAAAATGTTTTATTACAAACATTTTTTTTTTTTTAAGATCGTTTACAAGGTTTTCAGTTTGAAATGTATGTATTGAAAAGTACAAAATTCCAATATAATTTTACAAAACTTATTTTATTACTAGAATTAATGTTGTTTTACAAAAAAAAAAAAATAATTATTCAACAATAGGACACGCAAAAATTTTCTAAGTTCAGATTTTTTTTTTTTTGCGTTTTGGAGTAAAAAATTTAGTTAAAAATATTTTTTTATAAATAATTTTTACACCATTTTTTTTGGTGATTTTACTATATTTTTTTGGTACTTTTTTTTTAAATTTGGTACCTAAACTGTCAATAGAAGGCTGCCAATTATGAAAAATCAAATTTTTCTTATTTTAACTGGTACTTAAACATCCAATCTACAATATCCAAAATTTTTTTTTCGATTTTTTAAAAATACTTGTGAAAATAATTAAAAATTCAAAAAAAAATGTTATTTTTTGACTAATTTTTCCTGAAAATATAAGAAATTTCTTGTGTAGCCTCCTTCGCAATTCTCATATGTTCTACTTAAGAAAAACGAATTGTCGAAAAAAATAAAAAAGTGCAGTGTTATACATTAAAAAGTTTGTTAAAAGTGCTCAAGTGAAAAAAAAAAATCTTTTCAGGTTGTGCGTCTCCAGCTGCCGAAGAAGGAAAAATAAGATGCACCAATGGAAAAAACCTTTAAATTTACAAAACCAATATGTAAATAAACCAATTTTTTTGTAAATTTACAAAACAAATATGAAAATTTAAAAAACAAAATTGTATACTTACGAAAAAAGTTGTAATTTTACAAAAATGAAATAGAAAATACAAAAACAATATTGTAAATTTACAAATTTTATGATTAAACTACTGTTTTTACGGCAAAAAAATAAGGAAAAATGGTACATATACAATAAAAATTGTAAATTTACCACTTTTTATTGTAAATATACATACAAGTTTTTTGCATAAAAAACAGTAGTTTAACCAAATAATTTGTTAATCTACAAAATATTTTTTTTTTCATTTTCTATTTTTCCTTGTAAAATAACAACCTTTTTCTGTAAGTTTACAATTTTGTTTTGTAAATTTACCAAATTTTTTGCAAATTTACAAAAAAAAATTCACCTCGAAGATGATATTTTACAAAAAAAGTTGTAAATTTACATTTTCTTTTGTTAAATCAATTTACAAATTATCCCCGTAACTTTACGGGGATTCTTGCTAGTACATATTTTACAAAACCTGCCCCGTAAAATCACGGGGATTTTATGTCATTTTACAAACTTTTTTTTTTGAGTGTAGAGTACTTGCTTTGCAAACTGATGGAAAATTTGAAGAACGTGGGTTCTATTCCAATCAGAGTTAAGTCTGTTGATGAAAAAACATATAGAAAAAACAGTCTTACAAAAAATCAAACAATTTAAATCTAATGTAATTTTCTCCACTGATGACGTAGAGGTGGCTACAGAAACCATGGTCTGGAATAAATCCACATTAAAATCTTTAGAAATATAATGTTTTCTTCTTCAATCACAAACCCTTAATAACAAACAGAAATGGCATGCGCCGATAAAAACACTTAAAATACAAAAATCTAGTAAATTAACGAGATTTCCATGTAAGTTTTATTGTTCCAAAAAAGTTTTAAATTTACAATTTTATTGGTAAAAATCTTGTAAAATTACGAAAAAGTTTGTAATTTTTTCTACGAATTCTCGTAAAATAGGAGGTATCAAAAAATCTAATAAAAACACGAAATCTCCTTGTAAGTTTTATCGCGTCGAAAAATTTGTAAAGTTACAATTTTATTGGTAAAAAGCTTGTAAAATTACAAAATTATTGGTAAGAAGCTTGTAAAACTACAAGGAATTTGTTGTATTAGTTACAAGGAATTTTACTATTTTTTTGTTGTTTTAAATAAAATTTAATTAAAAAAAAAGTACCGTGAGGGTCAAAAAAGTACAATTTAAATGATTTTTGATAACAAACGAAATTGCCATAAATCATTCCTGCACGAAAAAAAAATCTTGTCAAATTACTAAAAAATGTCTCGTAATCCCATTTTACAAATATTTGACAGTTTTCCTTGTTTAAAAAAAAAAAAAAAAAAAATCGATCGAAGTTAACATTTTTTTTGTAATTTTTTACAAAAAAAAATTTTGTAAAATTACGAGAATTTCTTGTAAGTTTTATTTCGCAAAAAAAGTTGTAAATTTACAATTTTATTAGTAAAAATCTTGTAAAATTACAGAAAATTTCGTAGTTTTTAATATAAATTCTAAAATAGGAGGTAGCAAAAAAACAAGTAAAATCACGAAATCTCCTTGTAAGTTTATTCGCGTCGAAAAATTTGTAAATGTACAATTTTATTGGTAAAAAGCTTGTAAAATTACAAAATTATTGGTAAGAAGCTTGTAAAACTACAATAAATTTGTTGTATTAGTTACAAGGCATTTTACTATTTTTTTTTTTGTTGTTTTAAATAAAATTAAATTAAGAGGGTCAACAAAGTACAACTTAAAATCATTTTTGATAACAAACGAAATTTCATACCTGCACCAAAAAAAAAACCTTGTCAAATTACTAGAAAAATTCTCGTAATCCCAATTTACAAATATTTGACAGTTTTCCTTGTTTTTTTAAAAATAATTTTCGATCGAAATTAATTGTTTTTTTTTTGTAATTTGACAGTTTTTCTTGTAATTTTACAAATTTCCAAGATTTTTTACAAAAAAATTTAGTTAATTTACGAGAATTTCTTGTTAGTTTTATTTCGCAAAAAAAGTTATAAATTTACAATTTTATTGGTAAAAATCTTGTAAAATTACAAAAAATTTCGTAATTTTTACTGGGAATTCCAAAATAGAGGGTAGAAAAAAAAACCAACAAAATCACGAAACCTCCTTGTAAGTTTAATCGCGTCAAAAAAATTGTAAATTTACATTTTTTTTTGGTAAAAAGTTTGTTAAATTACAAAATTATTGGTAAAAATATTGTTAAATAACAAGGAATTCTTGTCAAATATTAGGTAGCAAAAAAAAGTTACAAACTTTTCTTGTTATTTTACAAGATTTTTTTTGAGTGTGGAACAAACGACCAATTTTTGAAAATTCGATATCTTTTGAACGGGTCATCAAAAAAATCTGAAAATTTACCACAAAGGAATTTTGGAAAAGTACTAAAAACTATAAAAAAATTGTAAAATCTAAAAAAAATAATATTGTCTAATTTGACATGAAATGCCCCATTTATAAAAATCAAATTTCTCAGGATTTAAATTCAAAAAGTCTTCTTGGATTCGTGACTGTCCATGTTTTTTTGTCACACAAATATTTTTTTTTTGTTTGCTGCTAAATGTTTTTGTGATTTTATATTATTTTGTTCTTTTTTTTCCTGCTAACTGGGTTTTTTTTTTTTTGGATTTAAACCAGAAAAATAAAACAAAAAATAAACAAGCATAAACATGCATAATGTAACATGTTGTTTAATATCTGTTTAAATACTTAACTTAATCCTTTGTTAAGTCAACCAATATGACAATGGTATTATTATGTGTGTTTAAGTATTTGGAATAAAATAAAAATGTCCATGTTTTATAGAGATACAAACAAACATGGTATGTAGATTGAAAATGAAAGATAAAAGGATAGAAGATAATAGGAAAAATTAAGTTTGTTAATAAACTAGGAATTCTTGCGAAAACAAAATATTTATTTTATTTTTTTATACAAATTTTTATTTATTTAATGTTTTTTTATTTTAACTTTTATTTTTATTTTTAACCTTTTAGAACTCCAGTTAAAATTTTCAAAAAATTACAGTTTGTTTTTACACTAATTCTGAAGATATCATAAAGGTTTCAAGGTGGAGAGTTTTGTGGATCTATTTTTAAAAATAATTTTTGTAAACTTGTCACTAAAATTTTTCGAAACAAATATTTTAAATTTTTTAAATATATTATTTTGTTTTTATTTGTACTTTTTTGTGTGTTTCAACAATAATATTCACATCCAGTCGTTTTAAAATAATAAAATTCAAAAGTTTTCAGTGTTCCTTTAAGATTTTTGTACATCAACGCACAGTTTTAGTTAAAGCTCTTCTGCACTTATGGAACGCAATTATACATCCGCACTTGTGTGCATAGCAATTTTCAATTAATTGCAGCACCTATCACTTCTCTAATTCATGTTTTAATTTTTTTTTTTTGCAAAAAAAAAAATTAAATTATTTTAATGTCTGAGAAGAATATTTTAGAAATTTATCAGCAGTTAAAAATTATGAAATATATACAATTTTAACAAGAATTTCAGAAATATTTTTTTATACGGACACTTTATTGCTTAAAATAATAAATATTTGTTCAATTATACTATTTTTACTGTATAATTATAAAAGTCGTTATTTAAATAACACCCTTACATTAAAAATGTCAAAAACTTTTTGAATTTAACTTTTTCGTGTTTAATATCGCTAAAAATACAAATAAAACTTTAAAAAATAAACTATTTTAAAAAATTAAAAATTTTAAATAAATTTTCTTATGAAAATTTAGTGACAAAATAGATCCAGAAATTTCTCCACCTTGAAACTTTTATGGTATCTTCAGGGTTAGATTGAAAACAAACAGTATTTTTTTCAAAAATTTTAACTGGAGGTCTTAAAAATTGAAAATAAATACAAATGTTAAAAATAAAAAAAAAAATAAAAAACAAAAAAATTAAAAAAAAAATTTTCCTGAAATACTTGAAAAATATTCTTCCATTTAGAATACGTGTGCAAAAATTGAAGACAAATGAAAATAGTGAGGTCAGAAAAGTATTCGGTTTGACATGGAATGACTCATATACAATTTAAAAAAAGTTCTTTTTATATTTGAAAATTAAAGATTATTTTTAAAAATTTACACATTAGGTTGTCCCGGAGGGTATAAACTTTCGAATTTCATATCAGATAATACATCAGACTTGAGCTTTACATACAGGAAAACAATTTAGGTACACTTTGCGGACTTTCCTTGTAAGTTACGGGAATACCCAACAATAGATTTCTATTCTGGTGGCGGAATCGAATATAGAAGGTCAAAATACATAAATATTAGTGCATCTGGTTTTTGGGTCGGAAACTTTTTATATTTTTGTGGGGGCTGTGTTATCAGAGTTTTCCTTTAGAAAAATTCTTATTCTATCCAAATTTGGAAAAATTTTGTAATTCTTACGCATTTTTTTAGAAAAAATTTTCAGATTATTTCCTCTTTTATCTTAATATAATTTACTCAAAAATTGAAAATAAAATTTGAGTACATAATTTAATACAAATTTAATATTTTTTTATTTTTTTTTTTTTATTCTCTTGGTGTTTTGAATTCTCATTTAGTTTATAGTTTTTTGTATATATATATGAAAGTTTGAAATCATCTTTATAAAATTTTCCTTTGTCTTGAAAACATAAGTATATTCGGTAAAGTTTGAAAAAGCAATAATTTAAAAAAAAAAATTCGAGACTTTTTAAACTTTTTAAAAATAAAAAATGATACATTTTGAGTAAATTTTTACTTGACACAATTAAAAAGTTACTTAAAAATATTGAACATTTTTAAGTAAAGCTTTAATTGTGCGAAGTAATACTTTACTCAAATTTTTTATTAAGCAAAATTGAGTTATTTTTACTCAATAGTATTAAAAATTAACTAAAATTTTTTTTTTCTGTGTATATATTTTTAAAATATTTTTGTTTTTAATTTTTAAAAATCCAAAAACTTCGATCTCTGGACACTACGGGCGAATTTAATTCGATTGGCCTCGAATTCGTAACACATAACTTTTAGGTCTAAAAAAATGTCAGTCTGATGTGACAAAAATATGAGGCATTCCATACCAAATGTCTCGCTACGGAAAAACATGTGTCCTATGAATTTCAAAATAGGTTGTATTGATATCCCTATATGGAACTTAGAAAATTACGTTTTTTGGTTTTTCAAATCTTGAAATGGTATTTGTATCAGTTGCCTTGATTAAATATTTATTAAATTAAAACGGAATGCAACATAATCTTATTTTTTGTCGTCTATCGATTTAAAATTTTTGTTTTGAAAAATTTTTAGAACTCGTTCTGAAATTTCAATTTTTTAAAAAAGCATATCGTCGAACTATATTCAATAAATGCCAACTCGAAAAAGCTTACTGTTCAGGAGAGCTAAAAAACTAGTTATTTCGCATATTATTGGAAAAATAAACAATGTACCTTCCACAAGATGGTTTAAATATTCTAAACAATTTTTACCTAAGCAAAAATTTTCATATTTTGCACTTGTTTGCGTATTTTTCAGAGATGACATTTATTACTATATCAAAAAACAAATATTTTTTTAGAGTTGGCATATTTTGTCGGAAAATAAAAATACATTTTTTTTGGAAAAATTTTAAAAATTTTTTTTTGTTTAGTTTTTGTCATCCTTAGTACGGTAGTTGCAAAAACTGAACAAAAAATTAAAAATCTTTGCATATTTTTAAAAGTTACTAGCTCTGAAAGCCTTTTAATCTCAGGGTGGTCAACTTTGGCACTCTGTAACTCACGCTGTATTGCAATAGGGTCACTCCAAACTAGCTATTTTGAAAGCTTATATCATTGACTTTATTTGCCCCATTCATAATGTTTCAATCCGATAAATGGTTTGAAAGTTACATAAATATAAGCAATTTTTTTTTTTGCAAACACTATTTACCTATATTTTCAAAATGGCAATATCTCGAGAACCAGTCATTAGATATCAAAATCTTTACAAGATTCGTGTTTAGCATGGCAAATGCAATAAGATATGTGGTCTAATTTTTTTAAAAAAATTTTTTGAAAAATTTTTGGAAATTTACAATGGGAGTTGGCATTTATTTCCACCAAAAAAATATGTATTTTGAGTTAGCAGAATAACAAAAATGGATGTAAAACGACAACAAATTATTTTTTTGCTCTGAAATTTTTATGGCAGATAGGTATTACATAGGGGAGCTATTTGCCATCGGAAACTCATTTCCGTCAAATTTGAGTTGGCATATTTTGAATATAGGTTCACGATATTTATTAAAAATCCGGCCACTTTTTTTTTTATTTTTTTATTTTTTACTTCTTTTTTTTCATGTTTATATGCTTGACTATTCACACAAAAAATTCAGAAGCGGGTTTTTGGATTTTGTAATTTTTTTCGTATTTGATTTTTTTAACATAGCGTATGTGTAAAATTTATGCAAATATTTAATACTCATCCGCTAACATGCGGATTTTTTTGAGAAAATCGCATTTGAATATTCAATTTCATAACAATTTTGTAATTTTTTTTTTGTATTTTTCTGTTTTAACATAGCGTATGAGTAACATTTTTGCAAATATTGTGTGGCAAGACAAGCATCTAAATTTATAAAAAGTGACAGTATTTTTATGAATTGACTTTTTTACAAAATTAAAAATTTCATAACGGGTTCTGAAAGTTTTCCAAAAAAAAAAATCATCAATAGCCCATAAAATATATTCAAATATGTAAATTTTTAGGATATTGGTGCATTTCGTTTTAGTTTTATAAATATTTAATCAAGTCAACTCGAAATAAATTTGACCATTTTTTTCAATATTTAGCCAGGCCTCCTAAGTCAGGGTTTTGAAAAATTAAAAAAACCAAAAACGAAATTTTCTTAGTTCTATCAATACATAGTAGAGTGTCCCTTATTTGGAAATATTGAGACGGTACCCGCTCATTTTTCCATTTGACTTGAAAATAACGCAAGAAAAATTTTACGCCCCGACGACCACGCCTTCCCTAAGCGACAGGGACTCAAATAGCGGGGCCTTAAAAATCAGTTTTCCAAACAAACCAAAACAATTTTGTTTTAGTTTTTAATTTTTTTGTTATTAAGAATTATATTACTTAATTACCTTATTCACGATTTTGGTGGGATAAGACTTTCAGCTCTAAAAAATTTTTCGAAAAAAAATTTTGAGCCGTTGGGGTCCTACGGTTCCCATCGAAAAACATAAAAAAAAAATTTTTTTTTTTAGAACACAATAAAGATGTCACAGATAGGAATAATATTTTTTTTATATATCATTAAAAGCAACATAACAAGTAAAACCGTTGCTTGTCAAAACTAAAAAGAAATATTTTTTAAAAATTTTTTACCGTAGGACCACTCTAGACTAGATTAGATTAAAGAGGCCCTATGCACTGCGACCAGAAAGATCTATTGTGCAGCCTAAAAAGGGTGCCCTAAATGTTCAGGCTTTTAATAACGCCGGGAATCCTATTTGGCAGAGAGTTCCACACTTTGGTCGGAGATATTAAGTGTCCCCCTAGATGTTGAAGTCTTCTACCAGTCAGTCTTGGGCATGTACAAAGTATATGTTCTGCTGTCTCCTCCTCTATCTCGCAGAATCTGCACGTGTCCGTGTCAGATAGATTTTTCTTTCTAAGTTGGTAACGTAGGTTACAATGTCCAGTTAGGTAGGACGTTAGGATTCGAAGATCCTTTTTGTCTAGATTCATAATTCCAATCCAGCACTGTGGATGGAATTATGAATCTTTTTGCCTGCCGCTGCCCAGCGCAATAGTTCCAATGTTCCATGAACCTAGATTCACTCCATATTTTGAGTTTTTCCCTAACATGTCCCGATGGCAAACCAAAGAATGGTTCAGGGTCAATAAAGGGTCGCCTGGCACCAAAATTTGCCAAACAGCGCGTTCGTTTCCCGTGTGACCCTCATGTCCCGGAATCCATACGAGTGTCAGGTCGTTATGTCGTCCTAGTTCGTTAAGTGACTCAATGCAGTTCATGACCAGTCCTGATGTCACCTTATAAGCTATGAGAGCTTTTAGTGCAGCTTGACTGTCAGACATTATGTATATATGGGAACCATTTGTTTTCCTACGAAGACATTCGGTTACACATACATGAATGGCATATAGTTCTGCCTGAAATATTGATGGGGATTTCCCCATGGGTAGAGCGCGTTGGAAATTTGGTCCGAATTTCCCCGCCCCTGTATCCTTATTGGTTTGCTTGGACCCGTCCGTATACCATATTATGGAATTTGGTTCTGGGTCCCAAGTCATGTTTGACCACACGTTCCGTTCAAGAATTTTAGTGTCAAAGTTTCTAGTAAATACTTGTGTCGGTAAAATTCTGTCCATGACCTTCAAAATAGGGTTATCAATGAAGAATTTTGCAATTCTCAAATGTCCCCGTAAGTCACCTTCCTTCATATTACCAAGTTCCGTCAGTCTTAGGGCGCTTTTTAATGCATTCTCCATTACAGAAATGTGTAATGGTGGAATGTTAAGTAGGGCCCCGATGGCATAAGTTGGGCATGTTTCGCCAGCACCGGTAATGCCAATGCAGACGAGTCTGTAGACTTTATCTAATATAGTTCTGGCTGTACTTTGTTCCACCTTGGGCCACCATACTAGAGCAGCGTATGTTAGCATAGGTTTCCCAATAGTGTTGAAAGACCAGAAAATTATGTGCGGTATTTAACCTCATCTGAAAATCCTATAGTTATGCCATTCAAAGTTTGCATGGTAAGTTGTAATTTTCTTTTCCTAGTGAACGGTACTAGTATAGTCTTGGATGGGTTAATTGATAACCCCTTTGACTGACACCAATTTTGAGTCATATCGAGAGCTTGTTGCATGCGGTCCGAGATAGTCGGCTCATGCCAGCCAGAGACGGCAATAACAAGATCTTCAGCGTAGCCGAAGGTCTTAAAACCAGAGCTATTAAGTTCCTCGAGCAGCTCATCTATGACCAAAGTCCACAACAAAGGTGATAATACACCACCTTGTGGGCATCCCCTTGTAGCGTTGATGGTCATAGATGTGCCGCCAAGATCAAACGTAATCACTCTGGATGTTAACATCTCCAGAGTCCAATTTATTATAAGTCTAGGAATATCCTTTATCATAGCTTTCTTAATGGCATCATAAGATGTATTATCGAAAGCTCCTTGTATATCGATATAGGCACAGAGGGCAATTTGTTTTACTTCTATGGCCTTTTCAATCGTTCTGACAACATGATGGACTGCAGTTTCAGTAGATTTACCCGGTTGATATGCAAATTGAAACCTATGTATCGGTTTGCTATTCAGGACCCCAACGGCTCTAAATTTGTTTTCCGCTGGACATTTTATGTGGAATGACTGATATATATTTTTTTCAACTTATTTTATAAAATTTATTAAATTCTTCATAATTATTACTACTACTTTTTTATCCTTTAAGTACATTCAAAGTCATAAGTATTATCAGATTATGTTAAATTTAACCTGTCATTGCAACATAGTTTATCACTATCATTTCTTGTTTTTTCTTTGATCCCGGATAAAAAAATTAGTATGATCCCTTTTATATTACATTCAATTTGATCTGAAAAGAAGTTAAAATTTTTCTATTCAAGTTAAAATAATGCAGAAGAAAAGTTAAATTTCTAAAAACCGGTTTCAAACACTCTAGTTAGTGTTATCATCAACATTATTTTAAATGTCGGTTTGTCTTGTTAATGGAAATTGTTTTTAATATACGTGAATATTTATAGTTTATTTCTAAAACACAATTTCATAGAGTTTTTGTATGTTATCATTTTTACCCGGGCTTAAAAATTAAAACGAATTAGCGGAATTAAAAACGTCTCGTCTTTTAATTGTATTTTGTTTTGCAGTTAGTGTCTCACGTACATTTTATTCAATGAAAATATTATTATTAAAAAATAATAAAAAAAAAAACAGCAACATAATGATATTATAACGGCTGTCTGCATTTCATAGTAACAATATTTTATGAAAGGTTTTTTAAAAGAAATTTTTTCATTATTCCTTGTTAAATTAAACACAGTTTAAATGATTATTTAAAAATGTGAACAATCTAAAAAAAAATATATATAAATGAAGCTGTGTTGTTAACATTTCCATGGAGATAAGCTGGGGCACACAAAAAAAAATTAACTTTGGCTTCAGAGATTTAATAAAAGTCAACAAATTTTTTCTTAAGGGTATATCAGGTTCTAATTTAGTAGATTCACGTAGAAAAGAGACATAATTGCGGCAAACATAATGGAGGGGCAACGTAGTATGCTTGATAATTTTATCACAACATCATTATGATCTTTGCTGATCATAGTATGATCAAAAATTGGCATTTTATAATTGTTGATTATCATATTATGATCGTCACAATCATATTTTTGATCAAATGGATCAACATAATATGGGTGGTTTGGCGTGCTGCAATCATGTTCAAAAATGTTATTTTTTCTCTGTGAGCACACAAAAAAATTTTGTGCTTAAAATCTCAGAAACAAATTCAATTTTCTTGTAGAAAATATCACATAAATTATTTTGGTTTACTTTTTATCTTCATTTGTTCGTTTCAAGAAACAAAATCTTGCTTAAATCTGTAATATCGACACATTATTATCCTTAATATGCTTTTGAATTTCCAAACGATGTAAATAATTTTCTTGTTTTTGATTGCTATATTGTAAAATATTTATTTTAAGCACGTTGCTTTTAAAATAATTACAATATTCTATCATTTATATGTGGATAAATGATAAAATGAATCTTTTTACAAAAACAGTAGAAGGATAAAATAATATGAACTGCAGAGGAGATTGAACAGAAATAAAATTTGCCTGCAATATTTCAAGTAGACCCTATTAACGGATATGCCAAATCGTAACTACTTTTCTAAAAAATAATTTAGTTTTTTTTTTTAATTTTTCTAATTTTTTCAAAAATTATAGGATTTATCGAATTTTCTAAATTTGTCAAATTTTCTGCACTTTTAAAAATTTTATTGTATTTGCTTTTTTTCCTATTTTTTTATACCCTCCACATAGTGATAAAGGGTATATATAAGTTTGTCCTTCTGTTTGTAACTCATCGAAATATCGATCTAGGACCCCATAAAGTATATATATTCATGATGCCCGATCGATTTTAAGACATTCTAGCGATGTCCGTCTGTCCGTCTGTTCGTCTGTTCGTCTGTCCGTTTGTCCGTCTGTCCGTCTGTCCGTCTGTCCGTCTGTCCGTCTGTCCGTCTGTCCGTCTGTCCGTCTGTCCGTCTGTCCGTCTGTCCGTCTGTCCGTCTGTCCGTCTGTCCGTCTGTCCGTCTGTCCGTCTGTCCGTCTGTCCGTCTGTCCGTCTGTCCGTCTGTCCGTCTGTCCGTCTGTCCGTCTGTCCGTCTGTCCGTCTGTCCGTCTGTCCGTCTGTCCGTCTGTCCGTCTGTCCGTCTGTCCGTCTGTCCGTCTGTCCGTCTGTCCGTCTGTCCGTCTGTCCGTCTGTCTGTCTGTCTGTGGAAAATGCTGTCACGGAAAAAATATTGCACAGAGATGACTGAAACATAACATTAACATATTTATTGGAAGTTCTCCCGAGAAGTTTGGTATTGCATTTGAGCGATATCGGTCGAGCGGTTCAAAAGTTATGAACGAAAATGTAAGCACACCTCAAAAATTTCAGAACATTCAACATAACCTAAAAATACAAAATGCTCTAATTCGGCTTCTGGTTGACATATGTGAACATAATTGAACACTAAATGGTATTTAAACAAGTACGAACATATTTTTTGGCAAAAAAAAAAGAAAAAAATCGCGGATTTTTTTTACCTAAATTTTTTTTCGCGGGAATTTTTTTTTCAAAAATTTTTTTTTTTCAAAACTAATTTCCTTTTAAATAAATTTTTTTGCAATAATCTTTTTGAAATTGTGGAGGGTATCACTACATTCGGCAAGGCCGAATTTAACTTTTTTACTTGTTTATTTTTTTTCGAAACTTTTCTGAATTTTCCAAAAAAAATTTCGGATTTCAATTTTTTTTTGTTTTCAATTAAAAAAAATTATTGAACTTTTATAAATTTTACGGCTGTAGAAAAATCACCCGAAGAAAAATCACCCAATTTTTTTTTTAAAAATCGCCCAAATGCAAAATCGCCCAAACAATATGAAAAGAACCCAAAAAGAAAAATACGAAACTTCTCCCGAAATAAGTGAAAACAAGTAAGAAAGTTATAGTCGGTCAAGACCGACCATATAATACCCTACACCAGTATTTCCCGCAAAATGGGTCCCAAGTCCAAACATGGACCGATTGGTTCTATCTTTTGTCAAATCCTTTATAAGTGCAGATTACACTTACAAACGAAATTTAAGTTAAACGGGCTTCTATTTGTTGCCAATAAACCGCTTTAAGTGAATATCGGGCGAAATTTTGATATGGGGCCTAAGTCCAAAAATGGTGTGGTTATAATCAGATTTGATTGGATTATTAAAGTACGCGTTAAGAGCACACAATAAAAATGTTAACAATATATTTTCTATTTTCAAGAAATTTTAAAGATTTATGTGAATATCGGGAAGGTGGTTTGTATGGGGGACTACAAGAAGAACTGGTCCGATTCCTTCAAAATTTAGAGTGTTGATTTGCGAATAAAAAACATTCCAAAATTTCTAAAGGAACCCTATTAAAACACGGTTGTTAGGGTCATTTGACCCATATTTAAAGGGGACATTTGTATGGGGACTAGGTCAAAACATGGACCGATTTTCCAATTTTAGATAAAATAAGAAGAATAAGAATAAAGAAGCTTAAGTTTTAAATTTCAGACAAATCGGTTAAAAGTTACGACCTGTATCGTGCGCACAACGACTCAAAAAGTATTTCTGAGTCAATCGGTATACTAGAAGGGTGGTCTTGGACCGATGTTTCGGGTAGTTCAAAATATCACAGAGTGGTGTAGGGTATAAAAATTCCAGAAAGAAATGAAAAATTACCCAAAATAATATGAAAAAGATTTTTTCCAAAAACAGATGTTTACCTAAGGATATACTACACAGAAAAGAATTATTTTGTTAAGTGGTTGGGTCTACATTTCATATTGATGAAAAGCTACATCAATATGACGAAATATTGCATCTTTATTCGTCCAATGTAACGTGTCATCAATATTGATGAAGCGGTGTCGTCAATATGACGAAGGGTGTCATCAATAACATTTGTTTTTGTTTATTTAAGGCATCGACAATAAACGCTACAACTAGTAGGCCGAGGGTTCAAGTACCAGCCAGGGCAGGAAAATTTTTAATTTTTTTTTTTTTAAGTAAAAATATGAAGTTTTAACTTAAATTTTGACGAAATATAAAAAACCTCCCAGTGAAATTTCCAACTGATTCTTATAGATTTTGCTCTCCTGAATCCAAATCTGCCATCCAATTTTTTGATACAAATAATATTTTTTTATGAATATATATCATTTTAAGCAACATAGCAACTAAAACCGTTGCTTGTCAAAACTAAAAAAAAAATGTTTTAAAAATTTTTTACGCGAATATCTCGAAAACGGAACATGTTAGAAAAATTTGGATTGCAGTTTTGGGATCAGGAAATCAAGTCTTATTTTTATATGAAATCAAGTCTTATTTTCGGAAAAATCTGCAACAGCGGATTACAAAAAGTGCGAAATTTTTGGGTTTTTGACTTATTAACAGTCAATATCTCAAAAACGGTAGGTGCTAGAAAAAATTGGATTGCAGATTTTTATTCAGGAGAGCAAAATCTATAGAAACAGTTGGATATTTTACTGGGAGTTTTTATACCCTCCACTCTAGTGATAGAGGGTATATATAAGTTTGTCATTCCGTTTGTAACACCTCGAAATATTGGTCTAGGACCCCATAAAGTATATATATTCATGATCCTCGTTCGATTTTAAGACGATCTAGCGATGTCCGTCCGTCCGTCTGTCCGTCTGTCCGTCTGTCTGTCTGTTGAAAACACGCTAACTTTTGAAAGACTTTACGGAGGCTCCTGAAGTTTGGCATATATGTTGGACATTTACCTTAAATTGCAGCCAAAGCGGTCCAGTGGTTCAAAAGTTATTAGCAAAACCGTAAATTTCAGATTAGTTCACCTTAAATTCACGTGTTGAAAACCCGTTAAACATGTTTTAAAAACATTTGTAAGTCAGAAAAATATTTTAAAAGGTATTTTTGTCACACAAAAATATTTTTACACTAAAACAAAAAAAAAAAAAAAAAATACACTCAAAAAAAGAAAAATTTTTTTTGAGTGTAAAACTCAAAAAAAATTTTACACTCGAAAAAAAATTGGTAAATTATTTTTTTTTTTTCAAAAATTAATAAAAAAAAGTTTTTTTACACTAAAACAAAAAAAAATACACTCAAAAAAAATTTTACACTCAAAAAAAAATTTGTAATTTTTTTTTTTTCAAAAATTAATAAAAAAAAGTTTTTTTACAGAAAATAAAATATTTCTAACCAAAAATGTTATTTTTTTCACGTTAGAAAATTTACTATCACTTAAAAAGGGCATTGTGGAGGGTATTCATAGATTCGGCCAAGTCGAATTTAACTTTTCTACTTGTTTATTTTCGATCAGTTTAATTATTAAAAACTCAAAAACAGGATCAGCTAGGATTTTCGTGTTAACGATTATTAAAGTTCCAATTAAAGTGGATTGAAATGCCATTACCCGATTTTGACACCATCTTAACACTAGAGTTTCTGAATAACCGATAAATTTAGTAACCGCGGTTTCGGTTTTAAAAAATTGAATAACCGATCGGTTTCGGTTATTTTCGGTTATCAGCAAAATTTTTTTTCCGGTGGAAAAAACTTTATTTTAAAAAAGTTCTTTATTAGAATCGAATTCAGTTTAAATTGCCATTTTGGTTTTGCTTCCGCTTATGTCTTTTAAAAAGCAGAATTCAGTTCATCTTCCAGAGATTCAGTGGTCCCTCATCTTTAGAACTTTATAATTATTCGTCAAATGGATATAAACACTTAAGTTATCTCGATTGTAAAGTAAGAATTTAAAATTAAAAAGATTTTAATTTTGTCATTTGGGGTTTTTACAGTGATGATTAAATTTGTCCACCACACTGTGAAGACCCCTATTATAAACTGTATTTTAATTTTTTTTATCTGAAAAAAAAAAACTGCAAACCCTTGACAATCGATTTATATAAGTAGTTTCTTTATTATTAAAATAAAACGAGTGCCTTTCTTTCCATTTTTAAAATTTGGAAGTAAAAATGTCAAAAAAAAATGTAAGAAATCCATTATATTAATATAAATCGGATAACCGAACATATATAGGCCGGTTTCGGGTTCGGTTTTCGGCTTCAATAACCGCGGTTTCGATTACGGTTTTAACCGAAACAGAAACTCTACTTAACACCTAAACCTTTTTGAAGAGGGTGTGCCTAGCTGACAGGCGCTTTGAGTATGTGATGAACAATGTATTTCTTACACAGACAAAAATATAGGCAAAAAACTTTGAGTAATCACTTGTTTAAATTAAAAAAAAAAAATAGTAATTTTTTTATTGATGCAATTAAACATTTACCCAAAAGTTTTAAATAAAATTAAAGTAAATAATTTAATTAAAAATTAACATTTTTTTTTAAATATTTTTATTTTCTTAGTTCATGGAATTCCCATTTAGTTTATAGTTTTTTGTATATGTATATTAAAGTTTGGAATCATCTTTATGAAATTTTTCTATGTCTTTAAGACATAAAAATTTTTGGTAAAAGTTCCAAAATTTATTTACTTCTACTTGTAGTATAGGGTTTTTATTTTTGCTAAAAAAATTGTTTGCTAAAATCTGACAAATCCCGAAACACGTGTCGATTAAGTTTTGCAAAAAATGACCAACATAAATAAATTTAAAACAGAAAAATAATTTTCTTGAAAATTATTCTATGAGAATATCATAGTTTTAATTAGTAAAGGAAATAATGACCTCGAGCTAGAAAAAAACCTACTCAAAATATAATATTTTAAAGGTCGAATACAACAATTATTATTTTTTAATAAAAATTAATCAGAATTTGAAAAATTTAAAACTTTTTTAAAATTAAAAAAAAAAAAAAAAAATTATAAATTTTGAGTAAGTTTTTACTTGGCACAATAAAAAACTTAATTAAAAAATTTTGTGTAAAGATTTAATTGTTTCAATTAAAAATTTACTAAAATTTTTTACTCAATAGTATAAAAAATTTACTCAATTTTTTTTCTGTGTAATTATAACTTTTATTTGATATTTTTTAGGCACAAATAATTTAATTAAACTTTTTTATTTATATTCCTTGTCATCTTCCCTAATTATGCCGCCAAGCCCTGTATTTATATTTGCAAACTCAACTACAAATACACTCAAATACAAATTTACATTAACATTGCAAATGAAACACATGTTATCGTCAACATTATTATGACAACTGTTGGTTGTCACAATAATACAAGAGCAATTCAAAAAAAAAAAAAAAAAACAAAAAAATAGCAAACACTTTAAAAAGGCACACACATGCAAAATAACATAAAGATTTAACTACACACATTCATCCTTACCATTACCAACACACTGTTTAAATACACATTTAAACAAAAGCCTGCACTTGTAAAATGAAAATGTTAAATAACCATTAAATTGCCATACACAACAATTTAAATAAATGTTATAGAGTAAAAGAAGAATTGTTAAAGAAAATGAAACAAACACCGACTGATAGAAGGACGGACAATAAGTGAAAATAAGTACAGAAAGACAGGGAAATACAAACACACATAGTATGTAGGTATTACATACATACATACTTATCTCAATACTTCTGCAAATAAACGCACATTCACGCACGCTTACACACACACATGTTTACACATACAAATACAAAGTGAAAAGTGAAGTGTTCTTTTTATTGTGTATGACACACAAAGTCCCCTGTATGAGACATTTCACAGTTAATATCTAGCCATAAAGAATATTGGGTGTTGTCGGGGACAACTTCATCGACACTTTTTTCATTACTTTTTTAACCACGCTTTTAAAAGGGGCGGACTAGAAAATTTTTATTTTCTTGATCCAAGTACAGTTTAAATTGTTTCTCTTGTTGCTAGGATATAATACGTTTACCATAACGTATGAGTAATAAATAATTACCATTAGTATTTGTTGCGCATACGCTGTGGTGTACTAAGAATAAATAATACTAGTTTACAGAGATTTTGGCACACGACATTTTGAATATATTTTTCATGTAAAATCTTGCGCTGAATCCGAAAATAAAGTACGAAGTTTAAGAAGTAGAACAGTTTTCGAGATATTGCTAACTTTTCAAATTGTTTAACTTTAAAGAAAATTGTTTTTACTTGAAATAAAATATCTCTGGACTAAATCTGTGGATTTCAGTTGTTTTGGTTTTAAATTATTATTATTTAATGCTTTATCAATTCTGTATACAACATTTATCAAATCGATTATAGCCTTAAAAGCTATTAAGCGATATACCGCGAATTTTACTTCAATTTTACAGGAATTAAAAAAAAAAAGAAAATTTTTTTGTAAATTTCAGAAAGAACAAAATTTTAAATATATTTTTTTGTATGCAGTTGAAGTCTAATCTTTGCGAAAAAATAGGGAATCCGTTGACAATTGTAAGAGTTACATGCATTTGATTAAAAATGCAGAAATTCAGATTTTATAATTCTTAAGTTAATTCAGCACCAGTTAACGAAATTAGAAAATTTTTTAAAAGTAACAATATTTGACATTTATTTCCATGTAAAATCGGGCACTGAATCTGAAAATGAAGTCTAAATTTTTAGAAGTAGAAAAATTTATCAGATATTGCCAATTTCCACATTTAAAAAAGTAGTTTTACATAAATAAAAATATTTCCGGTCAGAATCGGAAGATAATAATTTTTTACTTTTAAATTAAACCTTATTAAATAATTTATCAATTCTCTCAGACGCGGATCCAGCTCTTGGGTTTGGAAAGGATTTTTTTTTTTTGTACAATTTTTTTTTTTTTCAGGAAACCTCAGGTCGGATTTTAATCATTAGTTAAGGTTTTTATAACCTACACCACTCTGTGGTACAGGGTATAATGAGTTTGTGCTGATGTTTGTAACTACCCGAAATATTGGTCCTAGACCTACCTTCAAGTATACCGATCGAGTCAGAATTATGAGTCGATTTAGCGATGTCCGTCCGCCCGTCCGTCTGTCCATCTATCGGTTTAAGCACGATACAGGTCGCAATTTTTCACCAATTGACTTGAAATTTGAAACTTAAGCATCTTTTGGTCCAAGGACGAAGCCTAGAAAATCGGTCCATGTTAAGACTTAGCCCCCATACAAAAGCCCCCTTTGGATTCGGCTTAAATGACTCTTATAACCGTATTAAAATAGATATCGCGTTTAAATTCAGCAGGTAATAAAATTTTATATCCACAAATCACCATTTCAAATTTCAAAAGAATCGTGTCAGTCCTTCTGGTAGTCCCAATACAAACCACCTATCCGATATTCACATTATTCCCTCAAAATTCATAAAAATGGAAATATTTGTTAAAAATTTAATTTTTAGGTGTTAAACGTGTACTTCAATAACCAAATCAAATCGGAATATAATTGGACCATTTTTGGACTTAGTCCCCCATATAAAAATTTCGACCGATATTCAGTTAAATTAGTTTATTGACAAAAAATAAACCAATTTCACTAAAATTTGATCTGTGTGTGTTTTCTGCACTAAATAGAGATCTTATAAAAGACAGATACAATCGGTCCGTGTTTGGACTTGGGACCCATTTTCCGGAAAACACTAGTGTAGGGTATCATATGGTCGGTCTTGACTGACTATAACTTTCTTACTTGTTTAGTTAACGTTTTTTAACCCAATGGCTGAAAAATTCAAAAAACGATTTTTTCGCAATTTTTTTACCTATTTTTTGAATCCCCGTTATTGCCGATAAGCCATGACATCCCAATCTTAAAATCGTCTCTTTTATATATCGGTGAAAATTACGATACAAAACTACAAATCTAGACGTGGGTCTTCAGATTTTTTTTATTTTGCTCTATTAAGCCATATAGACATTCCGACTTACAGTTCAATTAAATTTCAAAAACTCGTAATTTCATTAGCGATTTAAATTTTTTAAAAATTTAAAAATTTTTAAAATTTTGAAAAAATTGTTTTTTAAATCGACTTTCAAAAAATGTATGGAAAATTTGAAATTTAGGGGCTTATTCACAAAAAAAGTCATAACTCAATCATAACTCAATTTTTTTCATGTGGTTGTTGTAAACAATCATAAAAAATTTCAAATTTTGTTTGAAAATTTCAAAAAAATAAAGACCTGCTACCCACATCGTCTCAAAATTGACAAATAATTTTAAATTTTGAGACTTTTTATGATTTTGTTTACAACAAACACAGGGAATATAAAGTTTGAAAATAATAAAATTAGTCATAACGAGTCATAACTCAGAATAGGCCTGTTAAAATAAAACTTGTTAAAATAGACTTTTTGTTTTTCCGTGGTACCATACTTATAAATTTTTGTATTGAAAAAAATAAGCAAATTTTTTTTAAAAAACTATATAAAACTGAAGACTTTTGTGTCCCATGAAAATGATGAACTGAATGATGACTGATTTTTTTTTTTTTTTTTGTAAAAATGTAGCACTTTAATAATATGTTAACTAAAAGAAATCAAAAGGGGTAAAAATTGACGAATATGCTAAAAATGCCTGCGAATTTTGTACTTGTCTTGCCCAAAACATTAAATCATGATAATGTTTTGCGGAAGATTTGGGTGTTCTTGCCAAAGCAAAGTTTTTTTTTTAGAAAAAATAATGTTATATTACCCAGCAAAACTTTGGTAATGGGTGGTGATTATATAACACATTACCAGGTAATGTATATATCTTATTTGTAGCATTATTTTATGATGTCTTAACAAACATTTGTTCCACAACGTATTATTTTAAAGTGAAAAATAATACATTACTAATAATTAGCTACGTAATGCATGATTATTGGAAAAAATGTATTTCATATTTATTATTTCTAAACATTAAATCATGGATGACTTATATTTGGTTACATTATGTATTATTTCAAAGTTTGAAATAATGCATTATTTATAATTGAATACATAATGCATTACAATAACATAAAAAATAAATATTTTATAAAAAAATGCATAAGTTTAAACTAGAGATGGATTCACGACAGAAATTTGTTAATGACACACACTCACCCAGGAGTATATTTTATCTCGCTTACAATCACGTGAGTAAATTTAATACAAAATTACTTTTTCACTACTCGTAACACCTTATATATTACGTTCTGGTATGCTATATTATATACCTTACTCGTAACCTATAAAATATCATATATTTTACACCTTACTCGTATTCTTTGTTATAAATTTATGACTTATTTTATACCTTACTGGTATTCTTTGTGATAATGTATATGCATTACTTTTAGTCTCATCGCCTGTTAAAATCATCAATGCTGCAATGTATAAAATAAGAGATCTTATACCTTATTTTATACCTTATATGGTAAGGTAAGTTTTGCTGGGTACTTTGCTATTCCATGCAAAACGAATTGAAATATCAGTCGAGGACCCCATTAAAAAACCAAAAGAGCTATACATTTCGTAAGTGAGTGCAAAAATAAGTGCAAAAAAGTGTTTTTTTTTTTTTAATTTTGAAGAGTATAAAAGATTCGGCACCAAATAATATAACACTCTCACTTGTTTTATGTACATTTGATAAACAAATGGAAAATTTTTATGCGAAAAGCGTAGACTTGGTGAAAAAGTAGTTTTAGTAAAAAAAATATTTTTTTTTTCACGAATAACAAAATTATGTTAAAAAAAATTAATGAACCCAAAATTTTTGGTGAAAAAAAAATTTTGATGAAATTTTCTGATGAAAAGAAAAACTTTTTGATGTAAAAAAAATTGATGAAAAAAATATGAAAAAAAAATTTTGGTGAGAAAAAAATTGATAATAAAAAATTTGATGAAAAAAAAATATGATAAAAAAAAATTTATGAAAAAAAAATTTTGATGGAAAAAAAATTTTATGAAAAAAAAAAACTTGATGAAAAAAAAAATTCATGAAAAAAATGTTTGATGAAAAAAAAAAAAATTTAATAAAAATAAAATTGATTAAAAAAAATTTACTGAAAAAAATTAATGAAAAAAAAATTTGATGAAAAAAAATTTGATGAAAAAATGTTGATGAAAAAAAAATTTTTATAAAAAAAAAGTCGAATGAAAAAAAAAAATTTGTCGGAAAAAAAATTGATGAAAAAACAAAGTTTGATGAAAAAAAAAATTTATGAAAAAAAAAATTTTTTAGTTGAAAAATAATTATGTTGCTTTTTATTTACCAGTTGGTGAAAAACGGTTTTATTCACCACGAGATGAATTATTATCCAAGTTACAAACCCAAGTTATTAAAATTTTTGGTTTTAAGAAAATGAAAATAGTAATTCTTGTTTTCTTTTTCGTTAATTGTTAGTTTATATAGTCAAACTGAGGTGGCGTCCTGCAACTTTTTTAAAATTAGACACCAGCCTAAAAACATTATCATGTTAAAAAATGCATTTGCCTTAAAAATTCATTTTTTAATTATACATTTTTTTTTTAACTTTTACGTTTTAAGTAAATGACTTTAGCGTTAAATTAAAATTTTGATTATAAACATCCGAAGTTTTATCTTTTCAAACTACACCACATTTTATTTTTTTTTTTTGTGATTTAAAAAAAAAAAAGAAAATCGCGAATAAAAACGCGAGTTTTTGGAGTTTAATTAAACTGTAACTGGGAATGTCTAAATGGATCCACGGGATTTTTATACAAAATATGATAAAAATCTGAAGACACCTGGTGTTTCCAATTCGGTTAATCGATTAAAGATTCCTCGAATAATCGCCTCTATTTCGGTTAATGTCGAAAAAAATAATTTAAAACGTAAATAATTATGCGACCCGATTAATCGGTTAAATTTACAAAAATACATATTTTACTAACCTTTTTATCCTACTTGTAGTATAGGTTTTTTACATTTTGCTATATAGTCTTGACAAGATCTTGAAGAGATCGAAACACGTGCTTTTTTTAAAAATATACGTATCTAATATGTACGAATTTATTTTTGTGCTTTTACAAATTTATTTTGTGTAATATAAAAAATTGACTCATACTTTTTCGTAAAAACTTATAATTTTTACGAAACAATTTTATAAGCAAAAAGTACGAAACTATTCTTACAATAGACATATATTTTTTTGTAATCTTTTATATCTAATATGAACGAATTTATTTTTGTAATTTACGAAATTATTTTGTATACAATTGAAAATTGTTTCGTGAAAACAAAAAAATATTTCGTAGAATGTAGTAAACTTTTTCGTAAGAACTTATAATTTTCATGAAATAATTTCGTAAGCAAAAACTACGAAACTTTTCGTACAATGTACGAAACATTTCGTTCATATAAGGCATGAATTTTTTTGGTGTAACTAAAGTTTTCAAACGCCATATTGCAAAACCCAATAAAATTCAGAAAATCCCAATTAAAATTCAGAAAAACTAATTCAAATTCAGAAATCCCAATTAAAATTCAGAAATCCAAATCCAAATTCAGAAAATCTTATTAAAATTTAGAAATCCTAATTGATATTCAGAAACTGCCAATTTCACAAAATTGAAATTTACAGAAGCCTATAGAAATTAAGAAATCTCAATTGAAATTTAGAAAAGCAAAATTGAAATTTAAAAATTCTAAATTCTAAATAAAATTCAGAAAAGATAATTTAGTTTCTGAAAAGCTAATAAAATTCAGAAATGTCAATTGAAATTTAGAAAAGTGAAATCAAATTATATAAACCAAAATTAATATTTAGAAAACACCAATTAAAATTGTGAAAAGCACAATTAAAATTCAAAAATCCCAATTGAAATTAAGAAATACCAATTGAAATTTAGAAAAGCCAACTGAAATTTACAAATCTGAATTGATATTCATAGTTTAGAAAATCAAAATTTAAAAATTACAATTATAAGTAAAATGAAATTTTGAAATTCCAATTGAAAAACGGAAATGGCCAATTAAAACTCAGAAATTTAGAAAATTCCAAATAAAATTTAGGAATTTTTATTATATCTAAATTTCCATTACTTGCGTTTTGAGTTTCCCTTTTAAAAACTGCACACAAAAAATTTTAAAGAAAAAAGTGTTAATTAAAAATTTTAAAAAGTTCGATTTTGTGTTTAATATTTTTTTTAATTGATATGACAAAATTTTTTAATAGATTTCGAAAATTTCCGTGAATTGAGAATAAATGCAATTTGCGATACTAAACTGTTACAAATTTTAGTAATTAATACTATTACTTTCGTGATAGGTGATAGGTGCAAAATCAATTAAAATAGCTGTATTTGTGTGATAACTGAATTTCTGCATTTTTATTCAAACGCATGTAACTTTTACAATTTTTGAGAGGACTTAAACAGTTCAGAGAGAAATAAACTTTAAATTTTTTTTTTGGAAAATTTAAAAAGTTAGAGATATTTCGATAAATTTTCTACTTTTAAAACTTTTGACTTCATTTTCGGATTCACCGCAAGATTTTATATGAAAAATAAATGCTTAATGTCGTAGATAGAAAATTTAACATTTAAAATATTATTGAAATGCAAAATTCACTTTACACCAAGAGAGGCATTTAGTATTAAATGCATCATATCGCTCATTTACTTGTATAGTGTCATATCTCAAAATGTTTCATTTTGCAGAAAACGTGTTTAAAGTTTACAATTGAAACTGGTTGTTCATTGAAAATGGCCGGTACATAGAAAATGTAATAATTACGTATTTTCTTCTCAAATTATGAGTTTTGAAGATATAAATACGAATTTTTGACACAATATAAAGCATGATATAACGAAAAATGCTGCATTATTAACTCAAAAATCAAATTTTTTGAGTTATGACACTATACAAGTAAATGAGCGATATGTACTTTAGTAGTATTTGCTGCTTTTTGATATAGTAATTAATTTCGTGGAAAATTAAAGTAAATAAAGAAAATGTTAACAAAAATTAACAAGAACGCATATATTTGAATGAAAAACTAAAATATGTAATATGGCACACTACTACTAGTGACGAAGGTATATACACTGGTCACTATTTAGCAATTATAACAACAATTCCGGTACTAGGCCACCTGTATTATTATCAGGAACATTAATTTGAATTTTTCCTAATTATGGCTGACAGATTTCGTTTAGATTTCTGTAACATACGTGGGCTGAGGGCAAATTTCATCTTTGTATATGCTCACATTTGCTTTCATCGGCCGGATATTTTCGCCTTAAGTGAAACCCAGGTAGGGGGAGATGCTGATCCACAGGATTTCCAAATACCTGGGTATCAATTGCTATCCCTTTTTATTCCTCATCGGGGCCTTGCGTTATACATTCGTGAAAATGTTGTGTACCAACTACAGCCACATCTAGGCTGTAGTGATGCGGAATTTAACTCGCTTTGGGTTAAATTTTAAATCAGGACACACATTTTGCACTTCGGGTTCGTCTATAGGAGCCCAAATTTGGACACGGCGAACTCCTACGACCATTTTGATTCCGTATCTGATTCTATCACTGGAATCCTTGGGGTCTGTCCGAGTAGTGAAATAGTCGTTGCCGGGGATTTCAATGTGCACAATTCGTCATGGCTTCGCCATTCTAGCCATACGACTCCCGAGGTCTTATATGTTGAGCTTTTCGCTGCACACAACCACCTTGTGCAACTTGTGAATGAACCAACACATATTCCGTGTGTTGATGGGCAGTTTCGTAATACCCTCGACCTTTTTCTCACTTCGCATCCAGACAAATACGAAGTCGAGATCCTTGCGCCTCTCGGAAACTCGGATCATAACATCATTTCTGCATCCTTTTCATTTTCTGACCTTCGTAGTGCTTCAAAACCAGCAACGAAGCGCTCTACTTTTGTATATGAAAAGGCACGTTGGGCTGAGCTTAACGAGTTCTTCCAGCATTTCAATTGGAAACTTTGTTTTCTAGATGACAATGTTAACGCTGCGGCAGAAATGATAGTAAATGTGATAATGCTTGGAATGAAATTATTCATTCCATCGAAGCAAATTTCGACTAAACCAAAACATAAGTGCTGGTTTAATCAGACATGCCGGAATGCAGTCAGATCCAGAGAGGATGCGTTCAGTAATTGGCGTAACGACAAAAACTCAGTTACTGACACGTTACGTAAACAGGCGAGAAATGAATGTGCCAGAGTACTCAGACGCGAAAAGCTTCTTTACGAACAGCGTCTGCGTGCTAAGGTCCTTGCTGCTCCTCGGGGTAGTAAGACCTTTTGGTCATTTGTTAAAAGGGTAAAGAATAATACTAGTTCATCCATTCCAACCCTTATAATGAATGACCAAATATTCACAGACCCGGTTGATAAAGCCAACCTTTTTGCTGACATGTTTGCAAGAAATGCATACTTGCCGGAAAGCAATCAACCAACGCCCGTGCTCGAAAGGGTATCCTTTACTATGTCCAAGATATTTTTTCGAGCGCGTGCAGTTAAAAAGGTCCTTGAGGATCTCAACATAAACAAGTCTCCGGGGCCGGATGGTATTACGGCTGTGGTCCTGAAACGGTGTGCTTTGTCTTTGTCTCGTCCTTTGGCAACATTATTTAGCTACTCGTACCGGGTAGGAGTTTTTCCCTCTTGCTGGAAGGTGGCCAACGTCCAGCCAATCCCAAAAAAGGGAGAGGCTACAAACCCTGAAAACTACCGCCCAATAGCAATTTGTTCTACGCTCTCGAAAGTCATGGAGAGCATGATGAATCACCACCTGGTAAATTATTTGGAGTCAAAATCACTTTTGTGCGATCGACAGTATGGCTTTCGTAGAGGTCGTTCTACGGGAGACCTGTTAGCGTTTCTTTCGGAACGCTGGAGTCGTTCTATTCACCAATTTGGTGAAAGCAAGGTGGTTGCTCTAGATATTTCCAAGGCGTTTGATCGTGTGTGGCACGGTGCACTCGTTTCGAAGCTTATTGCGTTTGGTGTCGGTAGTGATTTCTCTCGATTTATATCGAGCTTTCTTAGAGACCGCTCTATACGTGTTGTTATAGATGGGTTCTCATCGGATGAGTTTCATCTGAATTCAGGGGTACCGCAAGGTTCTGTTCTATCTCCTACACTTTTTCTTATTTTTCTTAACGACCTTCTGGGTCTAACTTTCAATCCTATCTATTCTTTTGCAGATGACAGCAACATTTGTCATTCATTTTCCTTTAATCATAGACCAAGCCTTATTGAGGTTGATGCTATGAGGCAGAACATGAATGACACACTCAATCATGACCTTACGAAAATCTCCGAGTGGGGTCTTGCGAATCAGGTCGATTTGAATGCTCGTAAAACCCAATGTTGTATGCTGACCCACAGACGTCTTGAGGAATCAGCGTCATCTGTATCCATGGGCGGTATAGCTATTGAGGAATCAGACACTCTTGATGTTCTAGGCATGAAAATCCAATGTGATGTTCGATGGAACCAACATGTTTTTCAAGTGTCGAAAGAAGCATTCAAGTGTCTTGGTTTTTTAAAACGGTGCAAGAATTACTTCACCCCGTCTGATCTTCTCACTATTTATACCGCCTATATCCGACCGAAAATGGAATACAACTCCCATATCTGGGCAGGTGCCTCAAGGTCTATCTTGAAGCTTCTGGATCGGGTGCAAAGGAGTGCGTTGAAGCTCATCAATGACAGTAGGGTATCCAGCTCTATTGATTCATTGGAGCATCGTCGGAATGTGGGTTGTGTGTCATTGTTCTATCGATATTACCACGGTAAGTGCTCAGCTGAGATGGGTGAACTCATCCCTGAGACGCGGGTGCATACCCGTAGTACTCGCCTTTCCAGCAACTCACATCCGTTTGTTGTCGACTGTCCAATGTATCGCACAACGCATTACAGAGAATATGTGGAACAAACTCCCCGCAGAAATCTTTCCAGTAGGCTATAATTTAGAAAAGTTCAAATTAAATGTCCACAAACACTACTCCCTCTTTCCTTCTCCTCATAGCCTATTTTCCTAATACCAACACAATGCATTGCATTAGTAGGGGGCATCCCCTGAGTGTTGGCTCAAAGTAAAAAAAAAAAAAAAAAAAATTCATCAAATTATCATAAGTTAGAATAAACTAGCATATATGCCCGGTACTTCGTTACCGGTTATATCAAATATCAGATGATGTTTAACGATGACGTTCAACGAATTTTGGGATCCTAATTTTTTGGTAGGCAGGAATCCAACTCAGGAATCTATCGTTTACTACAGAAATTGTTGGACTCCACATTTTAAAAATTTAGCAAATTTTTTCAATATTTTTTTGTCCTTAATGAAAGCCGTAATTAGGGAAAAAATTATTAAAAACAAGTAAAAAAGTTAAATTCGACTTTGCCGAATGTGTTGATACCCTCCACAATGTAAAAAAAATTATTTGCAAAAAAAAGAAAACGGAAAAAAAACAAAAAAAAAAAATATAAAGAAAATCTGCGAAAAATATTTTCTAGTGAAAAAAAAAATCGTCGAAAATTTTTTTTTGTAAACAAATATGTTTATACTTGTTTAAATAATATTCGGTGAACAATTCTGTTCACATGTGTCAACCAGCAGCCGAATAAAAGCATTTTGTATTTTTAGGTTATGTTGAATTAGAGTTTCTGAATAACCGATAAATTTAGTAACCGCGGTTTCGGTTATCAAAAATTGAATAACCGATCGGTTTCGGTTATTTTCGGTTATCAATAAAAATTTTACTCCAATGGAAAAATTTTATTTTTAAATAGTTTTTTTAGAATGGAATTCAGTTTAAATTCTTATTTTGGTTAAGATTCCGGTTATGTCTTTTAAAAAGCTGAATTCAATTCATCTTCCAGAGATTGAGTGGTTCCTCATCTTCAGAACTGGATAATTCTTCATCATCTGGATATAAAAACTTAACTTATCTCGTTAGTAAGAATTTTAAATTAAAAAGATTTTAATTTTGTCATTATAAACGGTATTTTAATTGAGACGAACAATCTAACAATAAGTAATGAGAAACTTCAAATGTATTAAACTTGTCTCCATTACACACAAAAAATTATTGGCTAACAATTTTCAATTAAATATGTTGATCAACAAAATTTAAATGAGTCAATCAATGTTTTGATTAAAATTTTTGTTATTTTCTTTAACTGCCGAATCACAAATTTTCAACACACCAGATTTTTTTCACTTTAATTTATTTGAATAGATTAATTAAAAAATATCGTGAACCTATATTCAAATTTGACGGAAATGAGTTTCCGATGGCAAATAGCTCCCCTATGTAATACCTATCTGCCATAAAAATTTCAGAGCAAAAAATTATTTGTTGTCGTTTTACATCCATTTTTGTTATTCTGCTAACTCAAAGTACATATTTTTTTGGTGGAAATAAATGCCAACTCCCATTGTAAATTTCCAAAAATTAGACCACATTTCTTATTGCATTTGCCATGCTTAACACGAATCTTGTAAAGATTTTGATATCTAATGACTGGTTCTCGAGATATTGCCATTTTAAAAATATCGGTAAATAGTGTTTGCAAAAAAAAAATGCTTATATTTATGTAACTTTCAAACTATTTATCAGATTGAAACATTATGAATGGGGCAAATAAAGTCAATGATATAAGCTTTCAAAATAGCTGGTTTGGAGTGACCCTATTGCAATACAGCGTGAGTTAGAGAGTGCCAAAGTTGACCACCCTGAGATTAAAAGGCTTTCGGAGCTAGTAACTTTTAAAAATATACAAAGATTTTAAATTTTTTGTTCAGTTTTTGCAATTACCGTACTAAGGATAACAAAAACCAAAAAAAAAAAAAAAATTTTAAAATTTTTCCAAAAAAAATGAATTTTTATTTTCCGACAAAATATGCCAACTCTAAAAAAATATTTGTTTTTTGATATAGTAATAAATGCCATCTCTGAAAAATATGCAAACAAGTGCAAAATATGAAAATTTTTGCATAGGTAAAAATTGTTTAGAATATTTAAACCATCTTGTGGAAGGTACATTGTTTATTTTTGCAATAATACGCGAAATAACTAGTTTTTTAGCTCTCCTGAACAGTAAGCTTTTTCAAGTTGGCATTTATTGAATATAGTTCGACGATATTCAAAATAATCGAGTTTTACTTTTTTTATTGTTAGCAACATATTGGAAAGCAAAAAAGATGCATTTTTTGATGATTTTGTCATAAGCTTACAATTAGTTTGTTAAATCAATCATTATTTTGATTGACTATAAATAAAAAAGTGTTCAATCTTTCAAAAAAATTTTACTCAATCGCCTACAATTTGATGATTGGTATAACAATTTTTTTAATTGGAGGAATTTCAATCAAAAAATTTATTGAATCCGCGTTTTTGTTGATTAAAATTCGTTTCAAATTTTTTATGTGTAGATTGTTGTCTTTTTTACGAATTGCGTAAACCAAAAATTAGTCTGAGCCAAAAATTGTAAAGGTTGACGTTGGATTCATGGATATTGACAGTTATATATCTCCTACCGCTAGTGCTTGTCCTTTCATTCAAGGCGGCAAAAAAATCACCCGTGACATACTGCTGACCATCCCTTTATAAAAAAATCACCCTTGACATACTGCTGACCATCACTTTATTAAATTGCTGACATCTTCAAACAATTTTTCCAAATGTCGGCAATGTAATGTTAAAGTGACTGCGTAGCGAGGAAATTTGGCGTATGTAGTTACAAAAGTTAATAATTAATTTTTTTTTGACGAAAAACATACAATATACATGAAGGGCTTCCTGCAAGGACTTGATAAGCAACATTTTATTTTTTCGTGTTTTTCGCCTTCTGCTGATGTTCCATTGACAGATTTTTGGCAGAAGTCTTGCTTTATCCCTTGTACAAGTTTATTGAGAATAAAAGTTTTGCAAAAGTTATTTTTTTTTACATTATTTTAAGAGTTGTATGGCAAAAACCACCATTAAGTGAAATGTTGCTTATCTAGTTTTTACAATAAGTCCTTCATATGTAAATAGTTGTTAATTTAAATTATTTTTTTTTTAAAATGCCAAAAAAATCTATAAAATTAATAAAATTCGGATAACCGAACAGATATGGGACGGTTTCGGGTTCGGTTTTCGGCTTCAATAACCGCAGTTTCGGTTACGGTTTTAACCGAAACAGAAACTCTATGTTGAATGTACCAAAATTTTCGAGGTGTCCTTACATTTTTTTTCATAACTTTTGAACCGCTAAACCGATTTTGCTCAAATGCAATACCAATCTGCTTAGGGCAACAGCAAGTTAATATGCTAACTCTTAGTCATATCTGTTTAATACTTTGGCCGTGATCACCATTTCCACAGACGGACAAATAGAGAGACAGACGGACATTTCTAGAATGTCTTAAAACACCGTCCGACAAAAATGAAAAAAAGTCGTTGAACACGAACTAGATAATATACGTTTGAAACTAAATACTATATGTAGTAAAATAGCATTTACAGTTTTTCATTTCGTGATCCTGTTTTCTATTAAAAGTACTTCAAATTTTTAGAGTACTAAATTTTATAAAGTATTTTTTTTATTATTTATACTTGTCCTGGGATGCCACTATTGACAGAAAATGAAAGTTGAGGATCTCCACTAATTTTTCTATTTATTATTTTTACATATCAGGAAAAAGAAGGTAAGTAACGTTCTTTCAAAAATGTTTCCTTTAATATCATTCCAAATTTTGAACAAAATATTTTGATAAATTTTTCAAATGACTTTATTCACATCGTTTTATCCTGATATGGCAAAATGAAAAATCTAAAATTAGGGGAGATCCTCCTCTTTCATTTGCCATCACCAAATTCATCATAAGACAACTACAAACATTTCTTTGAAGTCCTTTTAAAAGGAAACATGATCACGAAATGAAAACTGTGAATGCAGTTTTACTCTATTTGATCTCTACTTTTAGGCGTATACCATCCGGTTCAAGTTTAATATTAGCTGTCGGACGGTATTACCTTTCTTTCCCATCATTTACTTTTCTTTTTTATACTTTCCCAAAAAATAAACACCCATTAGTTCATATTTATGAGTTACCCTGCAAACAATAGGGCGATATATCGCCGAAAAGATATTGCGGCGATACGAAAATTTATCATTTCAATAAAAAAATCAAAGTAGTATATTTATTATATCGCCGTTTTCTCATACGAACGATATTTTGGCGATAAACAAAAAAAAAATATTGAAAATTTTTATTTCTTTGTCAATTGAAAATAATATAATTTATCAAGCACAACAAGAAATCTTTGAAAGAATATAAATTTGGCCGAAAAACGCAAATGTGCGTTCAAAGATAAAATAAAAAATTCAGCGAATGTTGCGGATATATTTTTCGGGTGAATGGAAATGTTTTTAGTCCTGTTAACATGGCCAAAATATGAATGAAAAAAATAATGTCTATTTTCAGCTTCAGGGAATCGATATAGCTGTATCGCCGGTATATCATTTTGGTGATATTCCGGCGATACATACAAATCTATTATTTTTCGTTTATACAATTATCTGGCGATATTGCCCTTTTATCGCCAAGACGAATCGTTTTCGTATCGCCGGGATGTATTGCCGTCGGGTAACAGTTTCTCCCGAAAGGTGTATCGCCGGCGATACGAATTCGATAATTGCCGCAATAACATTTATCGTATCGGCAATACAACCGGCGAATCGATGTCGTATCGTTTTGTTTGCAGGGTTATCATTTAAATAACTTTTTGGCTTCTTTTGATTGTAACCCAGTATGCAAAATGAGTCGATATCGGTTCGAAAAAGAATCGTTTTCTCTGAGAATTTCATCGATATCGAGTTCGATATAATGTCGATATAAAGCGTGTTTTCCTATGTGGCATGCAAGGTGATATAGAATCGAGTATTGGTATAGGATTCGATTCGATTTTTAATCGAAAAATTTCATGAATTTCGATACATTTTTTTTTAATAATTTAGTTAATTGTTTTAAAAACGGTAAGAATTAAAAAAAATATTTTTTTACTTACTACTACTTACCTACAATTAACTAATTTAATTTATTTATTCTTTAAATTTAATTTTTACTAATTACTGTTTTTATCTGCCTCACTTGAGATTTGAACTCAGAACTCCCAGTTTACTGGTTGAACGCCTTACTCCTTCAGCCAAAGTTTGATAATAAAAGTAGTTTTTTAAAATTACTTTTACTAAAATTTGAATTTTTTATTATTATTTGAATTGCCCTTAAATTATAATTTGTATTATTATTAGGGCTGTCAATCCCGAAATCCCGAATCCCGAAATCCCGGGATTTTTGTCATAAAATGAATCCCGAATCCCGGGATTTTTAAGCTCAAATCCCGGGATTTTTGAAATGTAAAAATGATGAGAATTTATTTTTAAAAATACAGCTTTGTTCAACTATTGTTACATTTACATAAACAAATTAAAACCAAAACTTTTTTTAATTTTCAACGTAGTGGCCACGAATTTGGCTGAGCTGAGAATTCTACCCAGGTTTTCTGAATAATAGTCCAACGTACTAACCATTAAGCCACAGTCACGGAGCCCTTTGATCAAAGTTTGCAGGTTTTGGCGAAAATTTTCTAAAAAACCGAAACTTTGATTGAAGGGCGCCATGGGTAAATTTGATCCGATTGGCCTCAAATTTGTACCACATAAGTTTTAAGCGTAGGAGAATACAAATTTTCCCGGACGTTCAAAATTGGAAGAAAAACTTTTTTATACAAAACAAGTAAAAAAGTTAAATTCGGCCTTGCCGAATGTAGTGATACCCTCCACAATTTCAAAAAGATTATTGCAAAAAACTTTATTTAAAAGGAAATTACTTTTGAAAAAAAAAAATTTCCGCTAAAAAAAATTTTGGTAAAAAAATCCGCGATTTTTTTTTTTGTCAAAAAATATGTTCGCACTTGTTTAAATACCATTTGGTATTCAATTATGTTCACATATGCCAACCAGAAGCCGAATTAAAGCATTTTGTATTTTTAGGTTATGTTGAATGTACTGAAATTTTTGAGGCGTGCTTACATTTTCATTCATAACTTTAATATGTTAAGTTTCAGTCACCTCTGTACAATATTTTGTCCGCGACAGCATTTTCCACAGACAGACAGACAGACGGACAGACGGACATCGCTAGAATGTCTTAAAATCGATCGGGCATCATGAATATATATACTTTATGGGGTCCCAGATCGATATTTCGATGAGTTACAAACAGAATGACAAACTTATATATACCCTCTACCACTAAGTGGAGGGTATAAAAATTAGTTTTAAAATTATACAGTGCAACAACCAAAATCGGAATGGGATGAAACCAAAAGCAAATAAAAGTTGTCATTTTCCAAAACACTCCTCAAGGATTTTTTAGTTCATTGCTAAATATTTAATAATAATAAAAAACTGCATAAGTGGCGTATACTTAATTTTTTAATTGCCTTTAAATAACAATCAGAATTATTAGAAATAATTTTTTAATAGGCTAGCACGCTACCAACTACCCCACAGTAGCCCCCTTAATATGCACAATAAAATTGAAACATAAACAGCTTTACCACAAGAAAATAAAATAAATTTAAAATGAGCTTTTAATTTTATTTCCATTCAAATTTTTTTTGTTTTTAAAATCGACTTTTAAAAAATGTATTGAAAATTTGAAATTTAAAATAAAACTTTTGTTAAAATAGACTTTTTGTTTTCTTGTGGTAAGGGCCAAAGAGTCTACTATTTTTTTTACTTTTATAATCAAAGAAATTTAATCCCAAAAATCCCGGAATCCCGAAAAACCCCGGGATCCCGAAAAATCCCGTGATCCCGAAAAATCCCGGGATCCCGGGATTTCGATTTTCAAATCCCGAATCCCGGGATTTTAAAAAACCGATCCCGTTTGACAGCCCTAATTATTATTTGAATTACCCTGTTTTTATATTCATTTTATTTTGTTTTGACATACTTCTCCCAATTTGGAAATATTTTTATTTCAAAATATATATTAGTACAAACAAATTTCAAGTTGTGTATGGCCTAGTTGGTTAGCAGGTTCGGCAGCTTATGATTTGTAGATTTTTGGCCTTGGTTCAAACCCCGGTCGCGGATTTTTTTTTTTTCTTTTTTTTTATTGTTCTAGTGTTAGATATTATTTTTTTTAATAATAAAAGTAAAATTTGTTTAGTTTTTGTAAAATTTAATAAAACTAAAACTCGATGTTATATTGAAAATAAATATTTTTTTTATGGAATAACAAATACGAGAATTCCCAAAATGTAGATTGGAAATCATTTCGAAATCGATTAGCTTTTCAATAAAAACATGAGTTCGAGAAACGTTAAAATATCGACTGTATATAATATCGACTTCGAATCGTTATTGCGGAAAAGCCTCGAAAAACTTCGAAAAAATTGTCGCCTCGAAACTGTGCAGACTGGGAAAGTATCGATTTTCTAATATTTAAATTATAACAACTTTTGTAAAAACATTAGCAAAGTTTATCGTCTTAATGATAATATTACTTTGGTTTATTTTAACTTTATAAAATTTTAAGCATTAGTTTAATATTTACAAATTTATAGAAATAAAACTATGCAACTATTACTTACTACTACCAGTACTAATAATAATAAACAAACTTTGTGTGTAAAACTTAATCAACTAAAAGATTTGAAAAATATATTCGTACGCATATGCATACAAAGTGTATGTATGTGCAGAATACACAGACACTTTCAAATGTGTGTTTAAAGGATATTAGCATAAGTAAATCTAAACCTTGTTTAACACAGTTTGATTAAAAAACTTTGGAAAATTTATAAGTTTTTCACTGTCGTGTCACGGTCGCCATGTTATATAGTATATTACAATTTCTCAAAATTGTGGCTCTGCTAAGAAACGGTTTAATTTGAAATATCTCGAGGTTATGAGAGGGACAAGTCTTAAAATTTATACGTAATCCGGAAAGATTGCAAAATAACATTTTAATTTTGAATAAAAACAAAAAGTATTTAAACCGTGAGGAATTTTTCAGTTTTGAATAATTTTTTTTCAAGACATAACACTGCTTATTTCTATTAAGCAAATGTTCTACTCGTTATTCAAGGCAGCTGTTAACTTCGTTAAAATAAGGGAAATAACTAAGTACACATACTAAATAAACTGCATTTATTTTAAGATAGTGAGCTTCATATATAAAGTAAATTATAGAATTTACTAAATTACTTTGTGGTCTTAGCGCTTAATAAATGTTTATCATATTAAGTTTTTTTTTGTAGTTGTTTTATTTAGCAACATAACTGGCAAATAAAGATATAAACCAATATATCAAACAGTGAGAGAAATATGTGTGTAAATCTTAGACAAATGAAGCTTTAAAAATATACTTATTATACTTTTATTTGTGTGACGTATGAGTAATTTTATATTTTAATAAAAATAATTAATAGTAATTATAACATTGCGTTACGAGAAGGGAATGTCGAGTTCTGACGGGAATAATAACTGGTCACTGTCTCATCGGCATTCATGCTAAGAATATTAGACTCATCCCGGACGCCAGTTGTAAAAGATGCGGCTCACCAGGAGTGGATGAAACGATAGAACACATACTTTGTCACTGTCCAGCGGTGGCAAGAAGTCGCCGATCGATTACTGGTCAGATAAGCTTTAATACTTTGGAGGATATAACGCGAATGGATCTTAGAATATTAAAGAGATTCGCAATGACTTTGAACGTGTTTAACTTGCGCCGCTAGCGAAAAAGAAAAAAGTTTTGTGGTATCGCTATGGACCAAAAGGTCTATGCGAGGTGTAAATCGTACACTGCCACCCTAACCTAACCTATAACATTGCGTTCCGTCATATTAATCTAAAGAATTACGGAAATTTATGTTTTTCTTGATCCAAGAACGAAATTTATTGAAATTTAAAAAATATTTTTCTAGAATAGGTTAGTTAAGGTTATGAAGGATGACGCTGGTAAAAACCAGCATCCATAGAAATTGAATTTCTTATAGATTATAGACATTTCTGACAAACCGACATTTAAAATCCTACTGATGATAACACTAACTGAAATGTTTGAAAGCGGTATGTACCGGTAATACCAGAAATGTGTATAATTTCTAGAAATTCAATTTTTCTTGTGCATTTTTTCAACTTGAAAAAATATAATTAGAGCCGAACCTCGATCTGTACTTACAAAAAAAAAACACTAATAATTTTCATCAATATGTTGAGTTGGAAAGAACATCTATTATACATTATCAATAATTTTTTTAATCAATTATTTTTCTTTATTCTTTTTTATACCCTCCACTCTAGTGATAGAGGGTATATATAAGTTTGTCATTCCGTTTGTAACACATCGCAATATTGGTCTAGGACCTCATAAAGTATATATATTCATGATCCTTGATCGATTTTAAGTCGATCTAGCGATGTCCGTCCGACTGTCCGTCTGTCTGTCTGTCCGTTGAAAACACGCTAACTTTTGAAAGACTTTACGGAGACTCCTGAAGTTTGACATAAATGTTGGCCATTTGCCGGGTCAGGTCGGTATTGCAATCCTGCGAAATCGGTCCAGTGGTTCAAAAGTTATGAGCAAAAGAGTAAATTTCGGCAAGGGTATTTTGCGAATTTACTAGATTAAAACCACTCTAACATTCGAAAAACAATTCTGAGGGTGCTAAAGCTTAGCATATATATTTGTTGTTCCCCAAGTCTGTTTGGTTTTGAATTTCAACTAAATCGGTTCAGTGGTTCAAAAGTTATAAGCAACGCTTTGAATTTCAGATTGGTTTCACCTTAAACTGTTGAAAACTCGTTAAACAAGTTTTAACAAGCATGGTGAAATCCAGTTTTTTTTAAAACTTGTTGTTGTTTGTTTTCCTGCCGTGGCGTGCAGTTTAGTTGTTAGACAAGTAAATATTTGTTATTGTTTTGTTATTGTTTTTGTAACTGTATGTAACGGTGTATAGTTAGTATTTTTGGAAAAATATTAAATACAGTGGGATTTATGTATATGATTGAATGTTAGTTTGTTTTTGGTTTTTAAAAAAGAGGATGGTAAAATAAAAAGAGGGAAATATGTGAAATAGTTTTCTTTTTGTATTACATATATGTATGTAGGTATAAAACAACAAAAATATTTTACAAAGTAATTTTGTTACTCAAATAAATTGTACACTAAAAAAAATATTTACACTCAAAAAAAATGTTACACTCAAAAAAAAATGTACACACTATTTTTTTTTTTTTTAATGAAATGTCACACTCAAAAAAATGTTGACAGTCAAAAAAATTTTACACTCAAAAAAATTTGATTGATTAAAAAAAAGTTTTACTCAAAATAATATTTTTCTAATAAAATATTTGTCATGCAATTTTTTGAAATTTTTTTTTAGAAAATTACTATCAGATAACATTGTGGATGGTATTCATAGATTCGACCAAGTCGAATTTAATTTTTCTACTTGTTTTTATTTACAACTCGTTTTTTTTTTGAATAAATTCAACCTAAAAGGGAACTGGTGACAATGACCGTCGTCTCGTCTGGTGGGAATTGAACCCACGACCCCCACGTTTAAAGGCTAGCACGCTACCAACTAGCCTACGGGGGCCCCAAAACATTATCATGATTCAATGGTTTGGGCAATAGTGCAAACTTGAAACATGTTTCAGAATATAAGAATTTTTCTATAGAAAAATGTCGCAAAATTTTTTTGGCAAAAATGATTCAGAATCTGAGAACTTTTCTACAGAATTTTTTTTATCATAACCTGAGACATTTCTATAGAAAAATGACTCAGAATCTAAAACTTTTTCTTCAGGAAAAATGTCCCATAATCTGAAAACTAAACTACAGAAAAACGGTGATATAGTCTGAGACTTTCTCGTACATGCAAAATGTATCAGAATCGGACACAAAGTATGAGAATCTGATACTTTTTTTTCAGAATCAAAGAATTTTGTTAGGAAAAAATATCTGAGAATCTGAAACCATTTTCCCACAGAAAGAGTTTGAGATTCTGAGAAATTTTCTCAATATCTGAATGTTTTAGAATCTTAGCAATTTTTTATAGGTAGTGATGGGATTCTACCCGGTATATACCCGATGCATGGGTAAATACCGGGTAAATAAATGATAAATACCTTTTTGGGAATTTATTTGGGTATTTATAAAAAGCATTTGAAATCAAACATATGGCAAGCTCTGGTTGTCAATAAGTTGAATAGTCATTTGAAATGAGTTTTTTTTTTATTTTTAAATAAATATGTATATGGGGCATTCAATGTCAAATCGGACACTTTAATCGGCACCTTTAAGGAAAAAACTTAATTTTTCAGAAAAATAGTACTTATTTAGAAAAAAAGATATTTTTTCCAAAAAGTATTAAAGAAAATTTAGTACTTTTTTGGAAAAAAGTACTTTTTGGAAAAAAAAAATAGTTTTTTTGAGAAGAAGGTACTTTTTTTAACAAGTCGATTTTTTTCAAAAAATTACTTTATTTAGAAAAAAATGCTTCATTTTCTTAAATAATACAAAACTTTTTTGTCAACCAGCAGCTAAATTAAATCATTTTGTATATTTAGGTTATGTTGAACTTACCAACATTTTCGAGGTATCCATCCTTACATTTTCGTTCATAACTTTTGAAAAGTTTTTTTTTTAAATAGAGTTTCATATATTTGAAACGTATTTTTTGGTTAAATTTACTTACACAATATTTTGAGTGCAGGATATTTTCCCAACACAGAAAAAAATTTCGAGTTTTTTTTCGCAGAATTTCAACAGTCATTTTTGTTTCAATTTGAATGTAATGAATGATGTTTCATTTGTTTGAAACGTATTTTCTTTTAAATTTACTTACATAATATTTTGAGTTAATATTTGTCAAGCATAGTTAAAGGTGAGTCCTGAGTGATTTTAAGTGAGTGAGCGCAATTCAAAAATCACTCAGGCGACCATCTCTAAACGGAAGTGTTGGAAAAACAATGTTGATTTTTCTATATGCTTTTTAAAACAATTCTTCGCTTATTTGCGCCATCTCCGACAGTTAATTCCATTGTATATACTTAAAGAAAAAAACTTGTAGGTAAACATGAAAGCTTTCTAAAAACTGACTCTAGTTTCTTATAATTTTATTTTGAGTGTACTTATAATTACTTTTATGTTAAAACACACACGTTACGTACAAATATTCTTCTAATGATAAACTTTAAACATTAGTGAAAGAGTTTTGAGTAAAACGGAAACTACAAAATCGATTTAAGTATCAAATAGTTTTTGATATTTACACTTAATTGATTGGAAAATTTAAGAAATGATTTGAAAAACTTATATTTCATACATTAAGTTTAATAAACATAACAGGCGTGTAAATATTGGATCAAAAAGTCAATGGAAATAAAAAAAAACTATATTTACAATGTTTACTAAATTTAATAAATTTGATTTATTAACTATAAAGTAGTGTTTTTCCTCTTCCTTCAGTTTTTTTTTTACACAACACTTTATTTGTAGCCATTTAACACAAATTTAGTGGAAGAATTACACAAGTTGTTGTATAATTAAGCTTAAAGCTGTTTTTTTTCTGCATGGTAAAACTTTATTTTTTTGTTGTTGTTACAGAGTTTTTTGTATGTGTTTGCATTTGTGTGTATGTGTTTAACATTTATTTTTATGTATATGTATGCATGTAGTTCTCTTTTCTACAAACATATGTGTAAAAACTATTTTTCATACATACAAATCACTTTAGTAAATATGCGTTGCTTATACCCTTTTGTAAATTTTATCTGCTTTTTTTTTGTTTGTATGTGTGTGCTTGTGCGTTTGTTTATCTGTGTAAATGTTTCAAAAGTGTTGTAATGTAAACTTTTATTTTCATGGTATAATAAACACACACATGCTTCCCATTTATCCAGTGTTTTCAAAAAACAGAAAAGAAAAACAAGAAAATTTCGTTATAAACTTTTACTGTTTAAGTATCAGACCAGACGTCCAAATGCGATAATAGACTAAGAATGCACTTGTTAAAATAAAAAAATTTAAAATGCAGTGAAATAATATATTTTTATTGTGTGTATTTATTTTTAATAGTAAATTAAGAAATGTTAAGAAATGTTATTTAGAAAAAAATATTAGCAGCAGAAAAACTTTTAATTTTTTTTCAAATTTCCAATAATTCTTTTTAACATCCCGGTGAAAAATGAGCATATATGGATACATATATGTAAATATATGGATGCATATATGTAAATATATGAGCATATATGGTCATATATGAAATTGTATGCCGTCATATATGAGCATATTTGCAACATATATGTCCATATACGTAAAATGAGGGCATATGCCCATTAGAGTGTCCCTTATTTTGGAAATGTTGGAAATCTTGAGACGGTACCCGCTCATTTTTTTCCTTTTGACTTAAAAATAACTCAGGAAAAATTTTACGCCCCTAGGACCACGCCTTCCCTACGCGACGGGGCCTTAAAGAGCGGGGCCTTAAAAATCATTTTTCCATACAAACCAAAAAAATTTTTTTTTGATTTTTAATTTTTTTGTTATTATTTATTATATTACTTGGTTTGCTTATTCACGACAAAAAATTTGATTTTGGTGGGATAAGTCTTTCAGCGCTAAAAAATTTTTCGCAAAAAAAAATTTGAGCCGCCCGGGTCCTACAGTAAAAAATTTTTAAAAAATATTTTTTTTTTAGTTTTGACCAGCAACGATTTTAGCTGCTATGTTGCTTTAAATGATATATATTCATAAAAAAATATTTTTTGTATCTGTGACATCTGTATCGTGTTCTAAAAAAGGGTAAAAAATGCATTGTTGATTTTTTTCGATACACGATCAAGATGTCACAAATATGAATAATATTTTTTTTGGAATATATATCATTAAAAACAACATAACAACTAAAACCGTTGCTTTTCAAAACTAAAAAAAAAATATTTTTTAAAAAATTTTTACCGTAGGATCCCTACGGCTCAAAATTTTTTTTTCGAAAAAGATAAAGATGTCACAGATATGAATAATTTTTTTTTTGGAATATATATCATTAAAAGAAACATAGCAGCTAAAACCGTTGCTGGTCAAAACTAAAAAAAAATATTTTTTAAAAATTTTTTACTGTAGGACCCCGGCGGCTCAAATTTTTTTTTTGCGAAAAATTTTTTAGCGCTGAAAGACTTATCCCACCAAAATCAAATTTTTTGTCGTGAATAAGCAAACCAAGTAATATTATAATTAATAACAAAAAAATTAAAAATCAAAAAAAAATTTTTTTGGTTTGTATGGAAAAATGATTTTTAATGCCCCGCTCTTTAAGGCCCCGTCGCGTAGGGAAGGCGTGGTCCTAGGGGCGTAAAATTTTTCCTGAGTTATTTTTAAGTCAAAAGGAAAAAAATGAGGGGGTACCGTCTCAAGATTTCCAACATTTCCAAAATAAGGGACACTCTAATGCCCATATATGACATATGTGGACATATATGGAGCATATATGTCATATATGTTCATATGCCCTCATTTTACGTATATGACCATATATGTTGCAAATATGATCATATATGCCTTCATACAGTGCCATATATATTCATATATGCTACATATATGGACATTAGAGTGTCCCTTATTTTGGAAATGTTGGAAATCTTGAGACGGTACCCGCTCATTTTTTTCCTTTTGACTTAAAAATAACTCAGGAAAAATTTTACGCCCCTAGGACCACGCCTTCCCTACGCGACGGGCCCTTAAAGAGCGGGGCCTAAAAAATCATTTTTCCATACAAACCAAAAAATTTTTTTTTTGATTTTTAATTTTTTTGTTATTATTTATTATATTACTTGGTTTGCTTATTCACAACAAAAAATTTGATTTTGGTGGGATAAGTCTTTCAGCGCTAAAAAATTTTTCGCAAAAAAAAATTTTGAGCCGCCGGGGTCCTACAGTAAAAAATTTTTAAAAAATATTTTTTTTTAGTTTTGACCAGCAACGGTTTTAGCTGCTATGTTGCTTTAAATGATATATATTCATAAAAAAATATTTTTTGTATCTGTGACATCTTAATCGTGTTCTAAAAAAGGGTAAAAAATGCATTGATGATTTTTTTCGATACACGATAAAAATGTCACAAATATGAATAATATTTTTTTTGGAATATATATCATTAAAAACAACATAAAAACTAAAACCATTGCTTTTCAAAACTAAAAAAAAATATTTTTTAAAAATTTTTTACCGTAGGATTCCTACGGCTCAAAATTTTTTTTTTCGAAAAAGATAAAGATGTCACAGATATGAATAATTTTTTTTTTGGAATATATATCATTTAAAGCAACATAGCAGCTAAAACCGTTGCTGGTCAAAACTAAAAAAAAATATTTTTTAAAAATTTTTTACTGTAGGACCCCGGCCGCCCAAATTTTTTTTTTGCGAAAAATTTTTTAGCGCTGAAAGACTTATCCCTCCAAAATCAAATTTTTTGTCGTGAATAAGCAAACCAAGTAATATAATAATTAATAACAAAAAAATTAAAAATCAAAAAAAAATTTTTTTGGTTTGTATGGAAAAATGATTTTTTAGGCCCCGCTCTTTAAGGCCCCGTCGCGTAGGGAAGGCGTGGTCCTAGGGGCGTAAAATTTTTCCTGAGTTATTTTTAAGTCAAAAGGAAAAAAATGAGCGGGTACCGTCTCAAGATTTCCAACATTTCCAAAATAAGGGACACTCTAATGGACATACATGACGCTATATGAACGCATATATGATCATATTTGTACCATTTTTCACCGGGATGATAATGTTTTTAGGCTGGTGTCTAATTTTAAAAATGATGCAGGACGCCACCTCAGTTTGGCTATATAAGCTAATCACTAGGGCAAGTACTTTCATGAAAATGCATATTTTAACTCAGCATTCTAAATATAACATAAATTAATTATCTATCCTAATCAATGAGTTTTCAATAAAATGGCATTAATTTGTAGTTGCATGTTTTTGCATATTTTGGTTTAAATGCATATTTTTGCATATTTTCTTATAAATTGGACTTTTTTTAATTTTCTACAATAATTTTTCAAAACTTCCTTGGAAATATTTAAAATCTATCCACTACTTCTTATAGAAAAATTTATTTATTTATAGAAATTATATTCTAATGCATTTTTCCTAGAAAATGGATTCTAGAAGTATAATTTTTAAATTCAAAGAAATGTTTTCGATGTAAAATGTTCCTATTCTGAGACATTTTACTAATCGTAAAGAAATAAAATGTTTTCAAATTTAAGATTTTATTAGAGGAAAATTGCGTTTTTATTTTATTTAAAGTTAGGGTGGGTTCTTGTGCCGTTGAGTTAATTTTTTGACTTGAAAATCGGAGAATTCTGAAAAAAGCAAAAACAAAATATTTTAAAAATAAATAATTTTTTTTAGAAAAAAGAACAAAAAGAAGTTAAAAATAACTTGTTCTAGAAAAATATTGTATTTTAATATTTTTTTCTTTTATAAAATTTTTTACTTCAGAAATATTCAGTGACTTAAAGAAAGAAACTTCTAAAGTAAAAAATATTTTACTAATTAAAAATTTTTTCCACTCAAAAACACATTTTTAAGAATTGTCGAGGGCCTTAAAGTATTTGAAAAGCCTAATTTATGCTGACAATTTATTAAAAACAATAATTTTTAGATGCATATTTTTAAAGATTTTAGTGCATATTATGGAGTTTTAGACGCATATTATAGGCACATACATATTTTCGTTTTTTAGATGCATTAAAGTACTTGCCCTACTAATGACTAGGGATGAGATTTTCATGCACTAAAAAATCGAAAATATGCGCTTAAAATATGCACTAAAAAATCCAAAATATGCACTAAAAAACCTAAAAATATGCATTAAAAAATAAAATGTGTGCAAAAAAAATCTTGTTTTCATAGGAAAAACTTCTTAAAAAGCAAAAAATAATGCCGTGTTAAATAGTCATATATAAAACTTTATATAAGCAAGAGTTTTTGAGAAATTAAGAATATCTATAAAAAAAAATTAAAAAGAAAAAAAAATTATTTTTATTATTTTCAAAATAAATTTTTAAAATTTTAAATAGTTTTTGAAACAAATAAATTTCAATATGTGTTTTTGCTAATTTATGCCAAAATATGCAAAAATATGCACTTAAAAGTTTGAAATATGCACAAAATATGCATTTAAAACCAAAATATGCAAAAATATGCATTTTCACCCAAATATGCAAAAATATGCAAAAACAAATCGATGCCATTTTAACGCAAATTTCTTGATTCGGAAAGATAATTGGTCGATATCGTTTTTAGACTATCGACAAAAAACATACATTTGCATGGAAATCTCATCCCTACTAATGACTAATAAAAAAGAAAATAAGAGTTACTGTGTTAATTTTCTTAAAACCAAAAAGGTTTGCAACTTCGATTTGTAATTTGGTTGGTAATTCACCTGCACTAAAAAAAAAAAGTTAGCAAAAAAAATTTAAAGTAAAGTTAGCAAAAAAAAATTAGTTAAATTTAACTAAAAAACATCTGATTTTGAACATACTAAATTTCTAGTTAATTTAACTAAAAATATTTAGTTAACTTTTCGTAGAATGAATGTAGCAAAAAAATCCGTAACTTTAACTAAAAATTCAGCTGACAATTTTGTAACATTTTTATGTACGTATTAACAAAAAAATTACTTAAATTCAGCTAAACATTTTGTAAAAAAATCGTAAATTTGTTAAATATTGATTTTATACACTAACACTTCATATTTGCATTGGAGGTTACACAAGAAATTTCTAACATTTTTTCACTTGACAAATGTTACGAGAAATCAGCAAATTAATTATTATTAATATTCAAAATTCGTAAACTCAGTTTTAAAGTCAACAAAAAAAAAATTAATTCAAAATCGGTTCAAAACGAGTATTTCCGTAAATTGAACTTAACTAAAAAAAGTAGTTAAAACGCTGATTTTAACTAAAAATTTGCTAAAAAGCCAGTAAACTCGAGTTAACAAAAAAAAGTTGTTAACTTTACAGTTTTAGTTTTTTGAGTGTGCTGGTAAATAAAAACGTTTTTCACCAGATGGTGAATAAAAGGTAAAATAATTATTTTTCAACTATTTTTTTTTTTCATCAAATTTTTTTTACAAAATTATTTTTTTCATCAACTTTTTTTCCTCAATATTTTTTATCATCAAACTTTTCTTTTTCTTAAATTTTTTTTTTTATTTAATTTTATTTTTTGTACCAATCTTTTTTATTAATTTTTTTCATTACATTTAATTTTTTTTTGTCAAATTTTTTTTTTTATCATAGTTTTTTTTTCATTAATATTTTTTTTTTTCATCAATATTTTGTTTTCATCAAATTATGTTTCATCAAAAATTTTTTCAATATTTATTTTAAATTAAACGTTTTGTTCCTTATTTCCCATGACCCAATTTTACTGAAAATCAATATTAACCTGACCTCAAAAACTCCAAATGTATAATTTTCAGATTTTTTTATATTTTAATGATTTGTTCTAAATTTTCCTATTTTGGTTTATTTGTCAGTTACGAGTATTTTAGTCCATTTCTCAAGTTTTCAGAATTTTTCCGAATTTTCTTAATTTGTTAGTCATTTTTTTAATTGTTTTAAATTTTTCAACACTTTTTCAATCCGTTTCTGCTTTTCCAAAATTTTCCCAACTCTTTTTATGTTTCAATGATTAACCCTTGCGAAATTATGTAAGAGACAAAAAGTTTAAAGAAAGTATGAATTGAGGTTGAAGTTGCTAGACATGGACGTATACAGGGGGTGGGCACAGGGGGCACGTGCCCCCCCCTTTTCGATTTAAAAAAATTTAAAATTTTATAAAAAATTGAAAAAAAAATTTAAAAAAATAAAAAAAGTCATTTCTATCGAAATATCTTTAAAATATGTTTAAAAAGGATCATAAAATTAATTTCTATAAAAATTTTTAAACTATAAGATTCTAAGACGCTTTTTCTATATTAAAATCTGAGATATTAGGCTTGTTTTTGCAGACCGGATTAAGATTTAGATTAAGTCTATTTATTTAAAAAATGGGTCAAATCAATGCAATTACATACAATTAGTAAATATAAACAGAAAAACATTTTAAGCTTTGTCCAAAATGTAAAGGATGAAAAATAAATTTAGATAAATCCTAGGATTAACTCAGATTTATTTATACCATTATTACCAGGGCTATTATTTTTATAGGAAATTCTCAGAATATCAAGAATTTTTTTTATATTCAAAAAATCAAATTTTGATGGGGTGAGGGGAATGGCGATGTAGTCCTACACTCAAAATAATTCTACAGTAAAAGGTTTAGTAAGTGATTTTGTACTTAAATCTACTAATAAATTACTAATTACCAGTAGTACAGTAGTTTTTTAGTATTTTCAAAGTACTTAAATTAGTAATTTTTACTGGTTTTGAATAATATTAGTAAAAAATTTTAGTATTGATTACCAAAGCCTGCACTAGATCATTTTGGACTAATAAATTAGTACTTTAGTTAAATTTTTAGTTATGAATACCCACGTTTTTTTTTGAGTGTAGTTAAAAATATATATAAATAGGCGATGACAAACAAATTTTGAAAGTTGTGCCCCCCTTTTCAAATTCCTGGATACGTAGCTGTTGCTAGAAATAGAATTGTAGTGTTGGCAACTGTCAAAATTTATTCTGTAGAAACTTTAATATTCACATATGAGGCATTCCACACCAAATGTCCAGCGAAAAAAAACACATGTACCATAAACTTCTGAATAGGTTGTATGGATAGCCCTATATGAACTTAGAAAATTGCGTTTTTGGTTTTTCAATTTTTAAAAAACTGGGCTAAGGAGGCGTGGTCAAATATTGGAAAAATGGTCAAATTTGTGGCGAGTTGCCTTGATTAAATATTTATCACATTAAAACGGAATGCACCACAATCTCAAAAATTTACATTCTTATATAGTTTTGTATGGGCTATCAATTAAAATTTTTTTCTTGGAAAATTTTCAGAACCCGTTCTGAAATTTTCCATTTTTTAAAAATGTCAATTTTATTAAAAAACATGCCACTTTATTTTTCTTTTTTAAATTTTTTTTTTTTTTAAGTTTCGATGTTTGTCCATCCACACAAAAAAATTCAGAAATACGTTCTTCGTTTTTTTTCGAGAAAATCGCATTTGAACTTTAAATTTCATAACAATTTTGTAATTTGCTTATATTTTCTTGATTTAACGTTGCGAATGAGTAATATCAATTGCATAAATATTACTCATTCGCAACGTTAAATCAAGAAAATATAAGCAAATTACAAAATTGTTATGAAATTTAAAGTTCAAATGCGATTTTCTCGAAAAAAAACGAAGAACGTATTTCTGAATTTTTTTGTGTGGATGGACAAACATCGAAACTTAAAAAAAAAAAAATTTAAAAAAGAAAAATAAAGTGGCATGTTTTTTAATAAAATTGACATTTTTAAAAAATGGAAAATTTCAGAACGGGTTCTGAAAATTTTCCAAGAAAAAAATTTTAATTGATAGCCCATACAAAACTATATAAGAATGTAAATTTTTGAGATTGTGGTGCATTCCGTTTTAATGTGATAAATATTTAATCAAGGCAACTCGCCACAAATTTGACCATTTTTCCAATATTTGACCACGCCTCCTTAGCCCAGTTTTTTAAAAATTGAAAAACCAAAAACGCAATTTTCTAAGTTCATATAGGGCTATCCATACAACCTATTCAGAAGTTTATGGTACATGTGTTTTTTTTCGCTGGACATTTGGTGTGGAATGCCTCATATGTGAATATTAAAGTTTCTACAGAATAAATTTTGACAGTTGCCAACACTACAATTCTATTTCTAGCAACAGCTACGTATCCAGGAATTTGAAAAGGGGGGCACAACTTTCAAAATTTGTTTGTCATCGCCTATTTATATATATTTTTAACTACACTCAAAAAAAAACGTGGGTATTCATAACTAAAAATTTAACTAAAGTACTAATTTATTAGTCCAAAATGATCTAGTGCAGGCTTTGGTAATCAATACTAAAATTTTTTACTAATATTATTCAAAACCAGTAAAAATTACTAATTTAAGTACTTTGAAAATACTAAAAAACTACTGTACTACTGGTAATTAGTAATTTATTAGTAGATTTAAGTACAAAATCACTTACTAAACCTTTTACTGTAGAATTATTTTGAGTGTAGGACTACATCGCCATTCCCCTCACCCCATCAAAATTTGATTTTTTGAATATAAAAAAAATTCTTGATATTCTGAGAATTTCCTATAAAAATAATAGCCCTGGTAATAATGGTATAAATAAATCTGAGTTAATCCTAGGATTTATCTAAATTTATTTTTCATCCTTTACATTTTGGACAAAGCTTAAAATGTTTTTCTGTTTATATTTACTAATTGTATGTAATTGCATTGATTTGACCCATTTTTTAAATAAATAGACTTAATCTAAATCTTAATCCGGTCTGCAAAAACAAGCCTAATATCTCAGATTTTAATATAGAAAAAGCGTCTTAGAATCTTATAGTTTAAAAATTTTTATAGAAATTAATTTTATGATCCTTTTTAAACATATTTTAAAGATATTTCGATAGAAATGACTTTTTTTATTTTTTTAAATTTTTTTTTCAATTTTTTATAAAATTTTAAATTTTTTTAAATCGAAAAGGGGGGGGGCACGTGCCCCCTGTGCCCACCCCCTGTATACGTCCATGTCTAGCAACTTCAACCTCAATTCATACTTTCTTTAAACTTTTTGTCTCTTACATAATTTCGCAAGGGTTAATCATTGAAACATAAAAAGAGTTGGGAAAATTTTGGAAAAGCAGAAACGGATTGAAAAAGTGTTGAAAAATTTAAAACAATTAAAAAAATGACTAACAAATTAAGAAAATTCGGAAAAATTCTGAAAACTTGAGAAATGGACTAAAATACTCGTAACTGACAAATAAACCAAAATAGGAAAATTTAGAACAAATCATTAAAATATAAAAAAATCTGAAAATTATACATTTGGAGTTTTTGAGGTCAGGTTAATATTGATTTTCAGTAAAATTGGGTCATGGGAAATAAGGAACAAAACGTTTAATTTAAAATAAATATTGAAAAAATTTTTGATGAAACATAATTTGATGAAAACAAAATATTGATGAAAAAAAAAAATATTAATGAAAAAAAAACTATGATAAAAAAAAAAATTTGACAAAAAAAAATTAAATGTAATGAAAAAAATTAATAAAAAAGATTGGTACAAAAAATAAAATTAAATAAAAAAAAAAATTTAAGAAAAAGAAAAGTTTGATGATAAAAAATATTGAGGAAAAAAAGTTGATGAAAAAAATAATTTTGTAAAAAAAATTTGATGAAAAAAAAAAATAGTTGAAAAATAATTATTTTACCTTTTATTCACCATCTGGTGAAAAACGTTTTTATTTACCAGCACACTCAAAAAACTAAAACTGTAAAGTTAACAACTTTTTTTTGTTAACTCGAGTTTACTGGCTTTTTAGCAAATTTTTAGTTAAAATCAGCGTTTTAACTACTTTTTTTAGTTAAGTTCAATTTACGGAAATACTCGTTTTGAACCGATTTTGAATTAATTTTTTTTTTGTTGACTTTAAAACTGAGTTTACGAATTTTGAATATTAATAATAATTAATTTGCTGATTTCTCGTAACATTTGTCAAGTGAAAAAATGTTAGAAATTTCTTGTGTAACCTCCAATGCAAATATGAAGTGTTAGTGTATAAAATCAATATTTAACAAATTTACGATTTTTTTACAAAATGTTTAGCTGAATTTAAGTAATTTTTTTGTTAATACGTACATAAAAATGTTACAAAATTGTCAGCTGAATTTTTAGTTAAAGTTACGGATTTTTTTGCTACATTCATTCTACGAAAAGTTAACTAAATATTTTTAGTTAAATTAACTAGAAATTTAGTATGTTCAAAATCAGATGTTTTTTAGTTAAATTTAACTAATTTTTTTTTGCTAACCCGTTCTGAAATTTTCCATTTTTTAAAAATGTCAATTTTATTAAAAAACATGCCACTTTATTTTTCTTTTTTAAATTTTTTTTTTTTTAAGTTTCGATGTTTGTCCATCCACACATAAAAATTCAGAAATACGTTCTTCGTTTTTTTTCGAGAAAATCGCATTTGAACTTTAAATTTCATAACAATTTTGTAATTTGCTTATATTTTCTTGATTTAACGTTGCGAATGAGTAATATTTATGCAATTGATATTACTCATTCGCAACGTTAAATCAAGAAAATACAAGCAAATTTTTCTCGAAAAAAACGAAGAACGTGTTTCTGAATTTTTTTGTGTGGATGGACAAACATCCAAACTTTTAAAAAAAAAAAATAAAAAAGAAAAAAAAAAGTGGCATGTTTTTTAATAAATTGACATTTTTAAAAAATGGAAAATTTCAGAACGGGTTCTAAAAATTTTCCAAAAAAAAAATTTCGATAGCCCATACAAAACTATATAAGAATGTAAATTTTTGAGATTGTGGTGCATTCCGTTTTAATGTGATAAATATTTAATCAAAGCAACTCGCCACAAATTTGACCATTTTTCCAATATTTGACCACGCCTTCTAAGCCCAGTTTTTGAAAATTAGAAAAACCAAAAACGCAGTTTTCTCAGTTCCACATAGGGCTATCCAAACAACCTATTCAGAAATTTTATGGACACATGTTTTTCTGTAGCGGGACATTTGGTGTGGAATGCCTCATATTTAAAAAACAAATTCCATGACCAAGACAAACCGACATTTAAAATCCTGCTGATGATAGCACTAACTGGAGTGTTTAAAACCAGAAATGTCTATAATTTTTAGAAACTAAATTTTTCTTCTGCATTATTTTCGACTTAAACCCTTATAACTATTATTTTTTTAAATTTTTCAAAAGTTTTGTTAAACTTTTCTGTTTTTTTTTCTTCATTTTCTAAAATTTTTCCGATTTTTTTTTTTAAATTTTATCAGTTTCCAAATTTTATGTGATTTTTTATTTTTTGTTATTTTCACAGATCATTTTTGATGTTATCCTTATTTTGTGAGAACATATTTCATAAGCATTTTTTGATTAAGTTTATTCTAGCTCGAGGTTAATTTTTCTTTACTAAATAAAACTTTTCTTATAGAATAATTTTCAAGAATTTTTTTTTCGTTTAAAATTTTTTTATGTTGGTTGTTTTAAATTAATTTTTTTTTTGGTCGCAGTTTTCTTCTTCTAATTCTCAATGAGGGTAGATTTGAATATGTATTAATATTTTTAATTGGGCATTAGCGATTTGTCATTTGAATTCCCTATGCTACTTGTATTTGCTTTTATTATATTTGCTAAATAGTTTAGAAAACGGAATCTGGCAAATTCCGAAACATGTGTCGATTAAGTCTTGCAAAAATTACCAACATAAATAAATTTAAAACAGAAAAATGATTTTCTTGATAATAATCCTATGAGGAAATCATAGTTTTAATAAGTAAAGGAAATAATGACCTCGAACTAGAATAAACCTACTCAAAAAAATATGTTTACACTAACTTTTATTTTTTATTTAAATGAATAAAAGGGGGTTTTACGTAAAATTAAGTAAAAATCTAGACAAAATGATTAAAAAATTGTTTAACCAATTACTATCATGTTCATTTATTCAGCCGAGTCAAATTCGACTATTCTGCTTGATTTATTTGTTCTGGATTTTCAGTTATTTTCAGGACTTTATTCTAAAATTTTCTCTAAATTATTGTGATTGAAAGGTATTAAAAATTCTAAAATTTTAAGAAATTTTTCGTTAAGAAAAATTATCAGATTTTAAGAAATTTTTCGTAAATTTTCATTAACTATAAAATCATAAAATATTTTATAAATATTTACTTATTCAAATATTAACTCATCTATAGTACAAGCACTTAAGAGCTTACAATTAGACAAGAAGCTAAATTTTAATATAAGACTATAGTAATAAAATGGTAATCATAATGTATGAGTGAATATTGTAAGCTGTACAAATGTGTGTAAAAGTATAAATATTATCTTTGCATGTGTGTGTGTGTTTTTTTTTTTTTAATAAACTGTATGTTATTTATAGGGCAAGTACTTTCATGCATCTAAAAATCGAAAATATGTGCCTATAATATGCTTCTAAAAATCAAAAATATGCACTTAAAATTTAAAAATATGTATTAAAAATTAAATGCTTTAACTAAAAGAGAGCTTTGTTAATATAAATTAGATTTTTTCAAATACTTTAATGCCCTCTACAATATTAAAGAAACGTTTTTTTTTTAGTTTATTTAAAAAATATTTTTTTATTGACACATTTTGTAATAAAACATTTTAATTGAAAAAAATTGTTTCTGGAAATACTTCTTTAGCAATTTTTGTTAAGAAAAAATAATTTTTTGGGTATAAATTTTTTTGAGCTAAAAAAATTACTTGAGTCACAAAACTAATTTGAAAAATATTTTACAAATATTTTTGCGGCTATTAATCTCTTTCAAAACGTATTTAGCGTTTTGTCCAACACGTGAATTCGGGATAAAACTATCTTGCTTTCACGGTTTTGTTCATAACTTCTTAAGTACTGTGCAAATTTCGCTAAAATTCAATACCAACCTGACCAGGAGAATGACAAAAATTTTTGTATAGGCATTTCTGAGACAATTTTCCTGTAATAAATTGTTAAAATCTAAGAATTTCTCAGAATAAGAAAATTTTAAACTTTTTTTTAAGAATCTAAAAACTTTATTTTCAGAAACAAATTTCTAAGGAAATGTCTCAGAATATCATGTCTATAAGAAAATAATATTTTTTTAGGATAAGTAGTGGCTCGGTCTTGGTTTATGTTAAGGTTTTTGAAATGGTTTTTAAAAAAATGTTAATGAAAATTAAAATAGTGCAATTTATATGAAAATATGCAAAAATATGCATTTATACCAAAATATGCAAAAATATGCAACTACAAATCGATGCTATTTTATTGCAAATTTATTGATTCGGATAGATATTTAATTTATGTTATGTTTGGAGTGCCGCGTAAAAACATGCATTTTCATGAAAGTACTTGCCCTAGTTATTTACAAATAAGCTTAACTTTTATAATATTGTGGTTACAAAATGTTATGAATATTATTTCAACAACTTGAGATGAAGAAAATATAAAAATTATTTATATACATACGCAACAAAGCACTCACACACACACACACATATACAAATTTGTGTAACCTAACTTATATTTACTTACTAACACACAGACAGTCCTATAGAAGAACTAGTATAAGAAGTTGAATAAGTTAAGTTTATGAGTCAACAAAAATAAAGTGGTAAGACAAAAAAAAAAAGAAACTCTAGACAATTTCATGTTGTGCTGATATTGAAGTTACAAGGATATGAACTGATTTGTCAATAAACAAACCAACATTTATCCACTCTTCAATCTTTTGGTTGTAGACAATAATATTTAGTTGTTAACAACAACTATATTATTATGTTTTACAGGGTAATGCTTAAAGAGATTTTAGTTTTTTTTTTGTAGAATCTAACAAAGCATTTTGTTGTTTAAGACAAACGAGAAATCATAAGTTTCTTAGAGTCATTTGTTCAGTAGCTACAAAAAAGTAGTAAAATTCTCTTTAATACTATTTTCCTAGAATTTAGAATGGGACTTTGTAAAATAATTTAATTTTTAAATTTTCATTTCGTTTGTAAATCTTACGTTTTCGTGAATATTAGTTAAGATAATAAAAAAGTACCAAAGTACCTTTTTTTACTTAAAAAAAGTACCACACTATAATTTGTATCCCTTATTACAGCCTTATAGTTAAGTTTCTAAAAATACGTTTTATCTATCACACGGCAAAAAAAGTACCAAAGTACACTCAAAAAAAAACGTGGGTATTCAATACTAAAAATTTAGCTACGAGTACTAATGTTTTAGTCCAAAAGGACCTAGTGCAGGAATTGGTAATCAATACTAAAATTTGTTACTAATATGTAGTACATGAAAAATACTAAAAAAACAGTAAATATTACTGCAATTTACTACAAATTTAGTAAATATAATTACTAAAAAAATCATAAATATTTTAAATTTTTGCCCTATTTAGTAAAAAAAATTACTAATTTTAGTAAATAAAATTGCTAATTTTAGTTAATAAAACTACTACCTATATCAGTTTTAGTAAATAAAAATCAGAACAAATTTTATATAAATGATTTTTTATTTCACTTCGGTTATAAGATATACTTAATTACATGTCTTCTTGCGCTGCTTAAAAATGTACCATAGATTGTACCACGTCAGACATTTGAAAATATAAATGTTGTCGCCATACCATTGAAATATATTTTGGAAGCGATTGCTAAAAATATAAAAAAAAAATAATATTTTCTCAATACATGTTCAAATGTATGTACAAACATTTTACTACAGAGGGTGCTTTTTTTATACATAAATTTTTTTTGTATACGTGTGTGTATCCATAATATTCTTCTTCAGCTTGAATTTTTTTCTTACACAATCATTGAAACAAAAAACGATTTAACAAAAAATATTATGTAGTTTTATTATTAATTGCATTTTATTTAATGTACATATTTAAATAAATAAATAACATTTATATTTAATTACTTTAACACAATTTAATAAAATAAATTTAACATATATTTTTTTCACAAACACTCCGTGACTGGGTATCGCGTTGTTACTTTTTCTAATTCTTTTTCGCACTAAACAAACAGAAAAAACAGTTGGTAGCACTGCAGTTAATGCGAGCAAACGTAGTGTTCGCACACACTGCAGCAGCAAGCAGCAGACGGCAAAAAATATAAAGTACCTGTTTAATTATAAATTTATTAAAGCTGTACTTATTGTATTTGCAAATTGATGTGTGATTTTGCAATGTTAAGAAATAAAAAATACGGCATTTTAGTGAAATTATAATTAAATAGTGTACTCTTAAGTTTTGCTGTCTGCTGCTTGCGGCTGAATTGTGAAGGAGCGTTTTGTCGCTATTAAAAACAGTGTTGCCATTATCAATATGAAAAAAAGCGCAAAAATCGTAGAAAAAGGGTAAAAATTTACCAAACAAAAATCAGCGCCAAGAAAAAAGAGAAAAATTAAAAAAAAAAAAAAATAGAAAATGTGCTTTTTGAGGTAAAAAGGATAAAAAGCAAAAACAAAAAAATACGTAGTTGTAAAAAAATTTAGAAAATATGTACCAAAAAGTTTTTACACAAATACAAGTAGGAAAGTCCAAACATGGACCGATTGGATATTTTTTTTTAAGATCTTTAATTACTGGAAAAAACACATATAAAACAATTATGAGAGAAATATGCTTCTTTTAACTGAATATCGGCGACTAAATCTACTGGGAGTAACGGTATGCATTACCATGTAATGCATAGCCACAAAAAATGGAAAAATATGTACTAGTTATTCCCTACCGCTTACCATAGGCTAGGGCTGTCAAACGGGATCGGTTTTTTAAAATCCCGGGATTCGGGATTTGAAAATCCAAATCCCGGGATCCCGGGATTTTTCGGGATTTCGGGATTAAATTTCTTTGATTATAAAGTAAAAAAATAGTATACTCTTTATGTTTCAATTTTATTGTGTATATTAAGGGGGCTACTGTGGGTTAATTGGTAGCGTGCTAGCCTATTAAGCAGGGAGTCGAGGGTTTGATTCCCACGAAAACCCTTGGGTCGATTTCGCTACAACGAAATTATTAAAATGATTTCTAATTATTCTGATTATTATTTAAAGGCATTTAAAAAATTAAGTATACGCCACTTATGCAGTTTTCAAGTAATTATTATTATTAAATATTTAGCAATAAACGAAAAAAAAGTCTTGCGGGGTTTGTTATGGAAAATGACAACTTTTATTTGCTTTTGGTTTCATTCCATTTCAATTTTCGTTGTTGCACTGTATAATTTTAAAACTTATTTAAAGAAGATTTTAAATAATAAAATGATTTAAAGGAGAAAAGTAATAATATAATACATTAGACTTGCATTTTTTTGTATAAAAAAGTTTTTCTTTCAATTTTGAACGTCCGGGAACATTTTTATTCTCCTACGCCTAAACTTATGTGGCACAAATTAGAGGTCAGTCGGATTAAATTTACCCGTGGTACCCTTCGATCAAAGTTTCGGATTTTTGGAAAATTTTCGCCAAAATCTGCAAACTTTGGTCAAAGGGCTCCGTCAATGTTGCTTACTGGATAGTGAGTTGGACTATTATTCAGCAAGCCTGTGTATAATTCTCAGCTCAGCCAAATTAGCTACGATCAAATTAAAAAAAAGTTTTAGTTTTAATTTGTTTATGTAAATGTAACAATAATTGAACAAAGTTGTATTTTTAAAAATAAGTTCTCATACATTTTTAATATTTCAAAAATCCCGGGATTTGAGCTTAAGAATCCCGGGATTCGGGATTCATTTTATGGCAAAAATCCCGGGATTTCGGGATTCGGGATTTCGGGATTGACAGCCCTACCATAGGCCTTATTTTTTTTTTTTAATTTTTCATGCATTACGAAGGTTCATGCATTATTTTGAGTCTTATCCCAAAAAATCATTAATCCTGTATAGAGTAAGGCCACGTTCACACTACATGAACTTATACCTAATTCACATCTAAGATGAAATCACATTCGATCACAACGCATAGCGTTGTTCAAAGTTCTGTGTAAATTGGTTTTATAAAAACAATAAATTGTATTGAAATTTTTACGAAAATAAACCCCAATTTTCTTTATTTAACTCTATCAAAAATACATATTTTGATTGCGTCATTACAAAAATACAACTCCATAACCAAAAATTTAAATTAGCCGACGATTCAGAGCAAACGCCGCCGTCGGCAAGCAAATGGGGCGAGTCGCCACAACCGAAAGTTCCTCGTCGGCACAATAAAAATCAATTGTTAGAGTCACTTAATTCAAATTTAAAGGGGTTGTTTGTATGAGGCCAAGGTCCAAACATGGTTCAAATTTTCCCAATTTCATTAGGTCTTGGGCTTAACTTTCAAATTTCAGCAAAATCTATTGATATTACAAAAATCACAAATTAAAAAAAAAATGGAAAAAACACCGTAAATACCTTATCTTTAAAAACGCGTATTTAAAAAACGGCAAAACCAAAAAAGCACCAGCAAATACCCGAAATGTAACATAATGGCAACACTGAATTAAAATCTAACGATTTTGCAGCAAAAACTGTTGGTAGCTCTGCTTGTAAACAAGCGCCCCCTTACGGAATTACTACTAACAAAAATAAATTAAAAACCTAATAAATTACTGTATATTAGTACTTTTTTGAGCTAAAAATAGTAAAAAAATTAGTAAAACCAACTACCAACAAAAATTACTCATAAACAGTAAGAAATACTAATTTTAGCACTTTGAAGATACTAAAAAAACTACTGTAATACTGGTAATTGGTAACTTATTAGTAGATTTGGGTTACCAACGCACTTACTAATTTTTTTACTGTAGAATTATTTTGAGTGTACTATTTTTTACCCATCAATACCCGATTTTTATAAAAAATTCCCGAAAAGTGTTTAAAATTAAATTAAGTATTAAACATTAAAGTTTCTGGGATAATTAGTTTAGAATGTAGATGTGAAAGTACCAAAGCAGTTTTGAAAATTTCTTTAGGCATATTTTAGCTGAAGGGTCTTACATGATGCATCTCAAATTATTTTTTGCTGATGGTTAATCCTTAATGCCAAATCTCAAGTTTCTAAGATCAGTAGTTCAAGAAACAGAAAAAGTACCAAAAAAAAAGTACCAAAGTACCATTTATAGTTATTTTCATATACTTTTTTATGGAATTGGATATCTCTAAATGGACTACCCTATTTGTCAGATAAACTAGTATTAACATACCATACTTTACATACATAGTAGTATTTCATAAGACATTTTCTATAATACTATTCCATTTAACTCGTATCACTTCCATGTTGTTTTCTGTCTTATTCTTGATTTTAAGCATCCCACTTGACACTCCACTCATACTTTTATTACTTTATGAAATTCCGCATAATATTATTTCTTGACAACCAAAAATTGTTATAATAATATTGCAAAAATATTGTTTTAATTTTTTCCAAGAAATTTAAAAATAAATTCCTTCAAATATTGTATTCTTTCTCAAAACATTAAATCATGATAATGTTTTTTTTTGCTAATGATATTGTTGTATTTAACCCAATAACGATGAATGGGTAGAAAAATACCCAAAAATATAGCTGTCCTAGAAAAATTCTAGCTTTAACCAGGCGAATGGTATTGCAAAAATTTTTGAATTGATTGAAGAAATATAAAACTAAAAAATAATTTTTAGGAGTCAGATCGGAACATGACTTGGGGGAAAATTAGCGGGTCAAAAGTTAATAATTTTACAAAGTTGACAATTTTTGAGATAAATGGATCAGGAAAGTTTGGAGAGCGGACTTCCCGAAAACTCTTTTGGTGCATTATAACATAACATATTTTCTATCTAAAAACCAAAAATTACCAATTCTCTGGGCTATAGATTCAATTTTATGGCATGGGTATTAAAATACCCACTTAGGCATAAAAGGGTTCTGAATCTAGTTTTTATTTTTATAATTTTTTTTTAAAAGAATTTCAAGTAAAAACGTGTTTTTTATAAAAACAAAGTTGGAATGACGATTTGAGAATACAAAATAAGTTTTCCTGCTAAATTTCAAAAGAAATGCTATTATAATACGGTAATTAAAGTCATTTGAGATAAATTTTAAGGGAATGGTTGTATGGGGGCTATGTCTAAAGTGGACCGATTTTTTTTTTCAATTTCAACTGGCTTCATCATTAGGCCGATAGAAGGTTCTGTTTTAAATTTGAGCCAAATATATTGAAAAATGGGACCTGTATCGTGTTTATAACGTTTACATGGACCGGCAGACAGACGGACACACATCGCTTAATAAACTCATAAGTGGTTCTGAGTCAATCGGTATACTTTTAGATGTGTATTTAGTAAATTTTCATCAAAACTTAAAATATTTATGTTTATTGTTATCGTTTTCAAGATTTTATATTTAACAAAAAAAATTATTTTAGAACTCGTTAATGCCTGAGTGGGTAGAAAAATACCCAAGAGACACAGGTTCGTGTACGACAGATAAAAAAAATAATAAAGTTTGACGTTTCAATATAAATGCCGTAAATGCAATTTTATCAAAATCGGACCACGAAATCGGGGGTCATTAATGGGTTAATTTCCGTCCTTGCAAACGCATTGAAACATCGTTCAAGGTCCATTTTGGGTTCACATAGCGATGCTAGAATTTTTTATACACGGATTTGAAGTTGGTGATTTTAAGCCATTTAACGTTTTTGTATACTAGACATGGCCCCTACTTTAAGGGCCCTGGTGTTGCCCTAATTGGACATGTGAGGTTCAGTCTTTATGAATTTCACTGCAATCGTTCCAGTACTTACTGAATGTCCGAGTTATTAAAAATAAACCACTGTGCACCGTTGCGTATGCTTGTTATTTAAAGGCAATTACAAAATTAAGTATACAGTTTTTAAGTAATTATAATTTAATAATTACACTGTGCTACAAAATAAACAAAATCAAATATACTTTTTAAATGAGGTAGTTAAGATTGTAGGTCTCATCGAAAAGATCACAAAAATGGCCACCAAGCTTGCCAGACAACCTCAAATTTAAAAGTTATTGTCAAAAAACTTGTTTAGAACTTTTCTCACTAAACCACGTGTAACTTAGAAAATCTTCCACCGATTTTCAGTTTTTTAACTGTTTTGGATAGAAGAAGAATACGGATTTTTGTGTGGTCTATACATATTAGAAAACTAAGTATTGCTTTTTCAACAATATCTAATTTTTTTTGTTATTTTTTGAAAAATTTTTAAGTTTATCGTTTTTTTTATGCTATAGTTCGTTTAACAACATTTATATTTATAAATGTAAGTATTCTTAAAGAAAATTTAATTCTGAATATGATGAGCTTTATCATGAAAACATCAGATAACAATTGACAGAGCTGTGATAATTTTTCTAAAACATAAAATTAATATTTTGCATAAAATCGCCAGGCAAAAAAAATAAAAATTAAACGAACATAATGAGAGGTAGCGTATCATTATTTTAAAGGATTTTGGCCCCCTGAATTCGAATTTGACCTTGAAATTGCTCTATCTTATTAAGTTGTTGAAATATCAATTTATGTTAAATATCTCAAAAACCTGACGTGGTAGAGCAATTTTAAGGCAATTTTAAGATTCCGATTCAGCGCGCCAAAAACCTTAAAAAATATTATGCATGATTTCTTATGATAAACTCATTTTTTTGCCTGGGTTTTCTGAGCGGGATTTCGAGCAAAATTCTAATTTTCTTTTTTAAAAAAATTATCACAACTCTGTCAATTTTTATCGGATTTTTTCAGGATACAAATCATCGCGTTCAGAATTAAATTTTCATTAAGAATGCGTTGTTGAATGAACTAGATATTTGATTGTTGTTGTCCTAAGCAGTTTCGTATTGCATTTGAGCGAAATCGGTTCAGCGGTTCAAAAGCCATGTAAGAAAATGTAAGAACATCTTGAAAATTTCGGTAAATTCAATATAACCTAAAAATACAAAATGCTTTAATTCGGCTGCTGGCTGACACATGTGAAAAGAATTTTTCACCAAATGGTATTTAAACAAGTACAAACAGATTTAAAAAAAAAAAAAGATTATTTTTTCACCAAAAAATTTTTTTTTCGCGGATTATTTTTTTGTTTGTTTTTTGCAAAAATATATTTTTTCTCATTGTGGAGGGTATCAATACATTCTTCGGCAAGGCCGAATTTAACTTTTTATTTGTTTCATTTCTATTTCGTTATTTTTCAAAGCACCTTCCAGTACTTGCTTATATGTTTTAAAATACTGGTCAGATTCTGCCTACAGCTACTATATATTAAACATCAACTTTATTTTCTCATCCGACTTCACGGAGCATCAATCAATTTGAATTTCCCTAATTTTATATAATTTTTTTTTTTCTCCACCACTTATATAAATATTTGTGCATTTGAAATTATGGTTTTATGATAATTTTTTGTAACTTTAAAAAATATTTTGATGATATGCAAATACTGTCTGATGCTAAATAAAAAACAGTTTGGAATTATATTTCCCAAAAAAAATCCATAATTCCAAAGTTAAAGTAAAAAATAAATGTAAAAACCACGTGATGAGTACTAAAACACCTGGCATAGTTGGCACTAAAAAAAAAAATAATAAAAATTTGCAAATATTTTAACAACTTTTTATAAAAGAGTTAAAAGTTTTAGATTTTTTTCTTCCAAATGCAATTGAAGTTCTTTTTATTTTTTTTTTGTTATACTATTTCAAGTACATATGTAATAAAAAATTATGGACTATAAATGTTAAAAAAAACGTAAAAAAATCAAAGTTAATAATATCTGCTTGGTGGAAATTGTAGCTTCAAGTAGAATGGTTTAGTATGGAAATAAGTAATTTCAGTTATTTTTAATAGACTGGTAAATTTTTCAAATACTAACAATAAAAATTTAATGATACTTAACTGATTTAGAGAACTGTGTATAAAATACATTTATTTTATACAAATAAAACATATAAAATGTATTATTATTATTAAATTTATTTTTATTATTTTGAATTTATATTTTACATAACGATAAAATTTAATGTGTAGTGTAAAAACGTTAAATATTGAAAATGAATTGAAACAAAAGAACTAAATGATACTAAATGTCAAAACAAAACATAGAATTGAATTGAAACAATTTGTACTAAAAACCAATGTAAAATGGTTTAAGCTTATACCATAAAAATACCACTTGAATTATAAGACTAGAACGGTGAGCATCTACAAATAAATCACTATTGAAATTAACACTAATTGGGTTTTTATTTTCTCTACTCTAATCCTAAAATCCCCAAACCTAATCCTAAACTTAACCCTATGATTTATAATTTCTCGACCAACGAGAAATTGTAAGTTAAAAAACTGCCCCTTTATCTAGAATTTGTCAAGTCATAATCATCAATAAGGTGAGGAATCTCTTTTCACCAAATCCTCCTCAGCTGACAATCATCTGTCATATTATTAATTGGTAGCCACACCAATTTAATACATGGTCCAACGTGAGAAAAAAAGGAATCAGTGACGTAAAAGGAAACCAATTCAAAGCTCACCACAGCAAAGAACAATGAGGTAAATTGGAATCTAAACTCAGTCTCAATAAAACGTCATAAGGTACGGACAAAAACAGTGAGTAAAAAAGTGCATAAAAAACCTCAATATATAAAAAATTAAAAAAGCGGAAAAAATCATATAACAAAAAGAAAAATCAAATAAAACGTGAAAAAGATATTTATATTATTAATTTCGTCCGAATTCGTAAAGAAAAAATCATTTTAAGTTAAACATTAAAACGTCGGCATCAAAAGTAAAAAATATCATTATAAACGTGTAAATTTTAAAATCGAAAAAGACAAATTTATCGTGGTGTTGAAAAAATACAGAAAGTCGCGTAAAACTCGTAATAAAATAGTAAAAAAAATCGCGTATTTAGAGAAAAAAATCGCCTAATGTACGAAGTTTGCAAAGTGCCCTAAATTAAAAATATAAAATTGTTAAAAAAAACGTATTTAGAAAAAATTTTGCCGGCAACAAAAACAAAAAAACCGTTGTAATTTATTAGCAAAATTTTATAAAAATTTGTCTTCAAGAACAAAAGAAAAAAAATACCGTTCTTTTTTTATTATTTTTCAATTTGCTAATTTCTCACTTATCGTAATTCGTTAAATTGCATATTTTCCTTTGTCGATCCAAGACAAAATTTTAAAGTGGTGAATTTTATTTAATGGTCTCTTTATAAAAAATCTCAAATAAAAGAGTGATTACACGCACAAAATTCTAAGGAATTATTCTCTTAAATACAAATGCAAATTAATACGTCTGTAAAAGCTTTTATTTTTATCAAAATAAAAAAAATTTAAGAGAGTCACATTAAAATAAAAAATAGAACAAATTGTTTACAACGAAATTGACAATATCATTGAAACGTCCAGTTATATTGATTTTTCCCCTAAATTAAACTCAACGATTATAAGGTAAATTGCTTTTCATATTAAAACGAAAATAAATTATCCGTCTCTCTACTTAACTAAAGAGAAAAATAAGTTCATATTTAAAATATAAGTGAAAAGGAAATTAGAACAAAATAAAACATAAAAATAAAATAGAAGTTTAAAACAAAGTGCAAAGTTACTCTTAAATACAATTGTCAAACTTTCTTTATTAGTGCATACACACTCGAACCAGTTCTCTTTAAAAAATAAATTAGAGTTAACCCATTAAAAACCCTAACTACTACAGGGAAAATAGATTTATGTTTTTTAAATCAAAGTTTTGTTTTACGCTTTTAAAACAACCCAATTATATAGTTTTTTTTTTCTAATAATTAAAAAATTAAACTCGTCATCAAGTAAAATTTTAAATTTAACAGAAGTTAAAAAATATTTGTGAAAAAAAGTAAAAATATTTTGTGCCCTAAACTGGTACTCTGGCTCAGCACAGAATTTACTTCCACATAACGTTCACGCATTCTAAATTATTTTTTATCTCTACTGAATAAAGTGAAATTAATTGGTTGAATTTTAAATTTATTGCACTAAAACTAAAATGCACTAAAATTACTTGTATCAAAATAAAAAGAGAAATACAAAAAAACTCTCTTATGCCAGTTAACACAATACCCAGTTAAATCAGAGTTAACGTAATCTCCGGTCAGTCAACGCAATTTGACATCTATAACCTGTAACGGCGCCGCGTGATGGTAGTAAAGAGAGTAAAAAAACACAAGAGATAGTAACTATACCCTAAGGGGTACATAAAAAGTGTTTTACTACAGGAGGGAGTAAACCATGACTGTAAGGCGAGAATTTTAACATAAGGCCAAAAGCTCGACTCAACATTCACAAAACGAATAATTTCAATAAACCATATAAATTCCAATATAAAACACAGCTAAATCTCGGCCACGCAAACACAACAATTGGTTCTCGAAAAGTTACTCTTCTTACTCTGTTTGAACGATTCAAAGGTCGGCGGGACCCGTCTTTCCTCTAGCTTCAGTGGGTGGGGAGGTTCTTGACCCCGATCGGACAAACCACACGTTACACATTTTATTACAGAGTCCCTGATTAAGTGGTTGCTATAAAAATGAGAATGGACTGGTATGCTAATTTATTGATCCCCATATGGATTTAAAAAAAATATAATAAACTGTAGGGTGAAATTGAAAAATGGGGTATTTAATGTAGAATTTTTGGGAGGGAAATTGATGTTAAATCCCTTGGGCTCACAACCCACCACAACCTATGTCCTTCATTGTCCCTAACAATGTTGTATAGAAGGACCCTAAAACTTGGTTATATTTTCATCAACCGTAAAGGAAAAAGTCTTTAGATTTTTATTCACACATCCTTGGATGTTTATTCACAATAAAATTCATTTATATGGCATACTAAACTAGCAATAAAATATTTAAAAAAAACTAATCAAAACTAACTTTTAAACAATTCTTATAAACGTTAGTTTTATATCTAATTCTCATTTCTAAAAATATTTATAATTTTTAGATAATAATCTAACTTTCAAATTTAATTCATACTAACTAATATTTTTCTTATTTGCACTTTGACGTTGTTATAAATGGCATAATTTCAAAAAAAAAAATAACCAACACAAACGCGATAACCGACTAAATTAATTTCGAACGAGATTGTAGGGTGATTAAATAATTTTACCGAACTTTGTTTGTTTACGTTTTGTAACTAAATATATTTTTGATCATTATGTTTTCATATAGTGGAGAGTTTGAATTTAGCAAAAGCTTTTACTGTTTCTTAAATATGGGAAGGATCCCCATTAAACATGTTTAAGTATTTTTAATAAATTGTGTAAATCATGCGGTGTAAGAGAATTTATAAAAAATATTTATTTAAAATTGCTTTTCTTATGTTTTAAAGAAATTTAATTAATTTACAGAAATTATCATCAAAAAATATATTTCAAAAATTGATATTAATCACACATTGCAAAATTTACTTTTAAGTAACCGTTAATCAAACATTTAATTTAAGCACCAAAATAGCAACACATCATTATCAAAAAAAACAATTTTAATTATTTAATAAAAAATTTATAGAATCATGTGAAATCAAAAATATCCTTTATGCAAGAAAATACCAATATGCAAATGTCAAACTTTACTTAACGTTTTCCAACTTTATCATATTAAATATTTAAAAGAAAATGTATAAAATCTCTTCAATTTTATAAATGATGAAATTTAAAATTTTATAATTACTTCAAAAGCATTTAATTTACGATTTTTATTTTTCGGGTGTAAATAACACATAATTTAACTATGCTTCTTCTTGTTTTTTATTTCTCCAAAAAGCTCTTTTTACTTATTTTCTTTAATTGGCATGTTCTTACTTAATATTTAAAACAACAAATATGTTCACTTACTTGCAGGGCTTGAAAGATCTTCCAGGAACTGCGAGGGGTAGAGAGGTGTAATCCACTTGGTGTGACGTTTACTAAAGTTGTTGTTGTTAGTTTTGGTTTAACATGATCTTCTTCTTTTTCTCACTTTTTATTAAATTGTTTTTGTAAATTCTTTAGTTTTACATTAATGCATTCTTTTTACACACAATTTTTAAGACACAGTGGGTTGGAAAGAACAAAATTCGATCAAATTTATTTTGTAATTTAGTATTCATAAAAAATAATGATGAAAAGTTACTTTTTTATAATTTTTAACAGTGGAATTAATTTTTATATTGTTACCATATGTAATCTTTTTAACTTGAACAAATATTTAATTTAATTTTAAGACTTCACCAAACCCACTGTTAAGAAAAATTCACTATATGAATTCACTTATGATCTTGTTTTAGTTGTTTTAATTTTTTTAGTATTTTTTTATGTTTAACGCATTTTTTAATAACTTTTTTTTATTAAACGTTTAAACAATTAATTTTCTAATTTATTTTCCGGGGTATTTTTTTTTCCAATATTTCACTACAACTTTTAGATTTGTTTAACGCGATATTTCCCGTAACCGAAACACTGTGCAATTTATAACAAAACCAAGTGCAATAATAATTTTAAGAACTATTTTAACAATATTAAATTTTAAACAATATTAAAAATTTATAACAATTTTATGCAAACTCTCAAATTTTTAAATTTTAACAATTCTATTGAAAATTTTCTTTTTTTTTTGTTTTTGTTTTAGTTTTTTAAACTTTTAAATTTTAACATACCGATCTCACTGGATTTTAATTATTTAATATTTTTTTTGAAAAATTACTACCTTTTTAATTCTTTTAAATATTTAAACAATTTCTTTACAATTTTTAACGATTTTAGGTTTTATCACGCGTTTTTGCTTATTCTTCGATGCGCTATTTTCTGATGTAGAGATTAATTTGATTTACTCTGGAATTTTAAATTTGACACAACCTTCACAAAACTAAGCGGACGGTACTTTTTCGTCTCCTCTTTGTGCGAGTATTCACTCCTGTCTTTGCTTGGTCAAAGGGAGAATATACCAAAATAAATCCACAAGAGAACCTGATAAAAAAATAAAATCTGTTTTTTAAGGGAGATCTAAAAAACTTATTAATCTGAATTTTGTTACCTTCTTATGCTTTGTATTTTTTTTTTTTTATCAATCTTCCTATGCAATCGTAGAATAATTTATAAATGCAGAAATTAACCCTCAACTGTGCAATACGCCTGTAATGGATTTGTTTGATGTTTCTCATATAATTTAATGCTGTTTTACCACTTTGTTGGATCTAATTAAAATTTACCTTTAATCTAATTATGGAAAATTTAAGAAAATCAGGATGCTTCCAGGTTAGGAAATTTTGAGAACCTCTCCGTATATAAACGAATCAGATTTACTGACAGTAACAATTTAGAAAAATGTTGGTGCCATCACAGGGATAAAAATCTGTAGATTTTTATGAGAATTAATACAAAAAAATTAACCACGACTTTAGGTTAATTAAAACAACTTACTGTCAACTGATTCCTTTATGATATTTAGTATTTTAATTGTTACCAATTAAATTTACTATTTTAGCCAAATTAATTTATCCGGAAAAATCTATTAAGAATGTTTTAAATTAATTCAAAAAACTTTTAAGAATATTACGGATTCATTTAAATGAATTTACCTTGGATAAACGATGTTTTAAAATTTAATTAAAATTTTAACTTTGAAAATTTCTGCTTCCAGACGAATTTAAAATAAACTTTATACTTCACAAATAATTGATGTTGCTGGTAGGCTGGTTAAAACGGAAAGGAATGATGGCTTCCTTTTTAGGACCTAATACACCTTTGTGAAAAGTGCGCTTAGCAACAGCATCTTAATTTCGAACTTTTGACAAGTCATTTTACTGGAAAAATCATAGATACTTTCTTAGTCAGAAGAGGGCAGTACTGTACCAAACAGGTGTGGTGAATATAAAAATGACATTTGTCAAAACTATTAAGGTAACATTTATATGTTCAAAACGCAATTAATTATAAAAGGAATCTAAATCCCAATACGAACAAAAATATTTAAATAATCAGTGACATTTAATATCGTTTACAGAAAATATAGAAAATAAATAATAATTTCTATAAAATAACCGAACCATTTCCGGTTCCGGACTAAAATAAAAATACCAATTTGAGAATCATCAAAAACAAAACATTACACTAGAGCTGCACATTACAAAACTGGATAATATGAAGATCTTATCGAACAGATTAGCCAGAAAATCATTTACGCTTTTATATCTTTTCCATGGTATGTTCCCTCACCTTTCCCTTCTATATCTTCAAGCCTGTAATAACAGTTCCCTAACTTTTCTTTAATCCGCGCTTTAACAAACATTGGTGCTAATTTCGCATTAAATTTATGCTCAGCATTACTTTGTGCAAAGTTTTTTCTAAAAACTTCCTGACCGACTTTGAAACTAACTGGTCTAGCTCTTAAATTGTACTGCTTAACATTTGTTTCATACGCTTTTTTAATACTATCAGAAATTTGATCTCTTATTAACGATAATTTATCATCACGTTTGATATTTATATCCGGTTCCGCTAAAGATTGAATATGTTTTAACAAATTATACGACGATGCATGAGTTATCATGTCGAAACCATAAAGTGCGTGATATGGTGATAACCCTATCGAGTTATGTAATGAATTCCGAAGAGCGCAACTAATTGAGGAAATGTTTACATCCCACTCTCTGTGATCCTTTTTCAGATAAGCTCTAATGGCAGCAATAATGGATCTGTTTACTCTTTCCGAAGCATTACTTTGCGGGGAATATAACGCAGTATACATATGATTGATACCATATTTCGTAAGAAATGCGTTAAATTCGTTGCTTTTGAATTGACTACCATTATCACTTATCATTAGTTCTGGTACTCCATAATGATGAAAAATATTTTTTTCTATATATTCAGTTATTACTGATGAAGTGAATTTTCTAATAGGACAAAGCCAGTGGTATTTTGAAAAATGATCGAGTACGATCAGCAATCCAATGTATCCCTTTTTACTTCGCGGATACGGTCCTAATAAATCAACGTATAAGCGTTGAAACGGCCTAACCGAAATCGCCATCTTACCCATTTCCGGAGTAAGCTTTTGGTTTGTTGCTTTAGTAGCTTTACATACATCACAATTCCTGACATAATCTCTAACATCTGCAGCTAATTTTGGCCAAAAAAAATGCCTTCGAACTAAATCAAGGGTCTTACCTATGCCTCCATGAGCAGCTAATACGGAATCATGACATTTGTTCAAAATATTCGCTCTTAATTGTTCTGGAACCCATAATCTCCATGAGTTCTCATCAATATCCGCAATACCAACAAAAAATTTTGTTCGTATGTAGATATATCGATCAATAACTTTAATATCTGGATATAAATCTTTATTTTCGTTAAACTTTTCTTTCAGTGTAACATACTCATCACTAAGAAAGTGTATGGAGTCTAAATCAATTTCTGGACCAATTATCTCTAAAGAATATATCTCGCCTTCGTGCATTCGGCTGAGAGCATCAGGTACGATGTTTTCTTTACCTTTCCTATGACTTATCGAAAATGTATATGACTGCAATTTAAGTATCCAACGAGCTAGTCTTCCTTTCACATTTTGCTGCCTCATCAACCAAATCAAACTACTATGATCCGTGATGACCTCGAATTCTTGCAATTCGATGTAACAACGAAATCTTTCTATAGCTTCTATAGCCGCCAAACATTCTTTTTCAGTTACTGAATAATTTCGTTGTGCGGAATTCAGCTTCTTTGACATGAACGCTATGGGGTTTTCTTCGCCATTTTCCCCTAACTGTACTAACACTGCTCCAATGCCAAAGTCGCTTGCATCGCAGTGAACGAAAAATTTCTTTGAAAAATCTGGATTCTTTAGGACTGGTGCACTAGTCAACAACGTTTTTATTTTTTCGAAAGCTTCATTGGCAGAATCTGTCCAGACAAACTTTTTCTTTTTAGATAGAACCTCAGTGATTGGATGAGTGACATCAGCAAAATTACAGATAAATCTTCTGTACCATCCTGTTAAACCAAGAAACCCTCTTACTTGTTTTATACTTTTAGGGACTGGCCAGTTCAAGATAGATTCTATCTTTGCTGGGTCAGTAGATATGCCACCGTCTCCAATAATGTAACCCAAATATTGTACACGCTTGACACAAAACTGACTTTTATTAATATTCAACGTTAAATTAGCTTTTTTAAACTGCTCTGCGAGTCTCACTAAAATCGCTAAATGGTTTTCGAATGTATCGGAGACCACACAAACGTCATCAAGATAAACAAACACTGAATGTTTCAAATCTGGTGGAATTATTATATCCATCAGTCGACACATTGTTTGGGGAGCCGTGCATAAGCCAAATGGCATGACCTTAAAATGATACAGCGGTCTTCCCGGTATCGTAAAAGCGGTAATTGGCATTGACTCTTCATCAAGAGAAATTTGCCAATATGCGTCTTTTAAATCTATTTTGGAGATTAAATTAGCTTTTGGTAAACGAGCGAAAATTCCTTCAATGTTTGGAAGAGGATATGCATCTTTGGTCGTAACTGCATTAACCTTCCTCGCATCCAAACACAACCTAACCTTCCCTGGCTTAACAACCATTCTCATGGGAGAGCTCCAGGCGCTCTTACTCTCTTCTATTACCCCCAAACTAAGCATACGATCAACTTCCTGATACATCAAATTCTCGACAGCTGGTGAAACGGGATAAAACCGTTGCTTTATTGGTTTCGCGTTGCCTACATCAATGGTGTGTTTGATCAACGAAGTTCTACCCAGACCTTGGATATCAAAACTTGGAAAAAATGTCTTGACCATTTGTAATTGTTGTTGTTGCGTGTAAGATAATGGATATTCATCTGTATTTTCAGTAACCGCACTTACATTTGAAACAACATCCCTACTAGGCCCAATATTTTTTAAAAGCCCAAATGATTTCCAAAAATCCAAACCCAGTATAAGACGTTGACTGAGCGAAGGAACCATATAAAAAACAATTTTATGAGTCTGACTTTCATAAGATATTTCAGTTTCAATTAATCCAATAACTTCCTGAGCTTTTCCATCTGCTGTACGCACTGATGATTTAATTCTTTTAAAACCTTTGTGTTTTGAATAATCTTCTAACGCTAACTCTCTGCCTATACAGCTTATATTAGCTCCAGTATCTAATAACCCTTTTTCTATTTTGTTCAAAAAGCTAACCTCCGCGTATAATCTACCATCTATTTCAGAATTTACTATTGACGAAACCACTAACTTTTGAACTTTTCTAATTTTATTATAAAAATCCCTCATTCGTACACTGGATCTGTTATATTTCTTAATTATCTCCGTATCTAATTTTTTATCATTAAATATTCTAAATCTAGCCTTAAAGTAGTCCTTAAGTCGTTCATGAAAAGGACGAATTTTATATAACTTCCTATTTCTATTATCGAATTCACTTTCCTTATTACTATTCATATTATTCTTCAAAATTTGTATTTTATTTTCTACTATCTTACTTCCTTCCTTATCTTTTACTTGCTCCTTATCATGCAAATCTAATTCATTTTCCCTATTATCATTTGCAGGGTTTATTTCGGAAGTTTCCGAGAATTGTTTTTTGAGCCTTGGTAGTTTTTTGAATACCTAGGAGTACTCATGCAATTGACACACTGAGGCAAGTAAACATTCCGAAGACCACATCCGTAACAAAATATTACGCGGTCTTTTGGACACATTTTATAAAAGTGACCATCTTCTTCGCAATTCCAACACTTTATGGGCTTATCAACTTGAGCTAACGCATTAACCTCCAAATCTAACCCTTCTGATTGATCTACATCTTCCTTATCTAACTGATTTTCAAATACAGGTGGAGCATCTATCGCTGCCACTCGACGTTGTGTAGTTGAGTTATTGTGACCCTTTGGAAAATGATTGCGGCGTGATGACTCTTCACGTTCCAGCCTTTCCATTTTCTCACAGAATAGCTTGATTTGTTCCATAGAAGTAATTTCCATAGTAAGCAATTCTTTACGTATCTCAATCCTAAGGTTACGAGAAACAATCTCAATTAACTCCTCTTTTTCCAAAGGAGCCGGTAACCGATCTAGTATTTCCTGAACCGCATCATAGAACACTTCAAAAGTTTCTGAAGGTTTCTGTTTACGATTATGTAACTCTTCGCGAAAATCAAAAGCAGACCTAGAATCTTTATAATAGTTTTGTAACGCTGCCGAAAAGGAATCCCATTCAATTACATGTCCCGACTTTCGGTATCTCCAATAAAATTCCTTAGCTTTCCCTGTCAATAGAATATGCAAATTTTTACAGACCCCATCGAAATCAACCTCATCACTGTCGTTAGTTAAACAGTTAACTCTTAATACAAACTCCTTGCAACTTAAACCTTTAGAAGACCCTGAGAATTCAAGTTTCCAACTAAGTATACAATCTGTAACCTTCTTTGCGGAAATCCTAGGACGATGCCCATTTCCTGCATATCTTGGTTGATCACGTTCACTTCCCTGTGGAGAATTCCAATTTTGTTGTTGTTGCTGCATTTGCAGTGCTGGTTGTGGTAATTCATACCGCTGTTGTTGCTGTTGCGCCTGCAATTGCTGCTGCATTTGCGGCAATTGTAGCGGACTTATCTGTGACAGCATACGCTGAACAGTCGACTCGACCATTTGAGCCAATCGGTTCAGATTACGATTACCCCGTCTACCGCGGTTCGATTGGTTTGTCGAATTGTGAATTGTATTGTTGTCATTTCTAGATGTGTTCTGCCCATTTGCCGAATTATTGAAATCTAATAATGGACCCGAAGCACTATTATTTCCTAGCTCTTCACCTTGAGGAGTTTGAGAGATATTAGCTTCGCTTTGTAATCTAGAGGCTCTAGTATCGTACGTTTTGCGAACGGCCCCACGACCCACACCTGCTGGTTTCGTAACTTTTTGCTTTACACCAGGTTGAACCAAATCCTTATCATGGCACAATTTCTGACAATTGGGACATTCACGCGAATCTACCAACCATTTCTTAATACACTCCTTGTGAAAAATATGCTTACATTTCGTGGAGAGACAATTACTAAGATTTGGCATGTCCGTCTCGCATAGAGAACAAGCTAAGCCTAATTGAGATTCTACTGCCGAAGGTAAATCTTCGGTACTTCTTTCGATCGGCATTGCGATAGTTTGAACTCTAACCCAATCTTATTGAACCAAATTGAACATTTAAATTAAAAAAAAGTAATAAAAACCAAAAACTAAAGCTACCAAAACTTTTGGCACCCAGAAGCAATCAGAATTTAAAACCAAACTAAAGAATATCTATTAAAGAACCTATTTTTCCAAACGTGGCCTCAATGTTTTCGCAGTTTTCTAAAAAAATACAATTCAATATTTTTTTGAAAAATATAATAAGTTCACCGCTAATTAAAACCTGATGACAACTTATAAAAAAAATGTTTATTTGTTAAAATCAATAAACGTATAAAAAATATGGCAAATTTTTCTACTAACAGAACTTTCCAATGTAGGAAAATAATTATTAAAACTGATAAATTTTGTATTTATACTTGACTTTCCTTATATACGGTTGATAAAAATAGTAACCTTTAACCAAGTTATTATATTTTTACCAAAATTCCAAACTCAAAATTTGAAAATCTAAAAAAAATAAAAAAAACTACATAAAATACTGATCATAAAAAAATGGCTATTGCAAATGGATCGACCGATTTGGAATCCCTGTCAAATTCAATGATTAAGAATCGTCTAACGGATTGATGTCGTCGTATACAACAACAAAGCAATATTCCAGGGAAGTCTATCTTAATCAAAATATTATAACAGAAAACCTATATCGAAAACCCTCGATAATATTTAAACAAAGATTAATGAAAAACAAGAAACCGCAAAGGAACTCCAAGTTGCCTTCCGGTCGAACCTACCCGTTCCAAACAACGACAGGTAGCCGAATTCCAGGGAGGTTTTGAAATTTATTACGGTTCTACAGGTTTCAACCAATCAACCCCATTTAAATAATCGATTTAAAAATGTTAACTAAAACGGAAATTTTATTCGTGAACACAGGTAAACCTGCTACACAGGAGTCAAAGAAAAATTTTGCATCAAAAACACAAAATTGACCCATATACTCCTCGGTTGAGACTGAATATTTCGACTCAATTACCCATCTTTTGGACACGTAACAAATCGAAACCTTCAGCCCCACGTTGGGAGCCAATTTATGTAACGGCGCCGCGTGATGGTAGTAAAGAGAGTAAAAAAACACAAGAGATAGTAACTATACCCTAAGGGGTACATAAAAAGTGTTTTACTACAGGAGGGAGTAAACCATGACTGTAAGGCGAGAATTTTAACATAAGGCCAAAAGCTCGACTCAACATTCACAAAACGAATAATTTCAATAAACCATATAAATTCCAATATAAAACACAGCTAAATCTCGGCCACGCAAACACAACAATTGGTTCTCGAAAAGTTACTCTTCTTACTCTGTTTGAACGATTCAAAGGTCGGCGGGACCCGTCTTTCCTCTAGCTTCAGTGGGTGGGGAGGTTCTTGACCCCGATCGGACAAACCACACGTTACACATTTTATTACAGAGTCCCTGATTAAGTGGTTGCTATAAAAATGAGAATGGACTGGTATGCTAATTTATTGATCCCCATATGGATTTAAAAAAAATATAATAAACTGTAGGGTGAAATTGAAAAATGGGGTATTTAATGTAGAATTTTTGGGAGGGAAATTGATGTTAAATCCCTTGGGCTCACAACCCACCACAACCTATGTCCTTCATTGTCCCTAACAATGTTGTATAGAAGGACCCTAAAACTTGGTTATATTTTCATCAACCGTAAAGGAAAAAGTCTTTAGATTTTTATTCACACATCCTTGGATGTTTATTCACAATAAAATTCATTTATATGGCATACTAAACTAGCAATAAAATATTTAAAAAAAACTAATCAAAACTAACTTTTAAACAATTCTTATAAACGTTAGTTTTATATCTAATTCTCATTTCTAAAAATATTTATAATTTTTAGATAATAATCTAACTTTCAAATTTAATTCATACTAACTAATATTTTTCTTATTTGCACTTTGACGTTGTTATAAATGGCATAATTTCAAAAAAAAAAATAACCAACACAAACGCGATAACCGACTAAATTAATTTCGAACGAGATTGTAGGGTGATTAAATAATTTTACCGAACTTTGTTTGTTTACGTTTTGTAACTAAATATATTTTTGATCATTATGTTTTCATATAGTGGAGAGTTTGAATTTAGCAAAAGCTTTTACTGTTTCTTAAATATGGGAAGGATCCCCATTAAACATGTTTAAGTATTTTTAATAAATTGTGTAAATCATGCGGTGTAAGAGAATTTATAAAAAATATTTATTTAAAATTGCTTTTCTTATGTTTTAAAGAAATTTAATTAATTTACAGAAATTATCATCAAAAAATATATTTCAAAAATTGATATTAATCACACATTGCAAAATTTACTTTTAAGTAACCGTTAATCAAACATTTAATTTAAGCACCAAAATAGCAACACATCATTATCAAAAAAAACAATTTTAATTATTTAATAAAAAATTTATAGAATCATGTGAAATCAAAAATATCCTTTATGCAAGAAAATACCAATATGCAAATGTCAAACTTTACTTAACGTTTTCCAACTTTATCATATTAAATATTTAAAAGAAAATGTATAAAATCTCTTCAATTTTATAAATGATGAAATTTAAAATTTTATAATTACTTCAAAAGCATTTAATTTACGATTTTTATTTTTCGGGTGTAAATAACACATAATTTAACTATGCTTCTTCTTGTTTTTTATTTCTCCAAAAAGCTCTTTTTACTTATTTTCTTTAATTGGCATGTTCTTACTTAATATTTAAAACAACAAATATGTTCACTTACTTGCAGGGCTTGAAAGATCTTCCAGGAACTGCGAGGGGTAGAGAGGTGTAATCCACTTGGTGTGACGTTTACTAAAGTTGTTGTTGTTAGTTTTGGTTTAACATGATCTTCTTCTTTTTCTCACTTTTTATTAAATTGTTTTTGTAAATTCTTTAGTTTTACATTAATGCATTCTTTTTACACACAATTTTTAAGACACAGTGGGTTGGAAAGAACAAAATTCGATCAAATTTATTTTGTAATTTAGTATTCAAAAAAAATAATGATGAAAAGTTACTTTTTTATAATTTTTAACAGTGGAATTAATTTTTATATTGTTACCATATGTAATCTTTTTAACTTGAACAAATATTTAATTTAATTTTAAGACTTCACCAAACCCACTGTTAAGAAAAATTCACTATATGAATTCACTTATGATCTTGTTTTAGTTGTTTTAATTTTTTTAGTATTTTTTTATGTTTAACGCATTTTTTAATAACTTTTTTTTATTAAACGTTTAAACAATTAATTTTCTAATTTATTTTCCGGGGTATTTTTTTTTCCAATATTTCACTACAACTTTTAGATTTGTTTAACGCGATATTTCCCGTAACCGAAACACTGTGCAATTTATAACAAAACCAAGTGCAATAATAATTTTAAGAACTATTTTAACAATATTAAATTTTAAACAATATTAAAAATTTATAACAATTTTATGCAAACTCTCAAATTTTTAAATTTTAACAATTCTATTGAAAATTTTCTTTTTTTTTTGTTTTTGTTTTAGTTTTTTAAACTTTTAAATTTTAACATACCGATCTCACTGGATTTTAATTATTTAATATTTTTTTTGAAAAATTACTACCTTTTTAATTCTTTTAAATATTTAAACAATTTCTTTACAATTTTTAACGATTTTAGGTTTTATCACGCGTTTTTGCTTATTCTTCGATGCGCTATTTTCTGATGTAGAGATTAATTTGATTTACTCTGGAATTTTAAATTTGACACAACCTTCACAAAACTAAGCGGACGGTACTTTTTCGTCTCCTCTTTGTGCGAGTATTCACTCCTGTCTTTGCTTGGTCAAAGGGAGAATATACCAAAATAAATCCACAAGAGAACCTGATAAAAAAATAAAATCTGTTTTTTAAGGGAGATCTAAAAAACTTATTAATCTGAATTTTGTTACCTTCTTATGCTTTGTATTTTTTTTTTTTTATCAATCTTCCTATGCAATCGTAGAATAATTTATAAATGCAGAAATTAACCCTCAACTGTGCAATACGCCTGTAATGGATTTGTTTGATGTTTCTCATATAATTTAATGCTGTTTTACCACTTTGTTGGATCTAATTAAAATTTACCTTTAATCTAATTATGGAAAATTTAAGAAAATCAGGATGCTTCCAGGTTAGGAAATTTTGAGAACCTCTCCGTATATAAACGAATCAGATTTACTGACAGTAACAATTTAGAAAAATGTTGGTGCCATCACAGGGATAAAAATCTGTAGATTTTTATGAGAATTAATACAAAAAAATTAACCACGACTTTAGGTTAATTAAAACAACTTACTGTCAACTGATTCCTTTATGATATTTAGTATTTTAATTGTTACCAATTAAATTTACTATTTTAGCCAAATTAATTTATCCGGAAAAATCTATTAAGAATGTTTTAAATTAATTCAAAAAACTTTTAAGAATATTACGGATTCATTTAAATGAATTTACCTTGGATAAACGATGTTTTAAAATTTAATTAAAATTTTAACTTTGAAAATTTCTGCTTCCAGACGAATTTAAAATAAACTTTATACTTCACAAATAATTGATGTTGCTGGTAGGCTGGTTAAAACGGAAAGGAATGATGGCTTCCTTTTTAGGACCTAATACACCTTTGTGAAAAGTGCGCTTAGCAACAGCATCTTAATTTCGAACTTTTGACAAGTCATTTTACTGGAAAAATCATAGATACTTTCTTAGTCAGAAGAGGGCAGTACTGTACCAAACAGGTGTGGTGAATATAAAAATGACATTTGTCAAAACTATTAAGGTAACATTTATATGTTCAAAACGCAATTAATTATAAAAGGAATCTAAATCCCAATACGAACAAAAATATTTAAATAATCAGTGACATTTAATATCGTTTACAGAAAATATAGAAAATAAATAATAATTTCTATAAAATAACCGAACCATTTCCGGTTCCGGACTAAAATAAAAATACCAATTTGAGAATCATCAAAAACAAAACATTACACTAGAGCTGCACATTACAAACCTACGGTTAGTACTTAGCCCAACTGATCTTCCAGTTTAATTGTTTGTGGTATTGGCCCTTAAATAAATTATACAAAGTTAAATAGTTACAAATGAAACAAAAAAAAAATAGTTTTTTTTTTATCGACATTACACTGAAAGAAATATTACACTGACAATTTTTTTGCACGTTGTTCTAAACCTTTTCATAATAACAAAAATTAAAAATAAAGAAAAACGAAAAAACTCAATATAAATCTAATTTTTAACTCAAAAATTTTAAAAAATTTTATTTTCCTCTTATCCCTTGTATTTAAAAGTGAACAAAAAATTTATACAGTCCACAATTTTTTTTTATTATTAGAGCAATATTCTAACACATTGAATATCTTAATAAAATTTATTTAATTATAACCATTTACATTTTTAAGTGTAAAACAAAATTTTACGGTAACACACTACCATAAAGAGGAAAACACAAAAATCAAATATCAATCTACAAAGTTATTGATATTAAAAAATATACATTCTAAGCCCTATTTACTCTTCTTTTTACTCTGAAGAAGAAAAAATAATATTATTATTTCGTTTTTTTTAACTATTATTATTATTTTCGTAAATTTTAAACTTAAAAACAAAAAGTTTAAACGAAAATCTTAATTCAATCTAGTACCCTTTCAAAAATCAAAAAAAATTGCCCTTGATACATAACTAATTCAATTAAAATTATTAAAAACAAATTTTTTTTTTACACAAATCTCTCGAAATTTAAATTTCGAAAACAAGTTTATGATTGCGATAACAAACCAATACAAGTTTGTTTTAAATCAATATTAACTTTTCAGAAACTAAACGGCTAACAAAGAAATCAAGATTAAAATTTCTGAATTTCACTGCCAAAAACACTTTTAAAATTAATCGTTTTAGTCTTCTGAATTACAAGATGTCTGCTCCTACACAGGAACAACTTGCCCCAGACATGACAAATATGTCTGACCCTTCTCTGGAACAATCTACTTCCAATATTTCTAACCCTACTTTGGAACAATCTGTTCCAACCCCTAACGACCGGTTCATATTTTATTGCAACCAGTTGCTCCAATTCTGCGAGAGTTTTGACAAAATCCATGTCGGAAATCACACGGAATCAAATCTCGAAGTCCAACTTAAGGATTTGGATTCAAGATGGTTAAGGGTTGAATCTTCATTTGAAGAAGTCATGTTGACATCTGAGAAAATAATATCATCAGAAGTCAAAAAGTTGGCTAAGGGAAACTTTGATGCTAGTGTGGACCAATACTATGGTTGCACATCCAAAATTCTGGACATCATGAAAATGAAAAGTGGAAACACATCACAAGTTCAAGGATTTGATGCTCAGGCTCGTTATTCTTTACCTCAACAACCCCTTCCCCAAAATGAGCCAACTCACTCAAATCTTTACATCAAAGTTCCTCCCTGTGACACAGAAATCTTTAAGGGTAGTTACGAAGAATGGCCATCTTTTCGTGATATGTTCACAGCCGTCTACGTAAACCATCCCAAATTAACTCCAGTTCAGAAACTGTATTATCTCCGAAACAAAACGGCAGGTAATGCAGGTGCCATTGTAAAACGTTTTACACTCTGCGATGCCAACTTTGCTCTTGCTTGGAATGCTTTGAAGGATCGTTACGAAAACCAACGAGTCCTTACCGATAACCAACTAAGCATTCTCTTTAATATTCCCACTGCGACATCTGATGATAGTGAATCCATTTTAAGGATTCAAACCACAGTAAACGATTGTTTATCATCCCTTCAAGCTCTTAATGTCCCTATGTCAGATTGGGGACCAATTCTCATTTTTTTGGTGACTTCTAAACTTCCAGATGCAACACTTGATCTTTGGGAGCAATCTCGTAAAACACTTTTAAATTGGTCTCATCTAGATGAATTTCTCTCAAATAGATTCGAAACCGTAGAACAAATTTCTAGAGTAAAGTCGGTGAGAGATCGCTTTAGCTTTCCTAATACATCTAACCCAAAAATTCAAACTTATTTATCCCAGGAAAAGTTAGACACATCTTGCAAGTTATGTGATGATCACCACTCTTTAAGAATATGCCCAAAATTTAAACAATTCTCGGTACAACAAAGGGTAGACTATGTTTTTAAAAACAAATTTTGCAACAATTGTCTAGCCTCGTCTCATTTAAAGACAAATTGCAAAAGCAAACACACTTGCCTTCAGTGTAAAAAGCCCCATCACACTTTATTACATATGAATAAAAAAGTGAATTATTCCCCTCAAAAATCAGAATCATCTAACACTACTGAACACCCTTCGACAGATTCAAAACCATCTCAACAGAAACCTATATCACATGCTCCTAATAAGTCACAAAGCGATGCAAATGATCCTCGTGATGAGCTCCCATGTTGTTCAAAAAAAGTTCAAGCCACCCACGCTTGTAACAACGAAAATATATTGCTTCGAACGGCATTGGTGCAATTAGATCACTTAGGACAACTTTTCACGCTTAGGGCCCTAATAGACCCCGGTTCTCAAAGAACATTTTTATCGGAAAAAATCAGAAATCGTCTTCAACTGCCATTTACAAAATCCCATTATGAAATCGCTGGAATCGGTGGCCAAGTTCAGGCAGCAGATAAAGAGTGTAGTCTTTCACTATTCTCAAAAAGACACAATTTTAGATTCTCTATTAGCGCTATTGTTCTCCCAAAACTAACAAAGCGTCTTCCATCTGTGTCTTTTGAAGTTCCCATTACCTCGGAACTTGCTGAACTAGATCTGGCAGATCCGAATTTCAATAAATCTGCTCAAATAGATTTAATTCTCGGAAATGACTCCGAACGATTTATAAATATAGATGGTATTAAGAAGAACGTCTGTGGCGAAACTTCAGCCTACAATACGGTTTTCGGTTGGGTTCTAAGTGGTCCAATGAAATGTAAGTCGATTCACTCTTTTACGACTTCAGTTACTCCTTCTGAAACCTCTGATCTCAATAACACATTACGAAAGTTCTGGGAACAGGAAGAGCTCCCTTTATCAATTCCCATGTCACCTGAAGATCAGTATTGTGAAGAATTTTATACAAAAACCACTAAACGCGACGAAAACGGTAGATATATAGTAAGACTTCCATTCAAAAAGGAATTCCCAGACACATTATTCCTTGGTTCGTCTAGATTCGTAGCTTTAGGACAATACTCTAGAATGGAGAAAACTCTAATAAAGGATACCGAACTTCAAAATGAATATAATAAGGTCCTCAATGAATATTTAACCCTCAATCACATGGAAAAAACTTTTTCCAGAGAAATGGTCGCTGATAGTAAATACAACTCCTTTTACTTACCCCACCATGCAGTTGTACGCCCTGAACACAAAACGACCAAAGTACGAGTCGTATTTAATGCTTCACGTAAAACCAAATCAGGGTTTTCACTTAATGACGTGCTCTACACTGGCCCTACACTGCAAAGCGACCTTATGACGATAATTCTCAATTGGAGAAAATATCAATACGTGTTTAGTGGCGATATACAGAAAATGTATCGCCAAATTCTCGTAGACCCTGCTGATAGACCTTTTCAGAGAATTTTGTTTCAAACAGACACTAATGGCCCTATCAATGACTATCAGCTCAAAACTGTGACCTTCGGAGTTAATTGCGCTCCTTTCCTTGCTATTCGAACTCTCCTCCAACTCGCTACAGATTCTGAACCCATATTTCCTAAAGCATCCTCAATTTTAAGGAAAGAAACCTATGTAGATGATATTCTCTCAGGAGGGTATTCTATAGAAGAAACTCTTTCTGCTCAAACACAACTCATTGAGACTTTAAAATCTGCAGGATTTCTCTTAAAGAAGATCACTGCGAATAATCCCCAGCTACTCTCTAATCTACCGGAAGAAGACCTTTACGATTCGGATTTCTTAAGATTTCACGAATCAAGTTCCACTAAAACTTTGGGTATAAAGTGGAATGCTCTTACTGACTCATTCAGTTATTCTTTTAGCCCTATCTCTAAATCTGAAAAGGTCACTAAGCGACAAATACTTTCCACTGTTGCTAAGTTGTTTGACCCAGCAGGATGGGTTACCCCTGTAGTTATTCGTGCAAAAATGCTTATGCAAAATCTCTGGTTGGAAGGGCTAGATTGGGATGAGGATATATCCTCAGAATCTCTACAAAATTGGAATAGCTTGGTTAACGATCTCTCTCAGATAGAAACTATTTCTATACCTCGTTGGCTACAATATACTCCCAATGATCTCATTCAGATACACGGCTTTTCTGATGCGTCTAAAGCAGCATATTGTGCTACAGTTTACGTTCGATGTCAAACACACACATCAAATGTTTATTCCAACTTATTGGTTGCAAAAAGCAAAGTAGCTCCAATTCAAACGGTGTGCTTACCCCGTTTAGAATTAAATGGAGCAGTATTACTGGCAAATCTTGTAAACCATATTATCTCATCCCTTAACTTTAACCAAGAAAAAATCGTGTTATGGACAGATTCGTCAATTGTTTTAGGGTGGCTCTCAAAACCCCCATCAACATGGGAAACATATGTCGCTAACCGTATATCCCAAATTCATAGACTGGTTCCCAAAGCAATATGGCGACATGTATCCACGCACGAAAATCCTGCTGATCTAGGGACACGCGGTTGCAAGCCTCAAGATCTTTTGAATAACACCCTTTGGTGGCAAGGACCATCATGGCTTACCAGCCCCTCCTCAGAATGGCCTAACAGAAACCCACTAAAACCTACTGAATGTAGTAAAAAGGTAGAAGTACTTCTCGCAACTACCAATACAAATGATATATTAGATACATTTTCTTCATATCAAAGAGCATTACGGGTCTTGAGTTATGTTTTTCGATTTTTACACAGAATGAATAACGATATTGGACCAAACGATAACAATCACGCCACTTTAGAACTCACTCAAAACGAAATTAATTTCGTTAAAGTACGCCTTATTACTCTTGCTCAAAGATATTATTACCCCGAAGAATATATAAACATTTCCAATTCTCAATCTATATCTAATAAAAGCCCACTAAAAACATTAAATCCATTTATGGACTCTAAGTCGATACTAAGAGTAAATGGTCGTCTGTCACAATCGTCCCTTCCATACAACGAACGCCACCCTGTGATACTTCCTGGAAATTCTCGATTATGCCACCTTTATTTATCCCACTTGCACATATTGTTGTATCATGCAGAATGTCAACAAATGTGTAGAATGGTACAAACTGAGTTTTATATTTCTCGATTAAAACTTAGAGTAAAAAAGGTAATTCGTCACTGCAAAAAATGCATAATCTACAGGGAGAAACCATGTTCTCAGATAATGGCGCCGCTACCTCCAGAGCGATGTAATCTCTCTCTTCCCTTCCAAACAACCGGAATTGATTTTGCTGGTCCCTTTGAGCTCAAAAGTTCCTCCTTAAGAAACGCTGCTGCAATAAAGGGATATGTTAGTGTTTTCGTATGTTTTAGTACAAAAGCAATCCACCTCGAAGCTTGCTCTGATTTAACCACAACAGCATTCCAAGCAGCATTTTCCCGATTCACTGGGAGGCGGGGGCTCCCCCAAAGGGTAGTTTCCGATAATGGTCGAAATTTTATTGGTGCCAGTAGAGCGTTTGCTCGTGAAATTACTGCTTTCATAAAATCTGCCTCTACAGATATTGCACAGAAATACGTCACCCAAGGCTTCGAGTGGAAGTTTATACCTCCACATGCACCCCACATGGGTGGTCTGTGGGAAGCGGCAGTCAAAAGCTTCAAATACCACTTAAAGCGAACTGCTGGCGGCCATAAATTTAATTTCGAAGAGTTTTCAACTTTATTAGCTCGAATAGAAGGTGTCTTAAACTCTCGACCCATTTCAGCAATGTCCGAAGATCCCTCAGATCTAACTGCTCTCACTCCTGGCCATTTTTTAAGAGGTGCTCCAATAATGGCCATTCCCGAGCCAAGTGCTCAGAACCTGTCTGTTATCAACAGATGGGAAAAGCTAAGAGCTCTTCATCACCAGTTTGCCATACGGTGGAAAGAGGATTATCTCAAATCCCTACACAAACGATACAAATGGAGAAATTCAATACCAAATCTCGAAGTGGGAGATCTAGTGGTTGTTGTGGACGACTTACAGCCCCCCTACGAATGGCGACTCGGTAGAATTGAGAGAACTCATTCTGGTGTAGACGATAAAGTACGTATAGCAGATGTACGCATAACCACTGGGGTCATAACAAGACCCATAGTAAAGCTATGTTACTTACCCTTTCTCCGTGACAACGACCAATCCCAATAATCACTATCAAACTCTTGTATCTAACTGTTACTGTTAATTACATTTCCCCCAAATTTTCAACTCCATTAGCAGTTCATCTACTAATATCATTGTTGTGTTTTCTAAATTTTGTTAATTTTCATCTAGGTCCAATAGCCGAATCATAAGAAACGGTGATCGTCACCGCCCCAGTCCTGTTCGGGATCGCCGTGACCCGGAAATCTACCAATGCATGGTGTGCAAAAAATTTCATGCCCTTAAATTTTGCCAAAAGTTCTTAAAAATGAATGTTGGAAAGAGGATAATTATGGTTGAAAGGCATCGATATTGCGTCAATTGTTTGGCACGCAGCCATGATCTACGAGCATGCGCTTCAATGGACACCTGCCGCAAATGTGGAAAATTTCACCACACTCTTTTACACCAAAGTGCTCGACCACCGAAGAAGCCGAAAAGAATCACAACCACTCAGCTTAGACAACGTCAACAAAACCGACAAAACCAAAAGATGCAGCAAAACCAACAACAACAACAACAGCAGCACAACAACAACAATTCAACCATTCCCAATCCGATAATATTATCGGAAGCGATTCGTTCCTTGGCGCAAGTACTTTGTTCTTCAAATCCTGAATTAAATATTGCACAAGTGCAAAGCCGGCGCCATGTATAAAATACATTTATTTTATACAAATAAAACATATAAAATGTATTATTATTATTAAATTTATTTTTATTATTTTGAATTTATATTTTACATAACGATAAAATTTAATGTGTAGTGTAAAAACGTTAAATATTGAAAATGAATTGAAACAAAAGAACTAAATGATACTAAATGTCAAAACAAAACATAGAATTGAATTGAAACAATTTGTACTAAAAACCAATGTAAAATGGTTTAAGCTTATACCATAAAAATACCACTTGAATTATAAGACTAGAACGGTGAGCATCTACAAATAAATCACTATTGAAATTAACACTAATTGGGTTTTTATTTTCTCTACTCTAATCCTAAAATCCCCAAACCTAATCCTAAACTTAACCCTATGATTTATAATTTCTCGACCAACGAGAAATTGTAAGTTAAAAAACTGCCCCTTTATCTAGAATTTGTCAAGTCATAATCATCAATAAGGTGAGGAATCTCTTTTCACCAAATCCTCCTCAGCTGACAATCATCTGTCATATTATTAATTGGTAGCCACACCAATTTAATACAAACTGTTTAGTATTTTAAGGCGTTTAGATTGACTAAAGACCGAAACCCATTAATTTTAAGTCCCTTAAAAATTTTCTAAACATTCTTATTCACTATTTCTAATTCCTAGGCGCTCAAGTACGCTAGTTGGTAGCGTGCTAGCCTATGAGTCTGGGGGTCGTGAGTTCGATTCCCAGCAGAAACCTTGGTCGAGTTCGCTACAACGCGTTGCAAAATAAAATAAAATAAAATAAAATAAAGTAAAGTAAAGTAAAGTAAAGTAAAGTAAAGTAAAGTAAAGTAAAGTAAAGTAAAGTAAAGTAAAGTAAAGTAAAGTAAAGTAAAGTAAAGTAAAGTAAAGTAAAGTAAAGTAAAGTAAAGTAAAGTAAAGTAAAGTAAAGTAAAGTAAAGTAAAGTAAAGTAAAGTAAAGTAAAGTAAAGTAAAGTAAAGTAAAGTAAAGTAAAGTAAAGTAAAGTAAAGTAAAGTAAAGTAAAGTAAAGTAAAGTAAAGTAAAGTAAAGTAAAGTAAAGTAAAGTAAAGTAAAGTAAAGTAAAGTAAAGTAAAGTAAAGTAAAGTAAAGTAAAGTAAAGTAAAGTAAAGTAAAGTAAAGTAAAGTAAAGTAAAGTAAAGTAAAGTAAAGTAAAGTAAAGTAAAGTAAAGTAAAGTAAAGTAAAGTAAAGTAAAGTAAAGTAAAGTAAAGTAAAGTAAAGTAAAGTAAAGTAAAGTAAAGTAAAGTAAAGTAAAGTAAAGTAAAGTAAAGTAAAGTAAAGTAAAGTAAAGTAAAGTAAAGTAAAGTAAAGTAAAGTAAAGTAAAGTAAAGTAAAGTAAAGTAAAGTAAAGTAAAGTAAAGTAAAGTAAAGTAAAGTAAAGTAAAGTAAAGTAAAGTAAAGTAAAGTAAAGTAAAGTAAAGTAAAGTAAAGTAAAGTAAAGTAAAGTAAAGTAAAGTAAAGTAAAGTAAAGTAAAGTAAAGTAAAGTAAAGTAAAGTAAAGTAAAGTAAAGTAAAGTAAAGTAAAGTAAAGTAAAGTAAAGTAAAGTAAAGTAAAGTAAAGTAAAGTAAAGTAAAGTAAAGTAAAGTAAAGTAAAGTAAAGTAAAGTAAAGTAAAGTAAAGTAAAGTAAAGTAAAGTAAAGTAAAGTAAAGTAAAGTAAAGTAAAGTAAAGTAAAGTAAAGTAAAGTAAAGTAAAGTAAAGTAAAGTAAAGTAAAGTAAAGTAAAGTAAAGTAAAGTAAAGTAAAGTAAAGTAAAGTAAAGTAAAGTAAAGTAAAGTAAAGTAAAGTAAAGTAAAGTAAAGTAAAGTAAAGTAAAGTAAAGTAAAGTAAAGTAAAGTAAAGTAAAGTAAAGTAAAGTAAAGTAAAGTAAAGTAAAGTAAAGTAAAGTAAAGTAAAGTAAAGTAAAGTAAAGTAAAGTAAAGTAAAGTAAAGTAAAGTAAAGTAAAGTAAAGTAAAGTAAAGTAAAGTAAAGTAAAGTAAAGTAAAGTAAAGTAAAGTAAAGTAAAGTAAAGTAAAGTAAAGTAAAGTAAAGTAAAGTAAAGTAAAGTAAAGTAAAGTAAAGTAAAGTAAAGTAAAGTAAAGTAAAGTAAAGTAAAGTAAAGTAAAGTAAAGTAAAGTAAAGTAAAGTAAAGTAAAGTAAAGTAAAGTAAAGTAAAGTAAAGTAAAGTAAAGTAAAGTAAAGTAAAGTAAAGTAAAGTAAAGTAAAGTAAAGTAAAGTAAAGTAAAGTAAAGTAAAGTAAAGTAAAGTAAAGTAAAGTAAAGTAAAGTAAAGTAAAGTAAAGTAAAGTAAAGTAAAGTAAAGTAAAGTAAAGTAAAGTAAAGTAAAGTAAAGTAAAGTAAAGTAAAGTAAAGTAAAGTAAAGTAAAGTAAAGTAAAGTAAAGTAAAGTAAAGTAAAGTAAAGTAAAGTAAAGTAAAGTAAAGTAAAGTAAAGTAAAGTAAAGTAAAGTAAAGTAAAGTAAAGTAAAGTAAAGTAAAGTAAAGTAAAGTAAAGTAAAGTAAAGTAAAGTAAAGTAAAGTAAAGTAAAGTAAAGTAAAGTAAAGTAAAGTAAAGTAAAGTAAAGTAAAGTAAAGTAAAGTAAAGTAAAGTAAAGTAAAGTAAAGTAAAGTAAAGTAAAGTAAAGTAAAGTAAAGTAAAGTAAAGTAAAGTAAAGTAAAGTAAAGTAAAGTAAAGTAAAGTAAAGTAAAGTAAAGTAAAGTAAAGTAAAGTAAAGTAAAGTAAAGTAAAGTAAAGTAAAGTAAAGTAAAGTAAAGTAAAGTAAAGTAAAGTAAAGTAAAGTAAAGTAAAGTAAAGTAAAGTAAAGTAAAGTAAAGTAAAGTAAAGTAAAGTAAAGTAAAGTAAAGTAAAGTAAAGTAAAGTAAAGTAAAGTAAAGTAAAGTAAAGTAAAGTAAAGTAAAGTAAAGTAAAGTAAAGTAAAGTAAAGTAAAGTAAAGTAAAGTAAAGTAAAGTAAAGTAAAGTAAAGTAAAGTAAAGTAAAGTAAAGTAAAGTAAAGTAAAGTAAAGTAAAGTAAAGTAAAGTAAAGTAAAGTAAAGTAAAGTAAAGTAAAGTAAAGTAAAGTAAAGTAAAGTAAAGTAAAGTAAAGTAAAGTAAAGTAAAGTAAAGTAAAGTAAGTAAATTAAAGTAAAATAAAAAACCTCTAATTCCTAAGGAATATTCCACAAAAAATTACCTTTTTGTAAAATTTTCTCCCACCGCACAGTGGAAAATTTTGGTTATTTGCGGATCAAAAATCTGTAACTTTTGAATGGATTAATATTTTTGTATGCCGTTTTTTTTGCTGAATAGGTGGGACTTTAGACTTTAATTTGTGCTTTAAATCATCAAAATCGACTTACAAGAAATAAAGTTATGAAGGATTAAAAAATAAATTTCGATATTTTTGTTGAATTAAATATAAAAGTGAAATGTTAAAGCAAGTTGAAGAGGTATTTTTTATATTTTATAATTATTTTCAATAGAATTTTGCAACAATATATATTATAAATTAATTTTTTATACATTTTTTTTTTTTAGAAAAGGCCAACCTTTGGCCTCGTAGACTTTTATGGGCCAAATGTTGCAATTTTTAAAAAAATACCGGAATTTAATTATAGTTTAATTGGTGTCAAATGTAAAATATATATTTGTAAATTTATATTTATTTAATATTGGTTGTAATAAAACAAAAATAGGGAAGTTATAATGAAAAATTCGTATGTAAGTTACCAAGGTAAAAAAAGTGAGTGTTAAATTCGGTTGTGCCGAATCTTTCCACTAGAGATTTATTCACGTGATTGTGAGTGAAAAAAATGCGTGAGAAAAATGTTTGTGTGACTGAGTGTGAGTGCGTCGATTTTTTTGCGGGGTTTGTGTGATTTATTTTCATTTCATATTTCTGTTCGTCACGAATAAAGTCAACAAATTTAGTAAATTTCGTCCCGAAAAAATCAAAAAAAAAAAAATGTAAATTTGGCTAAGCTTTAAATTTTTCTAATAATTTGGTTAGATTTTTAAAAATTTTAATTTTTTTCACCCTTTCACTACCAACTTTTTTTGGCTAAGAATTTCTTGACCAAAATTTGTGAAAATTTAGATCTATGCTAAGTATTTTTATACCCTCCACTTATTGTTAGTGATAGAGGGTATATATAAGTTTGTCATTCCGTTTGTAACTCATCGAAATATCGATCTGGGACCCCATAAAGTATATATATTCATTAGGGTGGTTTTTTATTTTATTTTTTTTGGAACTTCGAGGAGCGCGCTGCGGATTTTTGTGACATTTGATGTTAAAATAATTGTGTAAAAATTTGAGGTAAATCGGATAAAATTAACCCGAGGCGCAAGAAGGTCAAAGTTTCGAGAAAAAGCCAAAATGGCCAAATTTTGAAAAAACTTAAAAAAATGTAAATTTTGTTGAAATAAAAAAAACAAAATATTTTTTATTTAACTTTCTTGCAATAATACTCAGAAAAAATTATCTTTACTTTTTATGACGGCAGTAACACTTTCAAACATGAAATACAAAAATTACCATGCATTTTGGGGGGTACATGAAATGAGTGTTTTCGATTTTTTGAAAATTTTATTAAACAAAAAAATTAAATCTTACTATTCTATAGCAATGGATTATTAAATATATCCTAAGGCTAAAATATTTAAAAAATTGGGGATATCCATCGACTCAATTTTTTTTTTTTGGAGTCATTTGAGTTTTGCGGATTTCAAGGAGTCAAATGACTCCAAAAAAAATTGAGTCGATGGATATTTCCAATTTTTTAAATATTTAAGCCTTAGGATGTATTTAATAATCCATTGCTATAGAATAGTAAGATTTAATTTTTTTGTTTAATAAAATTTTCAAAAAATCGAAAACACTCATATCAGGTACCCCCCAAAATGCATGGTAATTTTTGTATTTCATGTTTGAAAGTGTTACTGCCGTTATAAAAAGTTAAGATAATTTTTTCTGAGTATTATTGCAAGAAAGTTAAATAAAAAATATTTTATTTTTTTTTCCGCAAAATTTAAATTTTTTTAAGTTTTTTCAAAATTTGGCCATTTTGGCTTTTTCTCGAAACTTTGACCTCCTTGCGCCTCGGGTTAATTTTATCCGATTTAGCTCAAATTTTACACAATTATTTTAACATCAAATGGCACAAAAATCCGCTGCGCGCTCCTCGAAATTCCAAAAAAAAATAAAATAAAAAACCACCCTAATATTCATGATGCCCGATCGATTTTAAGACATTCTAGCGATGTCCGTCTGTCTGTCTGTGGAAAATGCTGTCGCGGACAAAATATTGCACTGAGATGACTGAAACTTAACATGTTTATTGGAAGTTCTCCCGAGAAGTTTGGTATTGCATTTGAGCGATATCGGTTCAGCGGTTCAAAGGTTATGAACGAAAATGTAAGCACACCTCAAAAATTTCAGTACATTCAATATAACCTAAAAATACAAAATGCTTTAATTCGGCTTCTGGTTTACATATGTGAACATAATTAAACTCCAAATGGTATTTTAACAAGTACGAACATATTTTTTTGACAAAAAAAAAAAAAAAATCCCGGATTTTTATTTTACCAAAATTTTTTTTCGCGGAAATTTTTTTTTCCAAAAAATTAACTTTTAAATAAAGTTTTTTGCAATAATCTTTTTGAAATTGTGGAGGGTATCACTACATTCGGCAAGGCCGAATTTAACTTTTTTACTTGTTTTTTGTTTATGTCGTTGGTCTACTGCGCCCTTTAGCGGAGATATATCCAACCAAACTTAAAGCTTTCACATGCAATATCTTCCGAACGAGTGAACATTTTTCCAATGTTCGAATTTTGTATTTTATGTATTGAAAACTTCTACAAAATCTGCTTTTAAGAAAGCTTGTACGATTATTATTCGATTTTTGAGAACTTTTTACCGTTTATTTTGTTTTGGAATTTTTTTACATTATTTGAAAAATTTCCATTTTGCCAACAAATATTGCGTGTAAAACATACCGGATTGAATTTTTTTTTCCGAACACATCTATCGTAAAGATAACCCTTCAATGATCAATCTTGTCCAAACAAAACACAAAAATGGTGTAGGGTTAATTTTTAATGATTTAAAAAAGGGAGTGAAAGGGTTATTTTTTTTTGTATAAATAAGAGTTTTGTGAGTGTGAGTCAACGTGAGAGTGAGTGACGCTTGTATGAGTGCACGTGAGCTGTCTTAAATTTACTCACGTGATTGTAAGTGAGTGTAAGTAGAAAATATATGCTATTTGGTGAGTGTGCGTCACAAAAGTCACTACGCGGCCATCTCTACTTTCCACAACCCTCCAAAAAGTAAAAAAAAATAAATTAAGTAACGTTTTTTTGGGAAGGAGTAAGGAGGGAGGGTGGTCGGCGGTAGACACCGACCCCTTTACGATACATGTTAACTAACTAATTTATTTGGTTTGGATTATATCGTGCGTTCCACAGACAGACAGACGGACATCGCTAGAATGTTTTAAAATTAGCCATGGATCAATATTATATTATTTATGTGAGATCCTAGACCGATATTTTCTTGCGTACACGCGGAATGGCAATTAAACAGGGCATAATAAGGCAATCAAATATATAATTAAATTTTTATTTAGTTTTAATTTCTGAGTTGGTCAACATTTTTGGATGGCTTTTGATTAAAGGCACTTAAAGGCAGCTAGTTTTATATAAATCTTTTAGATAATAAGTTAATCTTTAATTCTGTATTAAAACTAGATTGGAGGAAAACGGCGCTAACAGTTAAAATCCCAGTCAAAGTTGCATGGGTTAAAAAAAAAATATTATATATAATCTGGACAAGATACCCTTTCCATCAAGGTACTACAATCCTAAAAATAATAATTATAAATATTAAAAATACGCGCTTGAATATGATATTATTTTACCTTCCCAAATCTTTAAAGTCGAAAGTTGTGTGTTCTGTCACCATTTTCGAATACTCCTGTTGACATAATAACTATGATTTATGAAAATAACACTGCGGAACACTAAAAAATAAACAAGAGTTACGACCATCATTTCTATATATTTCGGACATGCTGATTCGAATGGCGTACTCCGTTTTTCGATGTATGGTACAGTTTTCTTGAAAAATGTCGTTAAAGATTTGCTGATTTCGAGCCAGTTTTTTAACAAAAAAATTTGCAAAGTAAATGGTTTATAAATTTTATGACATGGAAAACAAAGATATGACTTGTAGCAACATTTCTTATGCAAATTTGGTTTAACGCTTTTCAATTTAAGCCCTTAAATTCGCGAATTTCTGCAGTTTTTAAGGTCTTCGCGAAATTAACAGCCAAATTGGTCTTTGATAAAAAACTTGCTTTTAATGAATCAAAAATGCATCCCTAACAATACGAATAGTGGATAAAAAACAGCTATGTTATATGGACCATCATGATGAAAATCGCGAAAAACCGTTTTTTTGTATATGCCAGCATCACTTTACGAGATGATTTAAGGTTCCATCTTTTAGTATATAATGTGGGAACCTTAAATAACTAACTGACCAAAAATTCGGGCAAAAAAGTTTTCATTTGCAAAAGTTATCTTAACAAAAACTACACTTAAAAAATTATGTTAGTAAAATCAACTGAAAATGTCAGTTAAAATAACTACTTTGTAAGTTGTTTTGGGGTCAACTACTTTTTCAGTTAAATCAACTAACAATGTTAGTTATTTTAACTGACAAAAAACAACTGACTTGTGTAGTAAAAACTACTTACATTTGTAGTCAAAACAAATAAAATGTAGTAAAAATAAAATAATCAAAAAATTTTTCAGAAAAAAAAATTGAAGACCAAATTTTTTTTTTCTTTTAAAAAAAGTTGTGAAAATAAAAAAACGAAAATTTATTTATATTTTTTGGAAAAAAACTTTGAAAATTTTTCAGAAATAAAAAAAAAAAAATAACTACTTTAAATAACTGTTACTACATTACAGTACTTTTTTGTTAGTTATTCAAAAAAACGACTTAAAATAACTAACAGAAATAGTTGTTTAATATTTTTCATACAAAAACAACTGACTTTGTAGTTGAAAACAACTAACTACTGTAAAATATACAAACAACTAACATGTAGTTACTTACATAATTTTCTGAGTGTATTATTTCAGTGTTTGCGATACAATAATTATAGTTTTTGTTAGATAACTTTTGCAAATGAAAACTTTTTTGGACAAATTTTGGGTCAGTTCATTGTTTAAGGTTCCCGCATTATATACTAAAAGAGAAGCCTCAAATCTCCTAAAGTGATGTCATATACAAAAAAACGGTTTTTCGCGATTTTCATCATGATGGTCCATATAACATAGATGTTTTTTGTCCACTATTCGTAGTGTCATGGACGCTTTTATGATCCACAAAATGCAAGTTTTTTTTTCAGAGACCAATTTAGCGGTTAATTTCGCGAAAACTTAAAAAAATTAAGAAATCCATGAATTTAAGGGCTTAAGATGAAAAGCTTTAAACCAAATTTATATTAGAAATATTGCTACAAGTTATATCTTTGTTTTCCATGCCATAAAATTTAAAAATCATTAGCTTTGGAATTTTTTTTGTTAAAAAAGCAGCTGAAAATCAGCCAATCTTTAATGACATTTTACAAGAAAACTGTACCATACATCGAAAAACGGAGTACGCCATTCGATTCAGCATGTCCGAAATATATTGAAATGATGGTCGCACCTCTTGTTTTTTAAAAAAGTGGTTAATTTTGTCACGCAGTGTAATTGAAATTTCCGAATAACAATCCATCTGTAAATGGTGTAGTTAATTAAGTCCGTTAAAGTTTCCTATTTTTAACATTTTTAATTTCGCCCATCATTAATTTTATTTTTCTAACTACTTATTTGTTAAATAAAAAAAAAACTCTTTTAATTTTTCCCCTCAATTTGTAAGATTTTTAAATGTTTATGAAAATAATTGTCAATTTAAAACAAAATGTTCGTACTTCTGTTAAATTGTGGTTATTTGGCCACAAAAGTCACAAAATGAATACCTTTTAACAAATGGGCAAGAGTCAGCCAAAAAAGCAAGAACAAAATTTTTTTTGAAACTACAAACATTTTTCAAATAACTATGTCTAACAAAATGCTGTATGCTATTTGTTGTTGCTGTTTCCTTAACTACCAACAATAACTTTGTTGGCAACATTTGTTGATGCATGTTCATGAATGATGTATGATGCAATTTTTTTTTTTCGAAATTAAAGGCAAACAAAATTTAATTGATGTAAAATGATGATGATATTTTTTTAAAAAATAAATGAAGTATCTGAATATAATGTGGTTTGAAGTTAATGTTTATTATTTACTAAATTTAAATGAGTTTCTTTGTTTAATTATTGCTGTGGAAACAGCATCAAAAAATTTTTTTTTAATTTATAGTTTATATAAAGAAATTCGTTAAATTAATTAAATAATTAATTGATTTTATAAATAATGATTTAAATTAATAAAAAACCATATTTTTCAGAATATGTATGAGTATTTTTCAATAAACCGTTTGTACAATTAATTGCGAATTTTTTTAATCAATTAAATTGTCATTAAATCAATTATATGTTTAATTGATTAAATAAAAAGTAATTGTTCGCAAACATGATAATGATCCCGCATAGATGAATACATTATACGTACGTTCTTTGAAAGTGTTGATTAAACAGCCAGTTTTAACATGTTTTCGGTTTAAATCCAGTTAAACTTGAAAAAAATATATATTTTTTAAAAGACTTTTCTTGCTCCCCTCACATTTGTTACCACTGTGCAATAAAACAGCATCTATTGAATTTCTGATAAATTAAAACACTTAATTAGAACATTTTTTTTATAAATTATGTTAGACAATTTTTTCTTATTGTTAAACATATTACAATTTTAAACATACATTTTTTTTTAATTTTGAAACAAAAAAAACCAAAACATGAGATGAAATGGAAAAACCCTTTAGGTTTCTATATATTTGACATGCTTTTGATGCCAGACAAAATAAAAATAAACGTTAATTAGCACACAACACATTTTATATATAATATTATTGCTGGTGGGGGGGGGGGGTGTTTTTTATTAGGATGACATCTATGTCGTGATATATTTTTGTGCAAAGAAATTTCAGCAAATAATTTTTAATAAAGCAATTCTTTGAACCAATTAAAAAATACCTAATTGATTTCGGACATCACGAATTTTCGTTTATCAGTTAAAAAATAAAAACAAGTGAGAAATCTATCCATTAAGTAAAAAATTAAAAAAAAAGTTCAGAGGCGTTTTTAATGCGTTGCACAGTGGATCGAAAATAAAAAGTCCCGGTCAATAGGTAAAAATAATTATTCAAACTCATTGAAATTTGTGTCCAATATGGATTTAGGGACGTTGAGTTCATCTGTGCTCTTAAAAATTTTAAATTTGCAATGATTAGCAAGATATTGGGATCCAAACCTTTTTTATTTTTGGATTTATTTCACTTTTTATATAATTTTTCATCGAATATATGTAAATTATTTTTATTTTTTTATGATAATATGATAACACCGTCCGACAGCCAATATTAAACATGAGCCGGATGAAAGTATAGATCAAATGAAGTAAAACTGCATTTACAGTTTTTCATTTCGTGATCCTGTTCCCTTTTAAAAGGACTTCAAATTTTTAAAGGCTACATTTTGTAAAAAAATTGTGAAATATTTGTACTTGTCCTAAAATGACAATGGTGACGGCAGATGAAAGAGGAGGATCTCCCGTAATTTTTCCATTTTGCCATTTTACCATATTATAATAAAAAGATATAAATACAGTCATTTGAAATTTCTATCAAAATATTTTGTTGAAAATTTTGAATGATATTGAAGGATACATTTTTGAAAGGACGAAACTTACCTTCTTTTTCCTGATTTGTAAAAATAATAAAATAGGAAAATTAGGGGACATCCTCCTCTTTCATTTGCCATCAATAGTGGCATCTTAGGACAAGTACAAATATTAAAAAATATACATTTATAAAATGTAATCCTCTACGATTTTGAAGTCTTTTAAAAAAGAAAAAGGGATCACGAAATAAAAAACTGTAAATACAGTTTTACTACTTTCAGTCTCTAGTTTTAAACGTATATTATCCAGTTTGTTTTCAACGGCTTTTTTCATTTTTGTCGGACGGTGTCATCAGTGTTTTCCTGATCTACGACTTTCAAGTCCTTTTAAAGGGAAACAGGGTCATGAAATGAAAAACTGTAAATGCAGTTTTACTGCTTTTAGCCTTTAGTTCCGAACGTATATTATCCAGTTCGTGTTCAACGACTTTTTGTATTTTTTGTCGGACGGTTTCATCAGTGTTTTCCATTAGAAAATACTTTTCTTAAGATTAAAGCGAAGTTTTTTCCGTAAAAATTAAAACTTGGGCGTACTGACAAGAGTTCAGAAAAAATGGTCACCCTATATATGAGGCATTCTACACCAAATATACCGCTACAGAAAACATGTGTCCCGTGAATTTCTGAATAGGTTGTATGAAAAGCCCTATATGAAAATAAGAAAATTGCGTTTTTGGTTTTTAATTTTTTCAAAAACTGGGCTTATATTGGAAAAATGGTAAAATTTGTGTCGAGTTGCCTTGTTTAAATATCACTGTGGAACAAATTCAGGTTACTAAAAGTTAGGTCGATTCTGAGAGTGAGGGGCGAAAATAGAGGATAAATTAGAAGACCCGTATCGCGGCGTTGGTTTATGTTAGTTTGATTTTTTTTTAATCGACCTTCGAACTTTGCAGTCAAATGCCGATTTTCAGCATATTGTTTAAATGTTTTTTTGGCTATAACTCGTCGACTAATTGATATTTTTTTAATCTGTAAAAGCCAAATTATTGCTAGAGACCTGTTCAACAATTAAAATTTTTTAATAAATTGATTTAGAAAATTTTTGTGGTGCTTATGAAGCAAAATATTTTCAAAAAGCATGAAAAAAAAATATTTTTTTTTTAGCTTTTTAAGCACAAAAAAAAAATTTTTAAATCAATTTTTTAACAAATTTTAATTGTTGGACAGGTCTCTAGTAATAATTTGGCTTTTACAGATTGAAAAAATATCAATTAGTCGACGAGTTATAGCCAAAAAACCATATAAACAATTTTCTGAAAATCGGCATTTGACTGCAAAGTTTGAAAGTCGATTAAAAAAAATCGAACTAACATAAACAAACGCCGCGATACGGATCTTCTAACTTAGCCTCTATTTTCACCACTCACTCTCAGAATCGAACTTTTGCCAAACTGAATTTGTTCCACAGTGTATTTATCAAATTAATACGCAATGCACCACAATCTCAAAAATTTGCATTCTTGTATAGTTTTGTATGATCTATCGACTAAAATTTTTTTTTGTTTGCAAAATTTGCAGAACCTGTTCTGAAATTTTCCATTTTTTTAAACAGTAACTTATCAAAAATCTGGCCACTTTTTAAATTTTTTTTTAGCTTTAAATGTTTGTCAATCCACTCAAAAAAATTTCAGACATGTATTTTTCGTTTCTTTTTCGAGGAAATCGCATTTGAATATAAAATTTCATAACAATTTTGTAATTTGCTTGTATTTTTTTTGTTTTAACATAGCGAATGAGTATTAAATATTTCAATATTTTGTGGCAGGATTTTTGATAAATAGACTTTTTTTAAAAAATGGAAAATTTTCAGGTTCTGAAAGTTTTCCAAAAAAAAATTTGTCGATTTTTTGCCATTTAATTCAAATGTGTTATTGCCAAAATTAATTTTATTTCGTGCTAACATTTTGGAGCCAAAATACTAAATTATATGCCACACCCCTCTTCAAGCAAGCTAAGGTTGTGTTAAAATAGTGACAAAATCGGTTATTGGCATTTCACACCTCTTTATTTTGAAATTTGAAAATCGTTAACACGAAAATCCTAGCTGATCCTGTTTTCGAGTTATTACTAGATAATTACGCTGTTCAAAAACAAAAACCTCCCAGGGAAATATCCAACTAATACTTATAGATTTTGCTTTCCTGAATTCAAATCTGCCATACAATTTTTTTTTAGCACCTACCGTTTTTGAGATAATCGCTGTTAAAAAGTCAAAAAACTAATAATTTCGCACATTTGGGGGTCCACTGTTATGTTGCTTCCAACAAATGGCACTTTATTTAATATAAATTAGACCTACCGATTCCAAAACTGCAATCGAAATTTTTCTAGCATGTTTCGTTTCCAAGATATTCGCGTTCGAGATTTTAGCGTGGAAAAATTTTCAAAGGCGAATATCTCGAAAAGGAGACATGCTAGAAAAATTTGAATTGCAATTTTGGAATTAGGAGATCTATTTTATATGAAATCAAGTCATATTTTTGGAAGAATCTGTAAAAGTGAACCACCAAAAGTGCGAAATTATTTTTTTTACTTTTTAACAACGAATAATCAAAAACGGTACATGCTAGAAAAAGTTGGATGGCAGATTTGGATTCAGGAGAGAAAAATCTATAAAAATCAGTTGGATTTTTCACTGGGTGGTCTTTGTTGTCGAACAGTGTAGTTATTTACCAATAACTCAAAAACGGGATGAGCTAGGATTTTCGTGTTAACGATTTTTAAAGTTCAAAATAAAGTGGAGTGAAATGCCATTAGCCGATGTTGTCACCATTTTAATACAACCTAAACTTGCTTGAAGAGGGGTGTGATGCGCTAAAACTTTGTATGGGAATTAACGTGGATAATTATCCACGCTTAAATTAAGCGTACGTGATGAAGTTAAGTGATGAACAAAAAATCGTTTATATTTCACGCGAAACGCAAAAATATATTAAAACAATAATTTGAGTTAACGTATACACGCTTACGCGAAAACAGGGCTACCATTATATTAAAAAAAAATTTTTTCTTCAAATTTTTTTTTATCAATTTTTTTTTACATCAAAAATTTTTTTTCATAAAAAAATTTGTTCTCTTTAAAATTTTTTTAAAAAAAATTTTTTTAATTTTTTTTATCTTTTTCTGGTACAAAAATACTTCCAAAATTCGTATCCAACAACTATAAATACCAACCTAATAAAATATATCAGTATATAACAGAATATGATAATGGTATTTGTTCAGTTATAATGATGGTCTATATATGTATGTGTGGTAGATATTGTATATGCTTGGAGAAAATTAAATAATAACTTTACGGTTTTTTGTAATTGTAGTCAACTTATGCTGCTAAAAAAGAAAACATAAAAAAAGAAATATATAATTTTTTTCATTGTCTCTAGCAATATAGACGGTTTCATTAGCTGTGTTTCCTTGAAAAAAAAGGAGTTAAAACCAAAAAAGTATGCTTTATTTAAAAAAAAAAACAGCATAAAAGGATAAACAAAATAACGAAATAGAATGACACTCTTTAGTGGTGGTAGTAGAAAAATACATAATTACAACTTAATGTAATTAAATGTACGCATTAAAACGTTTAATAAAAAGACAAAACTCATTATGTCCATAAACATCTACATACAGAAAGGAACATTCACAAGCAAACACAGTATTTACACATACACGGTATAACGAAAAATACTTATACACTTACATAGAGTCCTTTATACTTATGCTATCCAACATTTTGTTTTAATAAGTCTAAGTTGTGTGTTGGCATTTAGTACCTATATCTATGTACACTAGGGTGGTTTTTTATTTTTGGAATTTCGAGGAGCGCGCAGCGGATTTTTTTGACATTTGATGTTAAAATAATTGTGTAAAAATTTGAGCTAAATCGGATAAAATTAACCCGAGGCGCAAGAAGGTCAAAGTTTCGAGAAAAAGCCAAAATGGCCAAATTTTGAAAAAACTTAAAAAATGTAAATTTTGTTGAAATAAAAAAAAACAAAATATTTTTTATTTAACTTTCTTGCAATAATACTCAAAAAAAATTATCTTTACTTTTTATGACGGCAGTAACACTTTCAAACATGAAATACAAAAATTACCATGCATTTTGGGGGGTACCTGAAATGAGTGTTTTCGATTTTTTGAAAATTTTATTAAACAAACAAATTAAATCTTACTATTCAATAGCAATGGATTATTAAATACATCCTAAGGCTTAAATATTTAAAAAATTGTGGATATCCGTCGACTCAATTTTTTTTTTTGAGTCATTTGAGTTTTGTGGATTTCAAGGAGTCAAATGACTCCAAAAAAAAATTGAGTCGATGGATATCCCCAATTTTTTAAATATTTAAGCCTTAGGATGTATTTAATAATTCATTGCTATAGAATACTAAGATTTAATTTTTTTGTTTAATAAAATTTTCAAAAAATCGAACACACTCATATCAGGTACCCCCCAAAATGCATGGTAATTTTTGTATTTCATGTTTGGAAGTGTTACTGCCGTCATAAAAAGTTAAGATAATTTTTTCTGAGTATTATTGCAAGAAAGTTAAATAAAAAATATTTTATTTTTTTTTTAAGTTTTTAAGTTTTTTCAAAATTTGGCCATTTTGGCTTTTTCTCGAAACTTTGACCTCCTTGCGCCTCGGGTTAATTTTATCCGATTTAGCTCAAATTTTTACACAATTATTTTAACATCAAATGGCACAAAAATCCGCTGCGCGCTCCTCGAAATTCCAAAAAAAATAAAATAAAAAACCACCCTAATGTACACTGGTTGTCAACAAATTAGAAACTTTTCTATAATATATGCAATTTGTTAAAGGCAAAATTAACAATACTTAACGTTATTATTATCAAACGAGTATAATTAAAAAAAAAAATGTTATGTAGGTAATTTATAAAGCTTTAATTTAAGCTTAATAGTATCCAGATTGAGTAAATAATACATGTGCTACGAGGGTCGAACTGAAAAATGAAATTATTTATAGATATTTGTCCGAAATTTTTTTAAAAGTATTTCTAAGTCAATTTTTTTTAAGCTCAAATATTAAAAATTTTAAAAATGGCCCAATAGATTTATACAGTAATCAACTAATTTTTCCAACAACCCAAACAAAAAATTAAATTTTTTTTATATATGAAGAAATCCGCCTTTTTTAACATCCAATTATTTTGTCCACCAAGTTTTTGTTAGCACAGAAAAATTTAAAATATTTTTATATCTCATTACCGTATATGAGGCATTCCACACCAAATGTCCCGCTACAGAAAAACATGTGTCCCGTAAATTTCTGAATAGGTTGTTTGGATAGCCCTATATGTAACTAAGAAAATTGCGTTTTTGGTTTTTCAATTTTTCAAAAACTGGACTTAGGAGGCGTGGTCAAATATTGGAAAAATGGTAAAATTTGTGGCGAGTTGCCTTGATTAAATATTTACCACATTAAAACGGAATGCACCACAATGTCAAAAATTTTCATTCTTATATAGTTTTGTATGGCCTATAGATTAAATTTTTTTTTTTTTGGAAAATTTTCAGAACCCGTTCTGAAATTTTCCATTTTTTAAAAAAGTCAATTTATCAAAAATCCGGCCACTTTTTTTTTCTTTTTTATTTATTTTTTTAAAAGTGTAGATGTTTGTCCATCCACACAAAAAAAATCAGAAACACGTTCATCTTTTTTTTTCGAGAAAGTCGCATTTGAACTTTGAATTTCATAACAATTTTGTTATTTGCTTGTATTTCTTTGTTTTAAAGTTGCGAATGAGTAATATTAATTGCATAAATATTCGTCATACGCTCTGTTGACACAAGAAAATACAAACAAATTACTAAATTGTTATGAAATTAAAAGTTCAAATGCGATTTTCTCGAAAAAAAAGATGAACGTGTTTCTAATTTTTTTTGTGTGGATGGACAAACATCTAAACTTTTAAAAAAATACATAAAAAAGAAAAAAAAAAAGTGGCCGGATTTTTGATAAATTGACTTTTTTAAAAAATGGAAAATTTCAGAACGGGTTCTGAAAATTTTCCAAAAAAAAATTTTTTAATCGATAGCCCATACAAAACTATATAAGACTGTAAATTTTTGAGATTGTGGTGCATTCCGTTTTAATGTGATAAATATTTAATCAAGGCAACTCGACACAAATTTTACCATTTTTCGAATATTTGACCACGTCTTCTAAGCCCAGTTTTTGAAAAATTGAAAAACCAAAAACGCAATTTTCTAAGTTCCATATAGGGCCATATCCATACCACCTATTCAGAAGTTTACGGTACACATGTTTTTTTTCGCTGGACATTTGGTGTGGAATGCCTCATATATATTCAGTATTCAACTAATTTTTCCAACAACCCAAACAAAAAATAAAATTTTTTAAATACGGTTGAAGAAATTCGCATTTTTTGACCTCCAATTCTATAGGCCAAAAATTTTTTGTAAACAAAGAAAATATGTTATTGTTTAATAATATTAGTACACTAATATGTACTAATATTAATAAACAATAATATATTTTCTTTGTTTACAAAACATTTTTGGTCAAAAGAATTGGAGGTCAAAAATGCGAATTTCTTCTTAATGTTGGAACTTAGAATAATCGACTTAGAAATATTTTTAAAAAATTTTCAGAAGTATTGTTAACTTTGTCTTTGCAAATTTCTATACTTTGAAAACGTTTCCAATTTATTGAGCACCAGTGTATGTGTTTTACATTGGCTGGTTGGCAAACAATACAAGTTGAGGCTTGTTTCATTCACCATTTAAATATTATGCAAAATTATTTAGCCAACCATAATGACAATAAATTTTTATAAGCTTGAAATATTTTCTACTTTTTTTTTGTAACTTTTATTATATTAATACTAATTATAACTAATGGGTTAAGTTTAAAACTAAATAATTTCTACTACTGTTTTAGTATTTACTAAGCAACTTAGTAACTGGTTTAAACTTATAAAGGTGAGTTTAGTTCAAAGATTATTAAATCTTGTGATATTTTTTCGTTTTTCACCAAAATTTATTTTTTATCAATAGCTTTGTTTTTTGACAATTTTTTGTTTACATAAAAATTTTTTTCTTACAAAAAATTTTTTTTTACCAAAAATATTTTGTTTTATCAAACATTTTTTTTTTCATAAAATTTTTTTTTTCTTCATCATGATTTTTGTTCACCAAATTTCTATTCTTTATCAAATTTTGTTGCACTTTTTTTTTAAATCAATTTTTTTACTAACTTTTTTTGTTTATCAAAATTTTGTTCACCAAATTTAATGATTTACAAACTTATTCTGCACTCAAAGACAAAGTTTCTTTATATTGATGAAAAGTTACATCAATATGATGAGATGTTACATACATTTTTGTTCAATTTACTGTGTCATCAATATGATGAAAATGTGTCATCAATAACAAAAATTTATTTTTATTTTAAAAATATAAAAAAAAATATTTATTTTTTTTTTAATTTTAATAATTCAGTTTTATTTTATTATTTTTTTTTTTACTTAAAATTTTCTAGCTATTTTCAATTTTTGAAAATTTACATTTTTTATTTTATCCCCATCAAGATTTTTTTATCTCTCGTTTGTTAGACTTAGCCTCTAGAAACTTACCTAAAGAATATCAACAAATAATTACACTAGAGACGGGCACGTGAGCAAATTAGAGATATTACTGAATTCAATTTTACTCAGATGATTGTGAGTAGAGTTTGCAAATAATCGAGATATTTTATAATCCCGATTACGTTTAAAAAAAATTTGCCGTTAATCGAGATTATAATCGATAATTATCGATTTTTTTTTTAAATAATTGATGCATGATTTCACTGCGTATTAATATCGCTTTATCTGTGCTACCAAAGTGTGCTCAAAATTGTAACATCGACCACAGAAATATGATGAAAATGTATAATCAATAACAAAAATTTATTTTTATTTTAAAAATATAAAAAAAATTTTTTTTTTTTTTTTTATTTTAATAATTCAGTTTTATTTTATTATTATTTTTTTTTACTTAAAATTTTCTTGCTATTTTCAATTTTTAAAAACTTACATTTTTTATTTTATCCCCATCAAGATTTTTTTATCTCTCGTTTGTTAGACTTAGCCTCTAGAAACTTACCTAAAGAATATCAACAAATAATTACACTAGAGACGGGCACGTGAGCAAATTAGAGATATTACTGAATTCAATTTTACTCAGATGATTGTGAGTGGAGTTTGCAAATAATCGAGATATTTTATAATCCCGATTACGATTAAAAAAAAATTTGCCGTTAATCGAGATTATAATCGATAATTATCGATTTTTTTTAAATAATTGATGCATGATTTCACTGCGTGTTAATATCGCTTTATCTGTGCTACCAAAGTGTGAGCAAAATTGAAACATCGACCACAGAAATTGTGCCCAAATTAAGGTGGTTTGGATGCGCTCTTTGACTTGCGAATCCTTTCATAAAACTCGTTTAGTTCAAAAAAATGTCTGCCGGGTCGTATCGGAATACCTGCTGATTAGTGTGGCCCATCAACATATGGAAAAATACCAAGTATAACTCACAACTGAACGTACCTCAAAATATGGTAGATGGCATCGTAACGAACAATTTGCGCCAAATTTCAGCACCCTACAACGATTGGAAGGGGATGCTAACTTATCATAAGTGTTTGCAACCTCTAAAGAAATCTTAAAAAATTTTTTATTGGAATCTTAAAAATAACCATATGGAATGCTAGCGTAACAAGAGCACATAATTCACATGTGGCCATTTTGTTCTAAGATTGTCCTTAAACAAAAAAAAATACATATTAAAAAAAGCGGAACTATGCATTTCACTTAAACCGCTGTAACTCAAAAACTATGCGGACCATTAAGTTGCGATAAAGTTCATTTGAAAGGTAATACAAATATCTTTAATTTGAGTATAATATCAAAAAAAAATTTTTTTGTTTTTTTCCTAATCGAAACTAAAATGTCCTTATTGTCCTTTCTACGCAACCATAGGGCAAAATGGCCATATGTGACTTATTTGCTCTTGTAACGATACCATTCCATGTATAAATTATTTAGATTGCAAAAATTTTTTTTTTTTAGATTTCTTCGGAGGTTGCAAGGACATGTGATTAGTTAGCATCCCCTTTTAATCGTCGTAGGGTGCTGCAATTTGGCTTAAAATATTAGTTACGGTACCATCTTTCATTTTTTAAGGTACGTTGACCTGTAGCGAAGCAAAAGGAATTTTGGGCCACCCTACTGCTGATGGCCAGTGACGAGCTGATTGTGGAAAAATGTATTAAAAAGTTAAACAATTTTATTTTCAAGGGGCAACCAGCGGTCAAAGTTTGAAAAAATTACTACTACGTTTTTCGACAAAATTTCTTGTCCAAATTTTTGACCAAACCCGGCAAAGCCATTTGAATATGTTTTTAAAACAAAATTGAGGTTCTGATCAGAATTTTTATTCTATTTTAAGTTTGAATGCCTTTTACAAGAAAAAAGTAAAGAAAAATTGCAAACCAGTTAAATGAATCATGGGTTAAGATAACAGTTCATAGAAAATGGTTTATCGTAATCGCATGATTTTTTACCGATTACGATTAATTGGTGCGATTAATCGCGATTACGATTTTAATCGTTTTGCAAACTCTAATTGCGAGTGAGTGCGTGTGTGTGTGTGTGTGTGAGTGTTTTTGAGTGGGGGAAAAAATTGCATGAGTGAGTGTGTGTAAGTAAGATTTTTTTCGTGAGTGAGTATGCGTAAGTCGATTTTTTGCGTAAGTTTGCGTTAATTATTTACTCTTCATATTTCCATTCGTTCCAAAAAAAAAGACACACAAATATTGTAAAATTTAGCTAAACTTAAGATTTCGTCCTGAAAAACCAAAAAAAAAAAATTTCGCTAAAATTTAAAGTTTGCTTAAAAGCTTGTAAGATTTTTGAGTCATCGTAAAAGGGTTGCAAAAGTTTGTACAATTCTACTTTTTTTAGTACAATTCAAAGCTCAAAAGAACAATGGAACACCAATGGATAAATTGGTACAATTTTAGAATTTCCTGAGTTTGTAGCAGCCGCTTTATATTAATTAATGCATTTTATAATATTTATAATAATTTTGATTTTACTTTAAATTTAAATTCATTACATTCATTTAAATTGCTGTCATATTATATTGATTTTACTATCATTAGAGTTTGAGTGTAATTTTTATTTGTTAAAACTGTTTTCAGTAATTAATGTTTATTTCACTCAATTATATTTTTGAACATTAAATTTTACTCAATTGCTCAATGTTTCATATTAAACTCAATTATTTGTTTTGCCATTTCACTTTGATCAATTGTTCTATTTGTTTTGTAATCCCTTGTCTTGCTCATTTACATTAAATTTTACATGATCTTTTTATTTTACCACTCAACTCTCTTGATTTAATTACTCAAACGAATTATTGTTTTATTTTGTTACAATTTTGGAAGTTATGTTTATAAATTTAGTTTTCAATAAATTCAATCGTCCATGAACTGTTGACTGATGAAGTCAAAAATTAAAAACAGCGGCGTTTCATTTAAAAGCTAAATATAATTAAAACGAGGACAGATTTGGACTTTTAAGTCTGATTTGGACCGTTTCATAAATTAATAAAAATCATTATCCAGCTAGGACGCTTGTCGTCTGGTCTAGGATTTGATAAATAATTTAAATAAAATTAATAAATAACAAATATTATTAGGGATGAATTCCTTTTCCCTACAAGTTTATGTTTTTAATACACTCTACTTACAATTAGTGATTTAGGGTATATGCAGTGGGCGACAATGCAAGGGAAACTTTTTTAAAGTAGATGCAGTTTGTTAAAGACAAAATTAATAATGCTAAACATTATTATCAAACGAGTATTATTTTAAAAATGTTATGTAGGTAACACCGCTCTACAAATCTGAGGTTTGTCGCTGCGTTTTGGATGAAACCAAAAAAAGTTGATAGGGTTTGGTGCCCCGATTCCAAAACGGTCACTCAAATTTTTCTAGTGTTTATAAAAAACCGACATTTTGCAAAACCGGTTTCTCGGTTAACCGAAATTCAGCTTTTTCGGTTAACCGGTTTTCTCGGTTAAACCGGAATAAAAAAACCGGTTAACCGGTTTTTTTTTCTTTAACTGACAAACCCAAAAAATACTTTAAAATTGCTAATTTTTATTAAATAAAAATCGAATGTAACTAAAGTTATAAATTGTAGTCCGTATTTTATATTAATGTTCTTTTATTGACATTTTCTCCATTAATAAGAATTTTAGTGCCTGGTTAAAAGTCACTTAGTAAGTTTTCAATAAAACTGTCCAAAAAACGCTTATAACGGGGATAATTCAAATGTTTACCAGATTAAAATTCCTATTTAGAAAATTGTTTCTTGAAGACAAAAAGTATTTTAGACTTCCTTTCTCACGGATTTTCAAGTTCTTTTTAATGAAATTTTGAAAATATCATAAAAAAAAGTGCAACCCCTTAATATTTGCAAAATATTCCGTTTGAATGTATTTAAAAAAAACCGGTTAACCGACAGAAAAAAACCGGTTTTCGGTGCACCGGAATTTTTCAATTTCGGTTAACCGGTTTGCAAAAAAACCGAAATTTTGGGAAAAAACCGGTTTTTCGGTTAACCGGTTAACCGGTTTATAAACACTAAATTTTTCTATCACGTCACAATTTTGAGAAAATCGCGGTTAAAGTGTCAAAAAATGCCCATTTTCACCATTTTTGAACGACTATAAAATAAGATCCTGACATGCAAATGACTTGGTATCTAGCTCATTCGAATGTGTGTAATTTTTTCTTTTAGACAAGATCAAATCTTCTTGGAATTTAATTTTCTAAAATGGTAAAAAAATCATTAACAACAAGTGCTTTAAATCTAAAATTTACGTATGAATTTGTATGGAAATTTCTTAAAAAACACTGTGTAAATAAACTAAATATTGAAAGAATGGAAAGTTTTTTGCTAATGATTTTTTTACCATTTTAGAAAATTAAATTTTTAGAACATTTTATCTTATCTTTAAGAGAAAATTAGAGGCTTTCGAATGACCTTGATACCAAGTCATTTGCATGTCAGGATATTATATTATAAGCTTTTAAAAAGGGTCAAAAATGCCCTTTTTCGGCCCTTTAACCGCGAATTGCTCAAAATCCTGATGTGATAGACAAATTTGGGCTCCGGATTTGGAATCAGCGCAACAGACACCATCCAAATCACTAACCAGAATCCAATACGCATTTTCTTGTTGAGCTGTGTAATCTATAAAGCTTTAATTTAAGTTTGATAACGTCCAGGTTGAGTAAATAATAAATGCTGATCTGGAAAATAAAATTATTTATAGACATTTTTCAGAATATTTTTAAAAATATTTCTAAGTATATTTTTTTTCAAGTTGAAACATTAAAAATTAAAAAAAAGGTTTTAATAGTTTTTATTCAATAATCAAATAATTTTTCCTCCAGCCCAAACAAAAACTAAACATTTTTAAGTACAGTACAAGAAATTCACATTCTTGACCTCCAATTTACTTTTGACCACCAATTTTTTGTAAATGATTTTTAATTTTTAATTTTTGTTTGCTTTTTTTTAATAAAAAATATTTAAATACAAATTTTGGTACAATTGGGGTCGAAAAAGTACAATTTTATGATCTCGATGGTACAATTTTGATGTTCCCATTTTGCAATACTGGCTTTAACCTTCCGAGTTTGTGTGTCACCATGCTTTTGCAAATGCTGTGAGAGAGAAAGAGGAACTAAGAACAAACAACACACCCCTTTTCATGAGGTATCACTATGGATCAGGATCTGGTCTTGTGGACACTATGTCAACCTCTCAACCTAACCTAACCTAACCTAAGAACAAACAAAGAAATTTACTACATAGAGATTATCCAAAGCTATTCAATACACAAGCCTATGAACAAAAAGCAGAGGTCCCAGCAAAACTTTGGTAATGGGTAGTGATTATATAACACATTACCTGGTAATGTATATAACTTATTTGTAGCATTATTTTATGATGTTTTACTAAACATTTGTTCCACAACGTATTATTTTCAAGTGAAAAATAATGCATTACTAATAATTTGCTACGTAATGCATGATTATTGGAAAAAATGTATTTCATATTTATTATTTCTAAACATTAAATCATGGATGACTTATATTTGGTTACATTATGTATTATTTGAAAGTTTGAAATAATGCATTATTTATAATTGGATGCATAATGAATTACAATAACATAAAAAATAATTATTTTATAAAAAAATGCATAAGTTTAGATATAGTAAATGGGCTCACGACAAGAAATTTCTAACGACACACACTCACGAGCATATTTTATCTACTTACACTCACTTACAATCACGTGAGTAAATTTAATACAAAATTACTTTTTCACTACTCGTAACACCTTATATATTATCTTCTGGTATGCTATATTATTTCATTTCTCGTAACCTATAAAATCCCTATTAATATTATAAATCTGATTGTTGGTTTGTCTGTCTGTCTGTCTTTCTGTCTGTCTGTCTGTCTGTTCCGCAATAAGTAAAGAACGGCTTAACCGATTTTCATGAAATTTTCACCACAGATAGTACTAACCGAGGCGGGAACTATAGGCCATAAGAGACCGCGATCGGACAAAGGGGCGTAAAATGCCACGCCCCTTTGTACCATGCTGAAGCAATATCTGCCTGTCCGGCAATAACAGAAAAACGGCTTAACCGATTTTCGTGAAATTTTCACCCCAGATGGTATTAACCGAGGCGGGAACTATAGGCCATAAGCGACCGTGATCGGACAAAGGGGCGTAAAATGCCACGCCCCTTTGTACCATGCTGAAGCTATATCTGCCTGTTCCGCAATAAGTAAAGAACGGCTTAACCCATTTTCATGAAATTTTCACCACAGATAGTACTAACCGAGGCGGGAACTATAGGCCGTAAGCGACAGCGATCGGATAAAGGGGCGTAAAATGCCACGCCCCTTTGTACCATGCTGAAGACTGTTCTGCCTGTTCCGCAATAAGTAAAGAACGGCTTAACCCATTTTCATGAAATTTTCACCACAGATAGTACTAACCGAGGCGGGAACTATAGGCAGTAAGCGACAGCGATCGGACAAATGGGCGTAAAATGCCACGCCCCTTTGTACCATGCTGAAGCTGTATCTGCCTGTTCCGCAATAAGTAAAGAACGGCTTCACCCATTTTCATGAAATTTTCACCACAGATAGTACTAACCGAGGCGAGAACTATAGGCAGTAAGCGACAGCGATCGGACAAAGGGGCGTAAAATGCCACGCCCCTTTGTACCATGCTGAAGCTGTATCTGCCTGTCCGACAACAACAGAAAAACGGCTGAATAGATTTTCATGAAATTTTCACCAGAGATCATAAGCGTAGCTAGACCATTATTCTGGGGTGGGCAAATGCCCCCCCCCCCCCGGCTGTAGGCAAAATCGCCCAAAGAAAAATCGCCCAAAAAAACTTTATGAAAAATCGCCCAAAAAATATGAAAAATGACCCAAAAAGAAAAATACGAAACTTCGCCCAAAATTAACGAAAAAAAACCCAAAAAAGAAATGAAAAATGGCCCAAAATAAAAAAAGATTTTTTCTAACACATTTTTTCCAAAACACATACTACACAGAAAAGCTTTCATTTGCGGAGGATGGTGGGTCTAAGGCACAGTACATGAGTAGTAGTATCACAGAGTTGCATCTGATGGGTGTAAGTATTAGTGACAGCACACGGTGTAACTTTTGACGTTTCATACAAAACGTAAACAAACATCATAAATACATGCACAAAAGCTCACACGTACAGGCACACATATACTAGGCAGCGATGATCATTCTGTACTAAAAACCATGCCACCATATTGGAAAGTACGCAATTAGCATCAGTGTTTGCATACTAGTCTGTACTGTGGTCTAAGGCATGGAGTTTGTAATCCCAACGCCCGGCCGAAGGCCGGCTACTCAGAATAACTTTAAGACAAAGACAAAAACTTTAAAGATAAGACCATAGGTTACGTGGTTATTATTTATTTTTATAGATCGTTGTTTTGAGAATACAGCCCGTAAAATGCATAAGTAATTGATGTAAAAGTTTTAAGTGTGAAACTTAAATTTTAACGAAATAAAAAAAATTGGAATTAGTACCGATCAAAGCGCCACAGGCAAAAAATTTTACCAACAAATTTAAAAAAAAAATCGCACGATTTTTTGTTAAAATTTGTTGGTAAAATTTTTTGCCTGTGGAGCTTTCATAGGAGTTGCATGCTGATTTTAAATTCATTACTTTTGATTTTCTACTGCGCTGCGATAGATTAATATATAGCGTGGTAATCTGCATGTAAGAGCAGGGGTTTTGGGTTCGATTCCCACCAGAGGCTTTGTATGTTAGCAACAACAGAACGATTTTCCTTCAGCTTATTCTTGGTTAGTGAAATATATAATTTATAAAAAAACACGATATGCGTTTACTGTTTCTAAAAATAATAATATACTGATTTATTGTGACATACATATTTCAGTTTTGACATTTTAAGATTTTGACAAAAAATAAAACCAAAATAAAATTGGGCAATTTTTCATATAAAATATTTGGGTTATTTTTCGTAATGAAAAATCACCCAATTTTGAATTTTGAAATTTTGCCCAAAAACTATGAAAATTTGCCCAAAAATGTTGGGTAACTTTTCATACACCGAAAAAATTCCCCAGTTAGATAGTTACAAAAAAACCCACACCGAAAAAATTCCCCAGTTAGATAGTTACAAAAAAACCCAGTTGATTTCAAATAATTTTAAAATAACTGGCATTGTTTAAAACAACTGGTAATTCAGTTAATTATAGCAACATATCAGTTACCCTGTAAATAATATTTCATCAAACTATTTACAAATATTAAAAACAAACTTCAATTTAATTAAAAAAAATTAACAAAAAAAAAAACATTATTCTTGTTTTCATTCATGGTAAGATTTTTTGGATCTGGATCTTAAAAAGATTATTACAGATCATATTTTTTCAGTTAAAGAATAAGAAAATCTGTGATTTCGCTGCCTATAAAGGGATTTATGATGTGACGGAGTTGGGTGATATGTGCTGACACATGTGCGTGTATGTTTTTAATGCAAAAAACTTGTTAAATCTGCTATTTTTTTTACTTTATCTAATAATAAAATGTAAATTTTAAACATTCATATAAAGATATTTTGTTCCATGCAATAAATTCATCAGTGAAAAATTTTAAGATTCTATTGACAGTTTTAATTTTTAAAACAGTTATTTTCAACTATTTTGAAGAATTTTATAAAATTAACTAATAGTTTGTTACCAATAACTGGGTATTCAGTTGAATTCAAAATTTTATAAAAAATTAGTTATTGTCAACTGAATAAATCAACTGGGGCTCAGTTAGGTGTATTTCAACTGGGACTTAGTTGAATATTTAGTAGCCAGTAACTGGGAAATTTTTTGGGTGTATGAATTATGACCCAAATTTGTATGAAAATTTTGGGCGAATTTTCGTTTTCTTTTTTGGGCCATTTTTCTTTGGGCGATTTTGCCTACAGCCCCCCCCCCCCCCCCCTTTCCAAAAAAAACTTTGGCCTCCTAAACACGAATCTGTCATCAGAAAAGTTGTATCAAATCGCCTTCTCAAGATATAGGCATTTTAATTTTTTTGTGGACCAAGCCCTCAAAAACCGAAATTGTTTTAATATTGAAAAAGTGTATGTTAAAGTTAATTTTAATATTTTTTTTTTTTATTTGAACTTGGTCCACAAAAATTAAAAATGGCTATATCTCGAGAAGACGATTTGATACAATTTTTCTGATGACAGATTAGTGTTTAGGAGGCAAATATTTTTGGGAAATGTGTTTTAATCTTTAAAATTGATGAAAAAAATATGCAAATTTGGTTCAAAACTTTGAATTCTTTTGCAAAATTTCTGGATATACTTAATGGATTTTGGATTTTAACCCCAAGTTCTTTTTATTGGAGTGTTTACTTTACATATCTGCTTTGAAGAGGATATTTATTGCAAAATTCGGATACTTATAAGGATGTAACCATAGAAAGGACATCTTGACCTTCCTTATAATGTCCTGATGATATCCTTGATCGAACCGAATCCGGATTTCTTGCAAAAGTTAGGTAATTTTACTGGGAATTTGAATAAAAAAATTATGAATATCTTATACATAAAATTTTCTGATATAAAAAAATTTGTCGGTTTTGAGGGCTTGTTCCATAAAAAATGAAAATGCCTATATCTCGAGAAGGCGTGTTAAGGAGGCAAAAATAATTTAGAAAATGTACCCTAGAACTCTGTGCAAAAAAAAGTTGATTTTTGTAGTGTAGTGTAATTAGTATATTAAAATCAATTTATAATGGAAAGAGTTAATAAACATTACATTTCTCTTTTTTTATTTTTAATATTTAAAACTTCTAAATTTGAAAATCGTTCCTGAAGCAGTGCACTTCGTAACCATGTTTTTATTCAACGCATAGCTTAGAAACCTCTTTCACAACTAGCAGAACTAACAAGGGAAGTATCTCATCCAGCGATACGCAGACACATACTATAACATTTATGCTTGTGTGGGTAGTAGCAAGCGAAAAGTCAACAAATTTGCTTAAGCAACAGAATTTTATAGTGTATGTGCGTTGACAGCGCACAAGCAGCGCCTATTCCCGCGGGAATAGGAATTACAATAATGCGTATCACTGATCTCAACCCATATGAACCGATTTGCATGAAACGCAAAATATATATAAAAGGGACAATTCTAACGTTGGGGTGTCTCGGCTTATCGGCCATATCGGGGATTTAAGGGTTCAAAACATGGGTCAAAAAATGGCGAAAAAAACGTTTTTTTGGATTTTTCAGCCATTTTTTTCTATGAAACTATATGATGTTTACATATGAGAAGAAAGGTGCCTATCCAACCTTGTAAAAGTTCGGCTTTCTTAAATACTTTTTTCACGAAAATGTGTAAATTTTGGGGGTATTTATATGAAGACATAGACCTACGATGTCCATATGAATACGAAATAATCTTTATTAATTTTAAGTCGACACGTATTTTTGCCCTAGAGGATATTCCTATTAGTTCGTGAGTTATCGAAATTTTCCCGAAGGTCCACTTTGTTTCATAAGGGGACAACGAAATTTTAAAACTCTGTTATGGCCGATAAGCCGAGACACCCCAACCTTAAAATCGTCTCTTTTATATATATTTTAAGTTTCAGGCAAATCGGTTCATAAGGGTTGAGATACTTCCCTTGTAAGACAATTTTGGATTTAAGCATATCAAATTTTAAATAATTAAAAAAAAAGAAAATTGTCTGGGGTGGGCTAAATCCAAAAATGTCTGGGGTGGGCTAAATCGAGTCTAGGGTGGGCTTTGCCCACCCCAGCCCCCCCGTTTCTACGCCTATGCCAGAGATAGAAAAATCCGCGATCGAAAAAATGGGGGTAAAATGCCACGCCCCTTTGTACTATACAGAAACTATGTCTACCTGTTCCGCAATCACTGAAAAGCGATTTTACCGATTTCACTGAATCTTTTACCTCAGATAGTACTAACCGAGGCGGAAACTATGAGCCACAATAGAGGGCGATGGAAACAAGGGGCGTAAAATGTCACGCCCCTTTTTATTACACTGCAAGTTATTTCTTGCTTTTCCGCAATAACGCTTAAACGGCTGAGCTGTTTTTCATGAAATTTTCACCACAGATAGTATTAACCGAAGCGAAAACTATGAGCCACAATAGAGGGCGATCAAAAGAGAAGGTGTAAAATGGCACGCCCCTTTGTATTACATTGAACGTTATTTCTTCCTGTTCCGTAATCACGCATAAACGGCTGAACCGATTTTAGTGAAATTTTTACCAATGATAGTACTAAGCGAAGAGAAAACTATAGATTATAAATAGAGCGCATTTGCACAAAGAGACGGAAAATGTCACGCCTCTTTGACACGCCCCTTTGTACTATACTGAACGTTTTTCGGAATGTTCCGTAATCATGCTTAAACGACTATACCGATTTAAATAAAAAATAATATAGCACGCCCCTTCTTATTTTATTAGATTCGGTCTGTTCCATAATAACGCTTAAACTACTAAGCCGATTTTAACAAAACGTTTTCTAAAGACATTACTAACAGAGGCGGGAACTTTAGTCTGTATCAACTGCAACGTCTTTTGCAATGTACAGAAAGTTTATTCTGCCTTTACGTAATCACGCTTAAACGGCGAACCCGATGTTATTATAATTTTTACCACAGCTATTTAGTACTTATTGAGGCGGAAACTATAGAAAATTTATTTTTGTCTGATCCGTACTCACGCGTTAACGGTGAAACAAATTTAAAAACAATTTTCACCATAGATGGTATTTACCGTGTCGATCGGGACAAGGGGCTTAAAATGCAGCACCCCTTTGTATTAAATTAAAAAATGTTTTTTTCTGTATAATGGCATGCCACTTTGTAGGCAATATTAAACAGCGACTGATAAAAAGACATATAATGGCACGCCCCTTTGTACTTTAGTGAGAGTTATGTCTGTCTGTTCCGCGAACGTGAAAAAACTGTTGAGCAAATTTAATTGCAATTTTGTTCACGAGCTAACCAATAGGGGAACTATAGGTCACATGAGACCAAAATTTAACTAAATGCGTTAAATGCCACTCCCACTTGAACTTCAGTGAAAGTTATGTCTTTATTGAAGTTTTCACCACATAAAATGCTAACCGAGGAGGGAACTGTAGGTTCCTTTTAAAAGCCATTAAAGAAATACATTAATAAATATTAAAGAAATACATTAATATTAGGATTGTTCCCATGACGGAGGAACACATACATACCATGTTCCCCACGCTGAGAAAAATCGAAAAAATCGAACAAACCTCAAGTCACGAAGCAGTATTTAAACTGACTAATAAATAACTCATTGATTATATATGTTTTTCAACCCGGGCAACGCCGGGTGCAAAACAGCTAGTATCATATATTTTACACCTTACTCGTATTCTTCGTTATAAATTTTTGACTTATTTTATACCTTACTGGTATTCTTTGTGATAATGTGGATGCATTACTTTGAGTCTCATCGCCTGTTAAAATCATCAATGCTGCAATGTATAAAATAAGAGATCCTATACCTTATTTTATACCTTATTTGGTAATCTAAGTTTTGCTGGGGTGTTTTTTTACACTTAAAAAATTATGTCATTAACTGTTTGTAGTTTATTTTAAAAATTTTACGTTTAGTCGTTTTTAAAAGAAAAAACATTTCTTTGATGTTCAGTTTTTATTAATGACTACTTCAGTCCTTTGTTTCAAAAATAACACACTAAAAAATAAAGACTTTCATTAACATTTAATTTTTAAAGTCATTTATTTTTGTTCTGTAAGTAAAAACTACTGATTATTCTCTTGATTTTTAATGATTTGTGTAAGTAATTTTTTTTTAATTGTTGGTATTTTTTAATGAAATATCATTAGCTTTTACCTACACAAGTCAGTTATTTTTTTGTAGAAAAAAAAAATCAAAAAATTATTTATTGAAATATAAAAACATGTTTGTATCAAGTGACTTTGGTACGATGGGTAGAGTGTCTGGCCAGAATGTAGTTGATTGCGGGATCGATTCCCCAAAATTTTATTAAAAATTTTTAAAAAAATATTTCTATAAAAATTTGTAAAAAATTACCTACGAAATCATTAATTTTTATTGTTTTCGTAGGTTATTTTTTTGAAATTTGTTGGTAAAAATAACAGAACTATCAATAATTTTTAATGTTTTCGTTGGTTATTTTTTTCGAATTTGTTGGTAAAAAAAGTGTGAAAAAAACGTAATTTTTTAATGTTTAATGTTATTTATTTTAGAAAATTTTGTCAACAGTAAAATATAAATGTTGATGTTTGTTAAAACAAATGAATAATTACTGGGTTGGTTTTCAATTGTTTATTCACTGGTTTTAAGTGTGTTTTTCATTTGTTTTTGCCTACAAAATATTTTGAGTGTACCGAAATGTTGAAAGAAAGTTGTAAGTAAACCAGTTTTTCTAAAAAATACCAAGTTTTTTCTAAAAACATTCCGTTCTTAACTGTTATAATCTGTTATAAATTTTTGCAAACTATATTTTTATTTTCGCGCTCGTCGTAAGTGCCCAAAACAAATTTCGGGAAAAGAACAAATGGCAATATTTTCGCAATGGAATCCCACTGACGAAAATATTTGAGTCTTTACAAATCCATATTAGCAACCGTTATCAAACTAGTATAAAGAGAAAGATTTGGTAAAAAACTAAAATTTTGGAGTCTTTAAAAATACTTATACATTCGTAAACTTTATCTTACTAACAAGGGAAGTACACCAACCTTTACAAAACCGATTTGCCTAAAACTTATCTATATAAATAAAAATCAATTGTCGTTCGTTGGTAACAGCATCAGTTGAGAACGGCTGGACCGATTTTGACAATTTTTTTTTTGAAATGTTCGTCATAGTCCAACTTAGGTTTTTACGTAAAGAAAAATTGACCACGCCCACTTTTACGCCCACTTTTTTCGATTTATCTAAAATCGAAAAAGGGCTGCATTATTGGGGTAATTTTTTATTTAAATGTTCGTAGAAATCCAATTTAAGTTTTAACTTAAAACAAAATCGACCACGCCCACTTTTTCAATTAATCTAAAATCTGAGAATGGCTGGACCGACGTAATACATTTTTGTTTAATGAATTTTCATCGTATTCCAACTTTGGTTTTTACTAAAAAAGAAATTGACCACGCCCACTTTGGCTTATTTTTGTTAAAAATGTTCGTCATAATTCAACTAAGGTTTTTCGGGGTAGTAAAATTTCGCATGCCCACTTTTTCTATGTAACAAAAGAACTATAACGGCTAGACCGATTTGGTTATAGTCTCAAAAATATTTTTAAGGAAACAAAAGTTGTCCACGTCTACTATTACGCTCACTTTTCCCAAAACATATATTTTAAATCATGGAATGGCTGGGTCAATTTGTCTAATTTTGTTTTCAATGTTTGTCATAGTCCTACTAAGGTTTTTCGGAAAGAAAAATTTTTCATTTTTACGCTCAATTTTGAAATAATGGGTCGAGTTAATTAAGTTCAAATAAGATTTTTACGGTAAGAAAAGTTTTCCACCCCACACTTCGATATAAATAAAATTTTCTCTATAAAAAATAAAATATAGAATAATAAAATATAAAAAAAAATCAAATGTAGTTCGTTGGTAATCGCATCACTTAAGAACTGACCGATTTGGATAATATTTTTTTTAATGTTCGTCTTTTTTTTTTAAATGTTCGTCTTAGGTTTTTTTCGGAAAAGAAATTAATCACGCCCACTTTTAGGCTTCCTTTTTTTGATATATCTAAAATCGGAGAACAGCTGGATTGATATGACTAAAAGTTTTGCACGTCCACTTTTTTTGATATATCTTAAATAGAAGAACGGCAGGGCCGATTTGGCTATTAGTAGTATTTTTTGACGTTTGTGATTGTACAACTAAGGTTTTTACGGAAAGAAAAATTTTACACTCCCACTTTTTTCAATACATCTAAATTCGGAGAGCGACTGCCCTGATTCGGTATGGGCTTAAGATTGTCCTCCAACAATCTTAAGCCCATTCCGATTTGGCTATTTTTTTGTTTGTTTTAAATGTACGTGAAAGTCCCTATAATTGTTCGGAAAGAAAAATTGTCCTCGCCCATCGATATATCTTAAATTAATTTTTACTCTAATTTGATCAATAAAAAAAATATCTCTTAATAAATTCCTCTTAAACTTGGTACAAATGATTTTAAATCCTTGGGAGTTGTTAAAGTATGTACAAGATTACCTTCCACAAAAATTGTAACGCCCACTTTTGTCTAAATATGTCAACTACTAATGACCGGACTGATTTTTTTTATGTTAATTATAGTTCTAATTTTAAAGAAATATAAATAAGAAGTGTCCCGGAAAAATAAGAAATTCGGGAAAGTTATAAAGGTTTGTTTGAACTCAAGACAATAGCTCACGATAAAAACGAAAGATATGCGTAATTTATTTTTGTGTAGTTCGTAATGATACTAAAGAAGTTTTAAATTTGTACAGTTCACAAAGTCGAGGACATGGTATTTTTGTTTAGTTCTTCAAATATAATTTAAAGATGATTCTCTGCCTAATTGGGTCTTGAAAACCACGCCCACAAATTGTTCTAAGCCAAAAAATTCATTACATTTTTTGCAAGGCTATATATTTGAAGCGAGACGAAATATAACACTGATCTTATATTTGGGCCAGCAACGCGGACCGGGCCAGCTAGTTATATATATATATAAAAGATTTGATTTTGAGGTGTCATGGCTTATCGGCCATATCAGTGTTTAAAAATTTTATTGCCACCTTATGAAACAGTAAGGACTTTTGGGAAAATTTCTTTAAGCCTCAAACTAAAAGAAATATCGTTCTTATCAAAAATACGTGTTGACTTAAATTAAATAAAGATTATTTCATATTTATATTGATATCATAAGTGTTAACATAAAAACCTTTCAAAATTAACATATTTTTGTGAAAAAAATATTTAACGTAGTCTAGTTTTTACAAGGTTTTGGTACCAATGGAAAAAATCTTTCTAAATGACTCACAAATCAAAAAAAAACCTAAATCACCGATATGGTCTATAAGCCGGGACACTCCAGCCTTAAAATCGTCTCTTTTATATACATATATTTTAAGTTTTAGGCAAATCGGTTCATAAGGGTTGGGGTACTTTCCTTGTAAGTTTTAAGCTTATTTAGGCTGTAAACAAAACCTTTTATTTTTTCTTTGTTTAAGCTGTTCAAATATAGTCAATTTTGGTTTCTTCTAAAATCCCATCTTTCATAAAGTGGCAACAAATGTATACATTAGTTTTTTTTTTATTACTTACTAGCTGGCCCGGTCCGCGTTGCTGGCCCAAATGTAAGATAAGTATTATATTTCGTCTCGCTTTAAATATATAGCCCTGCAAAAAAAGTAATGAATTTCTTGGCTTAGAAAAATTTGTGGGCGTGGTTTTAAAGACCCGATTAGGCAGATAATCATCTTCAAATTGTATTTTGGGAACTAAAAAAAAATACCATGTCTTCGACTTTGCGAACTGTTTCAATTTAAAACTTCTTTAGTATCATTACGGAAAACACAAAAATAAATTACGCATATTCTTCGTTCTTATCGTGAGCTATTGTCTTAAGTTCAAACAAACCTTTATAGTTTTCCCGGATTTTCCGCTTTTCCGTGACACTTTTCTCAGGACAATAAATATTTCCGTAAAGTCCTTACTTGGACTATAATGATCATAAAAGAAAAAATTTAGCAAATCAGGCCAATCGTTCGCCGATTTTAGATGTATTGAGAAAAGTGGTAGTGGACAATTTTTTCTTTCGTTAAAACCTTAGTTGTACTATCACGAACGTCAACAAATACGCCAAATCGGCCCTGCCGTTTTTTCTATTTTAGATATATCGAAATAAAAGTGGGCGTGAAAAATTTTTATTTCCGTTGGACTATGACTATAAAAAATAATGTTTAGTAAAAAAAAAAAAAAATTTTAAAAAAATATTATTCAAATCGGTCAGTTCTCAAGTGATGCGATAAGAGCGAACTATGTACATTTGATTTTAATTTATATTTAATTATTCTATATTTTATTGTTCTATATTTTATTATTCTATATTTTATTTTTCTATAGCATAAAAACCTTATTTGAATTTAACCAACTCGGTCCATCCGTTTAAAAGTGGGTGTAGAAATGGAAAATTGTTTTATTTACGGAAATCTTAGTTGGACTATGACGAACATTTAAAACAAAATTAGACAAATTGATCCAGCCATTCCATGATTGAAAATATACATATCGGGAAAAGTGAGCGTAAAAATAGGCGTGGACAATTGTTCTTTCCTTAAGAATCTTTTGCGGACTATAACCAAATCGGGCTAGCCGTTATAGTTTTTTCGATACATAAAAAAAGTGAGGGAGGGAAATTTTACTATGCGTAAAAACCTTAGTTGAATTATGTCGAACATTTTCAACAAAAATTAGCCAAAGTGGGCGTGTTCAATTTCTGATTTCGTAAAAACCAAAGTTGGAATGTGATGATCAGGGAAACCAAAAATATGCTCTAAAAAACACGTTTTATGCGCTTAAAAAATGCCCTTAAAAACGGAAAATATGCTCTAAAAACAATAAAAATATGCTCTTAAAAAAATAAGGTCCCCTTTTTTGCGGTGCTTTTAGAATTTGTTAGAGAATAGACATTTAAAATACCGTTATGTGCGGTAGTTAGAGGGTTAAATATGCTCTACAAAAATATTTGCCTTAATATTTTCTACCAAGTTGCTGAATTTAAAGAAAACATAGTTTCATATACCGATATGAAGCAAGAACAGACTAAAGAGGAATCAATCGTCACATTCCGTAATTGTTCAAATACAAACATCCTTGTTGGATGAAAAAATTTAAAAATAAATGTCGCCAGAAAAAAATTGGAAAAGAATGCTCTAAAAATGGAAAAAATGCTCTAAAAATGTAAAAAAATGCTCTAAAAAGTGAAAAAATGCTCTAAAAATTGAAAATATGCTCTAAAAATATGTTCTTATGCTAAAATATGTTCTTAAACCTAAAATATGCAAAAATATGCTCTTACGCCTTAAATATGCAAAAATATGCTCTAACAAATCGATGCCAGATTTCTTAAAAACTTCTGAAACGCATAAATACCTTACCCGTTTATCAATAAAATGCACAGGAAAAAACATGATACTGCATATTTTTGGTTTCCCTGGTGATGATAATTCATTTAAAAAAAATTTTGTCAAATCGGTCCAGCAATTCTCAGATTTTAGATAAAGTGAAAAAGTGGGCGTAAAAGTAGGTGTGGTCGATTTTTCTTTCAGTAAAAACTTAAAATACTTTATTATGAACCTTAAAATAAAAAATTACCCTGATCGGTGCAGCCGTTTTCCGATTTTATATAAATCAAAAAAAGTGGGCGTAAAAGTGGGCGTGGTCAAATTTTCTTTACGTAAAAACCTAAGTTGGACTATGACGAACATTTCAAAAAAAAATCATCCAAATCGGTCCATCCGTTCTCAACTGATGCTGTTACCAACGAACGACAATTGATTTTTATTTATATAGATATCACGACATTGTTATAAAAATTCCACTAAAAACCCTTTACTTTTTTAAGTTTCTTACATTTAATTTCAATGTCTCTGATTTTTTTTTTTTCATTATTTAGCTAGAAGCATTTTACAAAATTAAAAAATTATTACAATAACTAAAATAACAGCATATTTTTATGGAATTTTTATTTTTTTTTCCAACATTACCCTAAATCAGAGTTTCTCAGGAGTTGCAGTTTAAGGCTCAACGAAACTTACATAAATTTAGGGAATTTAATTAAGGAAAAACGGTTTAGAAACTGAAATTTTTTTAAAAAAACAGTTTCAAGATATGAGAATCAATAGAAAAAAGGTTTCAAAATCTGAAACATTTTTGATAGGGAAAATGTCTCAAAAACTAAAAAATATCTGAAATATTTTCGATAGGAGAAATGTCTCTGAATTTAAGGATTTTCTATTGGAGAAATGTATCAGAATCTTAGACTTTTTCAATAGAAAAATATCTTAGAATCGTAAACTTTTTCTTATTAAAGGAAAAATGTCTCATATCTAAATCATTTTCTATAAAAAAAATTTCTTAGAATTTGAGGTATTTTTTAGAAAAAATATCTCAAAACCTAAGAATCTCAGAATCTAAGTGTTTGTCTATTGAAAAAAATGTCTCAGACTCTGAGAATTTTTTAAACGGATGTTTTCGATTCTGGGAATAATGTCTCCGAAAACAGCTAGCTATGATTTTATTTTAGGTTATCTTTTGAATAAAGTGCCTTTACGGCTCCTTGTGAAGCTCTGCCTTACACTTATTTTAAGTCTATGTTTAATGCCATTCATTTACTTACTTCTTAATAAATACCTTGAGGGTATTTAAGTGCAAATTCTGTGCATAAAAAAATCCTTAGAAAAGTGAGGGAAATTGTTGGTTATATTAGTCACACAAAATAATAGCTAAAAAACCAAGTGACGCTTTAAATTAAGAGAAATTTTTTATTACTTAATTTTTTCTTTATTTTCTATTATTCTTCGTCTCGCAAAACAAAAACTTACCCATGTTACTTAAATTAATTACAAAGGATTCGCTTTAGTTGCAGCAGGAAATGCAAAAAAAAAAAATAATATAATTATGGAAAGAATAGAAAAAAATTAAACAAAAAATACTATAGAAATCATAGTCATCCTTGTAGTAATATTTCAGTAATTTTAATCAGATTTAGGAAACAAAGGTGGTAGTTAAAAATTAGGATAACAAGTGCATTCTAAGACATTTTTCCTACAGAAAAAGTCTCAGATTCTGAGACATTTTTCCTACAGAAAAAGTCTCCGATTCTGAGATATTTTTCCTAGAAAAAAGTATCAGATTCTGAGAGATTTTTCTAATAGAAAAAGTCTCAGATTCTGAGTGATTTATCTTATAGAAAAAGTCTCAGATTCTGAGACATTTTTTTTATAGAAAAAGTCTCAGATTCTGAGACATTTTGCTTATAGAAAAAGTCTCAGATTCTGAGACATTTTTCTTATAGAAAAAGTCTCAGATTCTGAGACATTTTTCTTATAGAAAAAGTCTCATATTCTGAGACATTTTTCTTATAGAAAAAGTCTCAGATTCTGAGACATTTTTCTTATAGAAAAAGTCTCAGATTCTGAGACATTTTTCTTATAGAAAAAGTCTCAGATTCTGAGACATTTTTCTTATAGAAAAAGTCTCAGATTCTGAGACATTTTTCTTATAGAAAAAGTCTCAGATTCTGAGACATTTTTCTTATAGAAAAAGTCTCAGATTCTGAGACATTTTTCTTATAGAAAAAGTCTCAGATTCTGAGACATTTTTCTTATAGAAAAAGTCTCAGATTCTGAGACATTTTTCTTATAGAAAAAGTCTCAGATTCTGAGACATTTTCTATAAGAAAAAGTCTCAGATTCTGAGACATTTTTCTTATAGAAAAAGTCTCAGATTCTGAGACATTTTTCTTATAGAAAAAGTCTCAGATTCTGAGACATTTTTCTTATAGAAAAAGTCTCAGATTCTGAGACATTTTTCTTATGGAAAAAGTCTCAGATTCTGAGACATTTTTCATATAGAAAAAGTCTCAGATTCTGAGTCATTTTTCTTAAAGAAAAAGTCACAGATTCTGAGTCATTTTTCTTAAAGAAAAAGTCACAGATTCTGAGACATTTTTCTTATAGAAAAAGTCTCAGATTCTGAGACATTTTTCTTATAGAAAAAGTCTCAGATTCTGAGACATTTTTCTTATAGAAAAAGTGTCAGATTCTGAGACATTTTTCTTATAGAAAATGTCTCAGATTCTGAGACATTTTTCTTATAGAAAATGTCTCAGATTCTGAGACATTTTTCTTATAGAAAATGTCTTAGATTCTGAGACATTTTTCTTATAGAAAATGTCTCAGATTCTGAGACATTTTTCTTATAGAAAATGTCTCAGATTCTGAGACATTTTTCTTATAGAAAATGTCTCAGATTCTGAGACATTTTTCTTATAGAAAATGTCTCAGATTCTGAGACATTTTTCTTATAGAAAAAGTCTCAGATTCTGAGACATTTTTCTTATCGAAAAAGTCTCAGATTCTGAGACATTTTTCTTATAGAAAAAGTCTCAGATTCTGAGACATTTTTCTTATAGAAAAAGTCTCAGATTCTGAGACATTTTTCTTATAGAAAAAGTCTCAGATTCTGAGACATTTTTCTTATAGAAAAAGTCTCAGATTCTGAGACATTTTGCTTATAGAAAATGTCTCAGATTCTGAGACATTTTTCTTATAGAAAATGTCTCAGATTCTGAGACATTTTTCTTATAGAAAATGTCTCTGATTCTGAGACATTTTTCTTATAGAAAATGTCTCAGATTCTGAGACATTTTTCTTATAGAAAAAGTCTCAGATTCTGAGACATTTTTCTTATAGAAAAAGTCTCAGATTCTGAGACATTTTTCTTATAGAAAAAGTCTCAGATTCTGAGACATTTTTCTTATAGAAAAAGTCTCAGATTCTGAGACATTTTTCTTATAGAAAAAGTCTCAGATTCTGAGACATTTTTCTTATAGAAAAAGTCTCAGATTCTGAGACATTTTTCTTATAGAAAAAGTCTCAGATTCTGAGACATTTTTCTTATAGAAAAAGTCTCAGATTCTGAGACATTTTTCTTATAGAAAAAGTCTCAGATTCTGAGACATTTTTCTTATAGAAAAAGTCTCAGATTCTGAGACATTTTTCTTATAGAAAAAGTCTCAGATTCTGAGACATTTTTCTTATAGAAAAAGTCTCAGATTCTGAGACATTTTTCTTATAGAAAAAGTCTCAGATTCTGAGACATTTTTCTTATAGAAAAAGTCTCAGATTCTGAGACATTTTTCTTATAGAAAAAGTCTCAGATTCTGAGACATTTTTCTTATAGAAAAAGTCTCAGATTCTGAGACATTTTGCTTATAGAAAAAGTCTCAGATTCTGAGACATTTTGCTTATAGAAAAAGTCTCAGATTCTGAGACATTTTTCTTATAGAAAAAGTCTCAGATTCTGAGACATTTTTCTTATAGAAAAAGTCTCAGATTCTGAGACATTTTTCTTATAGAAAAACATTTATCTTATAGAAAAAGTCTCCAATTGTGAGACATTTTTTCTTATAGAAAAAAGCTGTGTTTTGCAATCATTTGGATTAGGATTTACCATGTGTGTACTTAATAAATATTAGTATTAAAAAAGATTAGTACACATTTGACTCTCCCTGTTGTGGAATGTATTTTATACAGAGCTTTTGTAATATTCTTATAGCATACTTTAAGGGCGCACAATAAATATCCCCATCAAATCATGCAGGAAGTAAAAGCTCTTTTGTTTAAAACTTTCATTATTTGAACTTTTTAGCATTTTTAAAGCACACTTTTGGGGTAATATTAGAAAATGTACTTAATAAGTACATATAATTGAAAAACACAACAAAAGTCTCAGATTCTGAGACATATTTCTTATAGAAAAAGTCTCAGATTCTAAGACTCTGGGACTTCTCAGACTCTAAGTCATTTTTCTTATAAAAAAAGTCTCAGATTCTGAGACAATTTTCTTTCAGAAAAAGTCTCAAGATTTTGAGACATTTCTCCAATGAAAGAAATAGTCCGGAAATTATTAAACATTTATTAAAACTAAATATAATGAAGTCATTTATTTCACAAGTTTTTAAAATAAACTTTTTTCTTAGATATTAAAGTAACTTTCCTTACTATTATCCTTCTTCCTTTTAATAATTCGTACATAAACAATCATCATTTGGACTACAGTTCCCGCTCTGGTAATCCATTAAATTACATAGTACTCCACATCCTACTCCATCCAAATAGTTACATATTCGTGTTGGATTCTCCACCAATAAATCAATAACTTTTTCTTCATTTGGATCTCCAGAAACTAGAAACATATTACAAGTGGCGACTATTAAGAAAAAACAATAAACAAAGTAACCGAAATTTGACTTCATCTTTTTAGATGTTGTTTAAGACTAATGAATTTGAAATATAATTAAATGTCTAACACCAGCAAGTGTTTTTATATGGTGCACTATTTTAACGTCTTAATAAAATTTTTTGCAGCAGCTGGGCAATTAAAGAAATAGCAATGTATTTGCATTGCAAATATTCATAAGCACTTAAATATGACACAATTAGTCAATGATATAAGTCTATTATGACTCGGCCATTGATCTGTTAAGCATTTTTGTATAAAATTTGTTTAAAAAAAACTAAAAAAAGTAACAAACTTAAACTCGACTGGGCCAAATTGATGAATATTGATCACAATGCCCAAAACATGTGAAATACAAATGAATTTGAGTACAAAAACACTTTATTAGTGATTTTAGATTTTTTTTAACAAAATCAAAATTATAAAAAAAAATTATTTTATGCAAAAAAAAAATTTTTTTAGTCATACATATTTGTGAATTACGGGAAATTTCATACCATGGCGTTTTTAAAGATCACATTGCAATTCTGTTTTAGTGTCGGTTAAAGTTTCCCAGCAATAGCCTGTTCTTGCAGCATATCGGTATAAAAAACCATGTTTTCCTTAAATCTGAGGTATTGGGTATGTTCAGCAACTTTGTAGAAAATATTGTGGTTTATATTTTTGTGGCAAATAATAACCATGTAACTCCTCCAAATGAAGGTATTTTTCTTTTGGCTTTTTTTCTAACAAATCTTAAAAAACACCCCGAAAAAGAGTAATTATTTAGCAATTACTCGAAAACTGGATTAGGTACGATTTTCGTGTTAAAGATTTTTAAAACTTACAATAAAGATTTTGTCACCATTTTAACACAACCTAACCTTGCTTAAAAAGGGGTGTGCATTGCACACTTCAATCAAAGTTTAAAGTTTTTGGTGAAAATTTTCTAAAAAACCAAAACTTTGATCGAAGGGTGAAATGGGTTAAAATCAAGGTTGGCAATCGACATGCACCAAGAATAACGGTATTTGGCTTTTATACTGCAACCAATAAAGATACGGACATTTTTAAAAGCGATTATGAAAGTCGATTAAATTTCTAGTATTTTTGATGTGTTACTTCGATTTCGCTGGATTGCAATACCAACCTGATCAGGTAAATGCCCAACATATATCACAAACTTCAGGAGCCTCCGTAAAGTCTTTCAAAAGTTAGCGTGTTTTCAACAGACAGACAGACGGACAGACGGACAGACGGACAGACGGACGGACGGACGGACGGACGGACATCGCTAGATCGTCTTAAAATCGATCGAGGATCATGAATATATATACTTTATGGGGTCCTAGACCAATATTTCGAGGTGTTACAAACGGAATGACAAACTTATATATACCCTCTATCACTAGAGGGGAGGGTATAAAAAATCTTTTTTAATTTTCAAAAATCCGAAACATTAATCGGTGGTCGCTACAAGTTAATTTAATCCAATTGGTCTGAAATTTTTATTACATAATTTTTAGGTTTAGTAAAAAAAAAATTTGCCCGGTAACTTGAGAAAATCAAAAGTTTGAGAAAAAACTAGACTCTAAATATGAATTCACAATGACGGAGTACTCTGTGCCAGAAAGTGTATTTTGTTCTTTTTTCTTTTGCACTTACACAATTTTTGTATGATGTCTTCTCTATTTTTAGAGATGGATAGAGATCGCTCAAAAAATTATGATTATGTTAAAAGACAGTTAAAATAACTCCACTCAAAAAATTATGTCATTAACTGTTTGTAGTTTATTTAAAAAGTTCTATGTTTATGTCGTTTTTAAAAGAAAAAGCATTTGTTCAATGTTCAGTTTTATTAAATGACTATTTATGTTCTTTGTTTCAAAAATAACAACATAAATAATAAAGACTTTCATTAGCATTAAATTTTTAAAGTCATTTATTATTGTTCTGTAAGTAAAAATAAGTGATTTTTCTTTAATTTTTAATGATTTGTGTACGTTATTTTTTTTTTAGTTGTTGGCATTTTTTAAAGAGAAGTCAGTCATTAGTTTTTACCTACTTGTGTGGGTTATTTTTTTGTAGACAAAAAATTCAAAAATTTATTTATAGAAATATAAAAACATGTTTGTATCAAGTGACTTTGGCACGATGGGTAGAGTGTCTGGCCAGAATGTAGTTGATTGCCGGATTGATTCCGCAAAAATTTTATTAAAAATTTTTTAAAATAAAATTCAATAGAAAAATAACCTACGAAATCATTAATTGTTTAATGCTTTCGTATGTAATTTTTTTGAACTTGTTTGTAAAAATAACGCAACAATCATTAATTTTTAATGTTTTCGTAGATTATTGTTTTCGAATTTGTGGGTAAAAAAAATGAAAGTGAAGTAATTTTTTAATGTTCAATGTTATTTATTTTAGAAAATTTTATTGACAGTAAAAAATAAATGTTGATGTTTGTTTAAACAAATGAATAATTACTAGGATGTTATCACATGTTTTATCACTTCTTTTAAATATGTTTTTCATTTGTTTTTGCCAACAAAATATTTTAAGTGTACATTTTTTGTTGTTTAGGCGTCCAGTACATTTTATGATAAAATCAAACAAAATTTTTTTGTTGTTTTTAACTATTAATTAACAACTTCAAAAAACTGTAAAAATACCTCAAATTACAGTTGTTATTTACTGTAACTCAAATTTTCGGATTTTTATACCCTCCACTTAGTGATAGAGGGTATACATATGTTTGTCATTCCGTTTGTAACTCATCGAAATATCGATCTGGGACTCCATAAAGTATAAATATTCATGATGCCCGATCGATTTTAAGACATTCTAGCGATGTCCGTCTGTATGTCTGTGGAAAATGCTGTCACGGACATATTTATTGGAAGTTCTCCTGAGAAGTTTGGTATTGCATTTCAGCGATATCGGTCAAGCGGTTCAAAAGTTATGAACGAAAATGTAAGGACACCTCCAAAATTTTAGTACATTCAACATAACCTAAAAATACAATATGCTTTAATTCGGCTGCTGGTTGACTTATGTGAACATAATTGAACACTAAATGGTATTTAAATAAGTACGAACATATTTTTTGACAAAAAAAGAAAAAAAATCGCGGATTTTTTTTACCAAAAATTTTTTTTTTGCGGAAATTTATTTTTTCAAAAGGAATTTCCTTTTAAATAAAGTTTTTTTCAATAATCTTTTTGAAATTGTGGAGGGTATGACTACATTCGGCAAGGCCGAATTTAACTTTTTTACTTGTTTTTATTCACTTTTTTATTCCACTACAACAGACAGTTAAAACAACTACATTTGTTGTTGTTCAGGCGTCCGCAACATTTTATGGTAAAAGCAACCAAAATTTGTTGTTGTTTTAAACTATTGATTAACAACTACAAAATACTTTAAAAACAACTTCAAATTTCAGTTGTTTTTACAATAACTCAAATTGTACGAATTTTTTTGTTAACAAAAATAAAAACTTCTAGACATAAAAATGGTTAAAATTTTTTTTTTTTTTCCTTTATGTATTCCACTTGGGAACATAGGGCTTCTACAAGACAATTCCATCTATTTCTATCATTACAATACATCTTAATCTCATTCCATGTTCTGTTGGATTTTTCAAGTTCAGCTACAACTGTTCTTCGCCATGTGTTCTTTGGACATCCTCGACTGCGGCTGCCCTGAGGGTTCCATTCTAATGCACTTCTTGTTATACTTTCGGACGGTTTGCGCAGAGTGTGACCGATCCACTTCCACTTTCTTCTTGCAATCTGACGGTTAATAGGTTCTTCGTTCGTTTTTCTCCACAAATCAATATTGGAGATTGTATTTGGCCAAAATATACGGCAAATAATACGTAGACATTTGTTGACGAATGTTTGCAGTTTCTGTGATATGTCATTTGTTGTTAGCCAGGTTTCACTCCCATAGAGTAAAGTAGATTTAACGCAAGAATCGAATATGCGAACTTTTGTCTTTAATGAAATCTGGGATGATCGCCATATCCTGTTTAATCGACCAAATGCAGATCTCGCTTTACACATTCTGTATCTTACGTCGGCTTCCACGCCCCCATCAACAGCCATCATACTTCCAAGATAACAAAAAGTTTCAACATAATTTATAACGTGTTCGTCTATCTTGAAATGGTTTTCGATGTTGTGGTTGATTCGCATTGCATTTGTCTTCTTGATGTTTACCTCTAATCCGATTTCTTTCGATAGTGCTACCAGATCATTTATTTTCTCTTGCATATCATTATATCTGTGGGAGAGGAGACATATGTCATCAGCAAAGTCAAGATCTTCGAGATGACGATGGAATCCCCAAGATATGCCTCTTCTCTTTTCACAGAGCTCCACCATAACGTCATCTAGAACAACTGCAAACAACAGGGGAGATAATGGGCACCCTTGTTTTACTCCTGAATTGGTCTTAAATTGTTCGCTAAGTTTCCCATTATGCCGAACTTCAAGAGTGGCGTTATTATACATTGATTTAATAATGTTTATGATTTTGTTGGGAACGCCTTTCCTTTTAAGTGCTATCCATATTGCACTTCGTTTTATAGAATCAAAAGCTTTTTTAAAATCGATGAATACCATATAAAGGGGGGAACGCCATTCAACTGATTGCTCTATTATGATTCGTAGAGAATTGGTCTGGTCCACACAATTACGGTGAGGGCGGAACCCTGCCTGTTCGTCACGCAGTAGTTCTTCTACGCACTGCAACCTGGTGTTGATGATTATAGCTAGGATTTTGTATACGGTGTTAAGAAGCGTTATGCCTCTCCAGTTGTCGCAGTCTGTTAAATCGCCTTTCTTTGGTAATTTTATTATAGCTCCTTTTGCCCAACTGCATAATATTGTTTCGTTTTGCCACGTCTGTACTATAAATGGTTGAAGGATTTCGGCGGTGGTGGGAGCATTAGTTTGTAGGAGTTCAGCTGGTATACCATCTTCACCTGGGGACTTGTTTTTTTAAGCTTTAGTATAGCTTGAATAATCTCGTCGATGTTAGGAGGATCTGAATTTATATCTTCATTGGGCGGTATTATGTCAATGGGGTCATTATTAGGGGTATCATCCGCAATGTTGCTGATTTGTTCAAAATGTTGTTTCCATCTTGATGTTTGATCATCTACGTTCGTTAATAATTCTCCAACGTCGTTTTTTACGGCATGATTTTTTTTAAACGTTTGATTTGATAATCGTCCAATAATTTGGTACAATTTCCTCATATTGTTTGCGCCTGCAGCATCTTCTGCTTCTCTGGCTGTTGATTCAAAAAATTTTCTTTTGTCGTTACGTGCAGATCTTTTTACTTGTTTGGCTATTTCATTATATTTTGGTTTTAAGCTCACATCGATGAGTTGTTGTTGTTTTAAGGCGTTTCTTTGTTGAATAAGGTCCCATGTACTATCCGAGATCCATATTTTTCTCTCATTTGGTTTAGTGTAACCAAGATTTTCTTCTGCAATATTTCTAAATTCGTTGCATGTTTCTTCCCAGGTATTGGGGATGTTATATAGAAACCTTTCACTCATTATTGTTTGTACTTCACTTTTTTTACTTTCATCACATAGTTTGTTTACATCATAGCGTCTTTTTATAGTCTGCAAGTTCGCGTTTCTATATATTTTTTTCAGCTTTATTTTCATAGTAGCTACTATCAATTCATGATCAGTATACATATCAGCACCGCGTTTGGTGCGTACATCCATTAAGGAGCTTCTCCATCTATGACGAACACAGATATGGTCAATTTGATTTTTGGTGATACCGTTTGGCGATGTCCATGTATATTTGTGTATATCCTTATGTGGGAATATTGACCCTCCAATTACAAGGTTAAACGTTTGACAAAGTTCAATAAAACGTTCACCATTATTTTTTCTCACACCCATGCCGTGTTTTCCCATTATATGACTTAAACCTTCATTACCACTCCCGATTTTTGCATTGAAGTCTCCAGTTAGTACTAGGATGTCACGAGAGTGTATTTTGTTTAGTGTTGAAACTAGATTGTCGTAGAAAACGTCTTTGATTGCATCATCGGCGTCCTCTGTTGGGGCATAGCATTGTATAATCGTTACGTGTTTCTTTATATTGCTGAAGAAGCGAGCTACGATAATTCGATCACATACTGGGTTCCAAGAACTTAAAGATTTTCTCATATTTTTTGAAATAATAATACCAACTCCACTTTCGGATCTGTTTTCCTTTCCACTATACAAAATGGCGTTTCCATTTGCAGATACGTGTTCACCATTTCCACGCCATCTCATCTCACTGATGCATAGTATTTCTATGTTTAGTTTCTTCATTTGTGCTTCTACTTGAGCTAGTCTTGTAGTATCATTAAGCGTTCTAACATTCCATTGTCCTATTCTTATCCGATTTCGAGTGCCAAAGGTCGTCAACGGGGTAGGGGATGTTCTTGTTTCTTCTATTGTAGTGTTTTCTCTTGTAGTAGTTTCATAAATCATTTAGTTTTCAGATATATAGGTGATTGGCCCATAGTATCCTAGGATGGTACTGGGGCTGCCAGTTTAGAGCCGCCATCCCGGCTATGGTTTGCTGTTTTCCTTCAGACATGCGAACTCCGTATTTTTGGTTACCAGCATGTTTAGCAACTGGCCAACAGCGCCCAAACTCAGGGTCCGCGGGGTCGTCACTCCCGTTATCCTTTATATAGGATACCCTTGCAGCAGGAATTATTACCAAAATTGTTTGGTAATAATTCCTGCTGCATTTGACACTTCCAACTCGTTCAACAAATCCGTTTTTTAATAGACTAAAAACAACTACATAAAACAACTGTTACTACAATGTAGTAATTTTTTGTATATGGGGCATTCCATGTGAAATCGGACACTTTGAAAATTTTTTTTTTTGGATTTTCCCAATTTATTTACAGTTTTTAGTACCCTTCGAAAACCCCTTCGTGGTAAATTTTCAGATTTTTTTTGATGATCCGTTCAAAAGATATCGAATTTTTACAAATTGGAAGTTTGTTCCTTTACTCAAACTTCTTTTACTCATAACTTTTTCAATAATGGTCCAAGTTTCAATTTTTTTTTCAAAATTTTTTTTTTACGTGCTTTTTAAAAAAAAAATCCCAAAAAATTCTTAAAAGCGCTCTAGTATGCGATTTTTAAGTTTTAAAATTTAAATCTCATTTTTGAAAATGTTCTTACTCTTCGATTTTTTTAAAAATTTTTTGTGTAAAACTTTTATCGATTCTACAAATTTTTTGCCAGGGACGATCGTGGGATAACAATTATAACTATTTTTTTAAATTTTTTAAAAAAAATTTTATTGTAATTTTCCAATCTTAAAATCATTTCTACTGCTCCAATGGTGCGTAATAGAGGAGTCATTTATAAGACCGACCCCCATTAATTTTTACGTCTTAACATTTCTTTGGAACAAACTAATACCCTATCTCCAATTTCTAAGGGGGCTCCCACACAAAACGACATTTTTTTAAATTTGCTCCAACCGCTCTAACTGCCCTAATAGTGCCCTTAGAGCAATAATATGTATGACCGACCCACAATATTTTTTTAGTCCAAACATTTTCTCTGAACACACCTACCCTTTATATCTAATTGTTAAGGCGGTCCCCATAAATTTTTTTTTATTTTTTGTAAATTTGTTTTATTTAATCAGTTTCTACCGGTCCAATGGTGCGTCCGAGAGGGGTCATTATTGAGACCGATCCCCATTTATTTTTACCCTAAAACATTTTTTTACAACATGCCTACGCCCTATCTCCACTCCCTAAGTAGGCTTCCATTCAAAATAACATTTTTATAAAATTTGCTCCAACTGTTATTTGTATGGGAGTGGAGATAGGGCCAAAGTATGTTTAAACAAAATGTTGTAGGGTTAAAATAAAGGGGGTCGGTCTCACTAATGACCCCTCTCAGACGCACCATTGGACCGGTAGAAGCTGATTAAATAAAACAAATTTACAAAAAATAAAAAAAAAAATGTATGTGGACCGCCTTAACAATTAGAGATAAAGGGTAGGTGTGTTCAGAAAAAATGTTTGGACTAAAAAAAAATTTCGGGTCGGTTATACATTTTGTTGCTCTAAGGGCACTATTAGGGCAGTTAGAGCGGTTGGAGAAAATTTTAAAAAATGTCGTTTTGTGTGGGAGCCCCCTTAGAAATTGAAGATAGGGTATTAGTTTGTTTCAAAGAAGTGTTAAGACGTAAAAATTAACGGGGGTCGGTCTTATATAGGACCCCTCTATGCACCATTGGACCATTTGAGCAGTAGAAATGATTTTAAGATTGGAAAATTACAATAAAATGTTTTAAAAAAATTTAAAAAAATAGTAATAATCGTTATCCCACGATCCTCCTGGGCAAAAAATTTGTAGAACCGATAGAAGTTTTTCACCAAAAAATTAAAAAAAAAAATCGAAGAGTACAAACATTTTCAAAAAAGAGATTTAAATTTTAAAACTTAAAAATCGCATACAAGAGCACTTTTAAGAATTTTTTGGGATTTGTTTTAAAGTACGTAAAAAAAACTAAAATTTTAAAACAAAAAAATTTTGAAATTCGGACTATTATATTGAAGAAGTTATAAGTAAAAGAAGATTGAGTAAAGAAACAAACTACCAATTTTTAAAAATTCGATATCTTTTGAACGAGTCTTAAAAAAAATCTGAAAATTTACCACGAAGGAGTTTTCGAAAATCTAAAAAAAAGTTTTTCAAAGTGTCCGATTTGACATGGAATGCACCATATACTTTATGGGGTCCTAGACCAATGTTTCGAGGTGTTACAAACGAAATGACAAACTTATATATACCCTCTATCACTAGACTGGAGGGTATAAACTACTACTTATATTTCATTTGAAACAATCTACTTTTTCAGTTATTTTTAAACGTTAATAAATGACCAGACATTCAGTAAAAATAAATATTATTTCATTTATTTTGACCGTTTACAATTTTTTATTTTGTGGAGTAAAAATAAAATTGTTTGAATAACAAACTACAAAAACCGTACTTCTGTACAATTATACGTTAATAATTACAATTTAACTTATGAAAATATTTTCCCGTAAATTTTGTAGTTAATTTTTTTTAATAACTGTATAAATCATTCAATATTTAAGTTTTCTTGAAAAACAACCGTTTAAAACAACTCCCCATATTTAACCCAATATTGGTCAAATTTAAATCAAAATGTGTTGCATATTTAAATTAAGCACGAACAACTTTAAAACAATATTGTTTAATCTTAACTAATGTTGTGTACGTATCATGTCATGTTAAAAATAAGTAAAAACATGTTTAATGGCGTTTACTTTACTGGCAAAATCACATGTCACATCTTACAGTCCCTTAAAAAAAAATTGCACTTTTTTTGTTCTGTTCTAAAAAAACTGGCAAAACTTTAAAAATTTATTATGTTTTTTCCTAAAAATGTTGCATTTATAATGTTTAAAAATGTCACACTTTTCACACGTTCATATAATGACGGGAGAGTAAAGTTGCCTTATAAAAACAGTTGATTGCCAATGTTTTGGTCGAAGGAAAAATTTTCTCAATCTTTTGTTTCTTGTAATCACAAAACTGGCAACATATTAAAAAGGTTGTGGCTACATTTTACAAATGATACTGTTTAAGGGTGCAACATTTTGTTTCAGAAAAGAAAACGCCATAAATTAAATAAAAACCAACTTTGTTCTATTCTGTCACTGTTTAATATTTAATTTAAAGTTGTTTAGTTTTTTATTCTTAAGCTATAATCAGTTTAGAAGTGAGGTAGTGAAGTAGTGCGGTAGAGCCTTATGTGATTTTCATTAAGAAAAAAGAGTGGAGATAATTTTAAAGTTTGTGTGTTCTTCATACGCATTGAATTTTTCCATAAGACTAAAAAGTAGAGAGACGTAAAAAAAATCTGTAGAGAATAGAATTTCTTTACCTCACTCTACTTTTTAAGCTTATATCAAAATTCAATGTGTATGAAGAACACACAAATTTTAAAAATTATCTACACTCTTTTTTCTTATTGAAAATCACATAAGGCTCTACCTCACTACTTCACTACCTCACTATTAAACTGATTACGGCTTTATTGTTAGTATAGTTGTTGTTCGGTATTTGATACCTTTTCTTTCAAACATTTTGTTTGCAGGGAAAATTAAAAAAAATTATTTTGAAATTTCAAAGCAAAATAAAAACAGATAAGAATTGTTATTAAAATTAAATTTAACGTAATCATAAAATTGTATGTGTTTAAATCCTTTAAGAAAAAAAATGTCACACTCTGTATGTTGTACTAATCTGTGTAATGAAAAGATGACCCAACGGTTGAAAATGTCTATGGTTCCCTTACCATGTCAAGAATGTCAGCTCAAAAACAAAGGATGTGTTTGTTCGGAAAGCATAGAATGGATTTTGGATCTCAAAGATCATTTACCCATATGGAGTCGTTTAAATACCATCAATACTTCTGGCTATAGACGTAAATTACCCATGTCAATGGATAAAAACTATGATATTGAAATTAAAGGACGTTTATGGTCACTATGGGGGCATGAGAGATATACAAAAATGTTGGAATATAAAGATGATAAATCTTATTTAGCTGCAACAGTTTTAGCATTATGTGCTGCCCGAGTATTTCGTTTAAATATATGGAATTCCCAATTATTGGATACAATTGTTGAAAATGGCATGAAATTTCTGAAGGAGAGTTTGAAAAATTTGTCTGCTAAAAATTGGAATTTTCATTTAAAAGATCTGGCAGGAGAGTGTTCTTTGGATGGTATTCATTTTAAAGTTAGTATAAAAACTGCGAAAGAAGGATGTTTATATGGTATGCCAGTACAGGGTTGCCAGAATTTGGCATTTGCTTTAATAAAATTTCTAGCCCACCATCAATTTGGTATATTAGAATGTTGTAAACGACATCTAGGATTTGGTTTTATACCAGGCCTTGAGGGTGGCTATATAATGGTTGATGCTCAGAATATGAATTTTCCTGTATTTTATAATAATACAACAGCTTCTTATTTGCTGAGAACTAATCATTTACAAATTTTATTGTATTGTCTGGTGATTGCACTTAATGTTACCAGTTTAAAGGCAAATTTTGTAATACATCATGTTCAAATTGATATAATTAAACCAGAAATGCCTAGAACTAAACAAGATTTCTGCATAAAAAGCCTTAAGAAATCAAATTGTATTTTATCTACAGAATATTGGAAAACTCCCTCGATTAGTTCTTGTTTTACTGAAGTCAGTTTATTGGAAGAACTTACTAAAACTAAGGATCTTATAATGTCGTATAACATTAAACCCAGTTGTGATCAGAAAGATATAAAAATAAAATATCGTCGTAAATTCCATAATATTTCAAAAGATGAAGTTGAAAAGTCTATAATTAAACCTCTGGTGGATTATGATCGAAATAGTGATGAAGATCTTACAGAAAGTCATGATTTTGTTAAATTTATTTGTTCTGATACTGTGGTACCATTGACTTTGGCTGAACAATCCAAGCGTTTGGGATCATCATTTGTTAGACAATTACCTGATATTCTTATAACTGGTCCATAAAATTGTAGGGGCAATACGTATTTTGCTTATTTATGTAAAAAAATTTTGTAGTTTATTTTTTCTAAATCAAAATCTTAAATTATGTGAAATCTAATACAAAATATTAGAAAACAAATTTATGTAAAACAAGTATAAATGTTAAATTCGACTTTGACGAATCTATGAATACCCTCCACAATGCATTTTTTAAAGGATAGTAAATCTTTAAACGTTAAAAAATTAACAATTTTGATTAGAAATATTTTATATTGAGTAAAAAACTCTTTTTGTCATTTAAAAAAAAAAAAAATACAAATATTTTTTTTTGAGTGTAAAATTTTGTTCGAGTGTAATGTTTTTTTTTAATGTAAAAATATTTCTGAGTGAATGCACGTACGTATGTACACAAAATATTGTCGTTTTTGTAAAAAAAAAACATTTTTTTTTTGAGTGTAAAATTTTTTTTGAGTGTAAAATTTTTTTTGAGTGTAAAATTTTTTTTTGAGTGTAAAATTTTTTTCTAGTGTAATTTTTAAGTTACCAATGCTTGTAAAACTAAACAAGTTTAAAAAGTATTGCTTAAAAACTAAACAAGTTTGAAAAGCATTGTTAAGTTACCACCAATGCACGGTGGTCAATTCCGGCCAAAAATCATTTTAATTTTTTATTAAATCTTGATGAACTTTTGATGCTATATTATAGCTAATACTTCAAAACATACAACTTAAATCTTTTTTTGGGCCTTGTAACACTATATTATTGTCCATAGTGGTGCAAAATTGAGTATTTTTTGCTACTTATTTCAGCTTTTTTTAAAATGTATATTTTAGTTCTCAATAAAATGTGGCTATGCATTTTTCTTCACATTATTTTTGTAAATTCGGACATGGGTTGTTAATTCCTGTAGTAAATAATCATTCCATGTGATTTTTGCAGATTTTTTGTGCGTTTTTGTCTTAAAGTGATGTGTATGAAAATTAGATAAAAATTAAAAAAAAAACTCTAAAAAAAATAAATTTTGAAAGACCATAAAAATCAATTAGAGGCTATTAGAGGTTAGCTGTAAAAGGCAGTTTGTACTTTTAACTATTAAAAGTAAGTATTTTAAATTTCAGCCCCTACTTTTACCGATTCTTTAAACTAGAGCATTTTTAGTGGACTCATTTTTTACAAATGGTGGACTTTTTTAAACCTACAAACTCCACCAAAATAGGGAATGTGAATACATACTAACTTAAAACCCATAGATTTGCGTTAAAAAAAACTTAAAAAAAGACGAAATAAAAAAAAAAAAATGGTTTAAGGGGGGTTGGATCTAAAAAACAGCCTTAATGTTAGCAATTTTTAAACAGCTAAAAAATAAATATGTACGTAATAGTAGTATTATTTTATTCTGTTTTTTCATTTGAAAGAAAGAACATTTTAGCATTTTTAAAAATTTCATAACACAAAATTTGGTCAACTAGAATTTTCAGGGTTGCCAGTTAATCGTGGGTTGTTTTTTTAAAGGGAAAAATTGGCTGCATTTTTACAGCAAAAACTACTAAACCGATTTTGATGATATTTTTTTTTTGATTTGTAGATAATTAAATTTTCAAGCACTTAACGTGGCCATTTTTTTTGGAAAAAATTGATTTTTGTTGAAGATATGCTAACATAAACTCAAAAAATAGAAAAACTTCAATTTCTTCTTTCATTCAAATATTAATTAGGTCAAATTTAAAAAAATTGTCACGATAAGTATTAGAAAATTATATAATCTACAAATCAAAAAAAAAATATGTCACCAAAATCGGTTTAGTTGTTTTTGCTGTACAACTGCGGCCATTTTGTCCTTTAAAAAATAGCATTACACAATTAACTGGAATTCCTGGCAATTCTTTGTCTTCTAAACGTTAAAAAATATTACGATTGTTAATATTTCAAATAAAAAAAACAGAATTAAAAAGTATTGCGTATCTATTTTTTTAACAAATTGCTAACACTAAGGCTGTTTTTTTAGTTCCAACCCCCACCTTAATTAGTTTGATACATTTGACACGTCCATGCTTAGTTGGCCAACCACTATATTTGTATGTCCAACGTTTTGAAAAGAAATCAAATATATTATTCTTAATTCGGATATAAAATTATTGCTGTTTATATGCAGGCATGCTTGATACATTTGGGACGTCCATGATTATTTGGCCAACCACTGTATTTGTAGGTCCAACATTTGGGAAAGGTATCAAATATGTTATTATTAATTCGAATATTAAATTTAAGCTGTTTGCATGCAGAAATAAAGAAGTTATTGATTTTTGGCCGGAATTGACCACCGTGCAATGCTTTTAAAACTTGTTAAACACGTGGCATTTAAGATGAAACCAATCTGAAATTCAGGGTTTTGCTTATAACTTTTGAACCACTAGACGGATTGAGTTGAAATTTGATACCAAACACACCTGAGGAACGGCAAAGATACATGTTAAGCTTCAGTAGACTCATTATTGTCTTTCGAAAGTTATCGTGTTTATTATCTCGTAAATTTGCGAAACACCCTTGCCGAAATTTACTCTTTTGCTCATAACTTTTGAACCACTGGACCGATTTGGCTGGATTGCAATACCAATCTGACCAGGTAAGTGACCAACATATATGCCAAACTTCAGTAGCCTCTGTAAAGTCTTTCAAAAGTAAGCGTGTTTTCTACGGACGGACAGACAGACGGACGGACGGACATCGCTAGATCGACTTAAAATCGATCGAGGATCATGAATATATATACTTTATGGGGTCCTAGACCAATATTTCGATGTGTTACACACGGAATGACAAAATTATATATACCCTCTATCACTAGAGTGGAGGGTACACTCAAAAAAATAACTTAGTCAAAATATTAGTAAAAGGTGTTGTAATTTACTTCAACCAAACTTTAGCAAAAAAAATTGTAAAAATTTAACTTTTACAGTTTTTTTGGCAATTTACTATTGGTAAAATACAAAAATTTTGTGGTACTTTTACTATATTTTCTTGCTAGTTTTTTTTTTTTTATTTTACTATATTTTTAGCAAAAATATTAGTATTTTCCTTAAAGAAATGGTAATACTTTTTATTTTTTTTTCTTAGTTTTAAGAAAAAAAATTGTTTAAAGTGTTCTAGACTAGAGTTTTTTTTTCACACTAGAACTTCTAGTGTGAGAAAAAAAACTCATTGCAGATTGATGATGCTGCCAACACCATAGCAAAGTAGCCATCCATCAACTGAATGTGCGCTCAAAAATAGGCTACACAATTTTTAGTATTTTTTACCATATTTTTTGTTAATTTTACCATATTTTTTGCTAATTTTATATGAAAATTTTTTAAAATTTGCCACCTAAATTGTTAATAAAAAGTTGATAATTTTGAAAAATTATTTTTTTAAAATGTTAACACATAGTTAGATATCTAATCTTTAATATCCAAAATTTTTTTTTTATTTTTTTTTTTAAATACATGTGAAAAAAATTAAAAATTCGAAAAAAATTGTTAATTTTTTACAAATTTTACCTAAAAATGTAAGAAATTTCTTGTGTAGACTACTACGCAATTCTCATTTGTTCTACTTAAGCTAAAAAAAATGACGCAAAAAAATAAAAAAAGTGAAGTGTTGTTCTTTAAGTTTTTTGTTTAAAGTGTTGAAGTGAAAAAAAAAATCATTTTGGATTTTGATGTTGTTGGAAGTCCAGTTACTGCAACTACAGCTGCTGAGAAGAAGGCAAAAGAAGATGCTGCCACCATCAAGCCGAAGAAACCATCCAACAACTGAAGTAATAGTTGATGCTGCTATTACTACATTTAAAGAACGTGGTGCTCAAAAACAGGCAAAATTTTTTTTAGTATATTCACCAAATTTTAAATCAACTACTAATCAGAGAAAAAAAATTACTAAATAAAACAGTTTTTTTTACCAAATTACAATTTTTTTTATCTATTTCAATTTTACCATTTTTTTTTGGTAATTTTACCATATTTTTTGATAATTTTACAAGGTTGATTTTTTACAAAAATAAAATGGTATTCTTGTAATTTTACCATTTTTTTCCTAATTTTTTGATTAGCAAAATGGTTTTGCTAATATTACCAAAATTTTTGCAACGTCCAAAACTACAGTTTTTTTGCTAATTTTAACCATTTTTTTTGCTAGTTTTACAATATTTTTTTTTTGAGTGTATAAATAATTCTTCCCTGCAAACAATAAATAAAATAAATATAAAATAAAATAAAATAAAATAAAATAAAATAAAATAAAATAAAATAAAATAAAATAAAATAAAATAAAATAAAATAAAATAAAATAAAATAAAATAAAATAAAATAAAATAAAATAAAATAAAATAAAATAAAATAAAATAAAATTAAATAAAATAAAATAAAATAAAATAAAATAAAATAAAATAAAATAAAATAAAATAAAATAAAATAAAATAAAATAAAATAAAATAAAATAAAATAAAATAAAATAAAATAAAATAAAATAAAATAAAATAAAATAAAATAAAATAAAATAAAGTAAGATAAAATAAAAATTCAAAATTTTTATTTTATTATTTTTCAAATAAAAAATAAATTAGAACCCAGTAAAAACTTCTATTACCAAGTAATGAGGTTTTCGCCTTTAAATAGATGGTGGTAGCTAGTTACTATGTTGGTGAAACACTCATTATTTTAACATGGCGATGTCATTGGAGTAATGACCGCATACCACTCGCTTACGAGAATGCTACTGAAAAACTACATACATTAGTACAACATATAATAAGCTACTAGTAGCCCAAAAATAACTCGTTACCCACTACTTACAAAAATGCTACTAAATAACAGCATACATTAGGTCCAAAAATAAGTTGCTACCAGTTGCTCAAAAATAACTCGTTTCCCACTCCTTACAAAAATGCTACCAAATAACAGCTTTTGATTCTTTTAATACATTTTTAACTTGGGGCAACTTTCGCCAATATGAAATTGAACAAGTTCATGTTGAACGCGTTTATTTCAAGAGCAACCAAGCGGGCAAATGTGGAAATAGAAAAGATCCAATGTGCCAACGGAACCAATGTTTACGTTGATATCCTTCCCTCCAAATGTTTGATTGTAAAATTCAAATAATACAGGACCGGAAATATATCTTGGGACCTCGTAGAAAGGGACATTTGGCTACTTATGACATTACCAATAACAAATATACAAAAGCGACTGCTGCTCAGCCAATGGAAACCGCATTAAACACCATCTTATAAGTCTATATAAGAGTGATTTAGGTTTTAAGGAAAATACTGTCTGTGATGTTTTTTTACCTTTTTACCGGCTTTAACATACTTTAAACAACAAGGCAAGAAAAGTTAAATTAAAATTTGGAGAACACCACAAAATTTCTAGAAAAAACATTAACAATTTAGAAAAAGCCAATTAAAATCCAGAAAACTTCAATAGAAGTTATTCAAAGACTAATTAAGGCTCATACATCACGATCAAGTGTCAGCTAGATCCAGTTTTCTGAATATCAATTTGGTTTTCTAAACTTTTTTTTGCCATGTCCCAATTTTAATCAGAATTCCTGAATTTAAATTTCTGTTAACAGAGTTTTATTAGAAAAAGTAGATAAATGTTAATCTTTTTTAAGCTAAATGTGCAAGTTCTTTCTAAATTTTCTTTAGCATTTTTTTTAATTTCTTTAAAAAAAAATTATTTAGACAACTTATCAGATATTTTAAATCGTATTTATCAGTAACCTGTTCTGTATCAGGTTATCGGTAACTCATTATTTATTAACAAGATGTAACCGGTTTTGTATTAGGCTATCGGTAACTCATTATTTGTTAACAAGAAGTAATCGAGCAGGTAACGAGCCCTCATAACATAGAATGCAGGCGGTAATGGGGACTTATTACCAAGTTTTTACTGGGAATTGATGACACTGCCTCATCATATTGATAACACGTTACAGTAGACGAAAATTGATGCAGCATTTCATCATATTGAGTTTTCATCAATATGTAGAAGCTTTTTCTTTGAGTGCAGTATTGATTCATAAGAATTAAAATTTATGCTGGGACTTATTCTAAATTATGTTCAACTTCTAAATATTTACGTTATAATTTTATAAATATACCTTTAACCCTTTCAATTAACAGTTTTATTATATAAACAGCATCAGCTTTGTCATTCATTTATTTCGTTACTCTAAAGTTAAGTTAATGATTCAAAGGGTACAAAATGTAACAAAAATTAAAATATTTAACTTCTAATTATATAAAAACATAAATTTTTCTTATAAACGAAATATCTTTATTAAAATCTATTTAACTTGGTGAAAATTTTTCACTGAAAAATATGTATTATAAAATATGTACCTATGTAAAATCGTTGTTTTAATTCATTTCAATCAAGTACTAATTCAACTACATGTATATAGCATGATTATTACGGTATTGGAAATGCTGAAAGTAAATCTATATCGTCGGTGCGCCGACCAGAACACCTATGTGTTTTTTATGAAGTGTTCAGGAGAGCAAAAAAACCGTTTCATTTTGCCAATATTTCTATTTTTCCTAAACCCATTCAAAAATATTACGCTTTGAAAAACATTTTTAACAAAACACTACACATAGCCGATTTTGTTTCGGACTTTTTACATGTTTATAAAAATATTATACACATAGGTGTTTTTGTTCTTAAATTTGTTTTAAATAAATTTGTGTGTGTTGTTCAAAAGAAAACATTTTGCAAATTCTATATCCGCAAGGACTTGTAGCCAATTATTGATGGTATTCACGTCAGAATTTTTAACCTTGCAAAGTGCGAAATGCAACGTTTACTACAACAAACACACGTAAAATTATTTTGGTGTTTTTTTTCATCCCATGTGTTTGTTGTAAAAAGTTTAGCATTTCGTACTTTGCAAGGCTGAAAACTTCCAACGTGAATTTCATTATCACAAAGAGGCAGATAAACTTTACCAATGCAGAAAGTGATTATCAGGGAAACCAAAATAACAATAAGTAATAAGTCAAAAAAAGTATTAAATATAATTCTGATGCAAAAAATGGCAAAATGTATCTTCAGTAAAATGTAATGGTGAAAATATTAACACGCTATCTCTCATTTTTATAGGTAATTTTTGTCCTTTTTTTCAAATACTCTCATAGAACACCACGAAAACGTACGTTTGACGGGTTAAAATCTTATACAAAGATTTTCTGCATCAAATTTTACTAGGGATTGTTAAAGCCCAAAAGTTCTTGCAAAAAGTGCACAATGGTTAAAAAAGTAAAATTGTAAATTATCACATACTGTTAATTTTTTTTTTTACGAAATTCGTGTGAAATAAGTCTAAAAAACATTATAAATCTGCTTCTGAGCTAAATAAAGTTAAGAGATATCTTAAGTAAAATGCTCTTAGAACATTTTAACCCTTTATCTCCCATTTTTAGGAGTCATTTTGGTCCTTTTTTTAAATATCATCATAGAATACTACTAAGACATGCGTTTAAAGGGTTAAACAATTTTACAAATATTTTCTGCATCAAATTTTACTAGGGTTTGTCAAAGGCCAAAAGTTCGGGCGATGTGAGAGATAAAGTGTTTCAAGAAAAGAACCGCCATCAAATTTCACTAAAGACATCATAACTTAGTTCAGAATAATATTTAATTTGTTACTTATTTTACACGACTTTGGTGACAAACAATTTACCAGTTTGTGATAATTTTATTTATTTAAGCATTTTGCACTTTTCGCACAAAATTTTGACCTGTAACAAACCCTAATGAAATTTGATGCAAAAAAAAAATTTTTGTAGAACATTTTAACACTTTAAATCAGTGGTGCGCACACACATACTATAACATTTATGCTTGTGTGGTAGTAGCAAACGAAAAGTCAAGCAAGCAACAGAATTTTATTGTGTACGTGTGTCGACAGCGCACAAGCAGCATTTTTTAGCCTATTCCCGCGGGAATATTTGAAAAATGTACCGAAACGACCCGTAAAAATGGGACACAGAGGGTTTATATGTTCTAAGAAAAAAAACTGCCTTAAAATTTCACTGAAGACATCTTTTGATATTATTTACCTCAAAATTATTCTTTATACTTTTTTTTTTGACTTATTCAAAACAAAACGCATTTAAATAAAAATTGAAAATTATTTTTTTTCTTAATCGTGTTGCACAGTGTTATGCAACTAAGTATCGGAATATTAAAAAAATTGTTCAGAAAACTTTTACAATATTAATTTAGAAGAAAACCAAATGCAGATGTAATGTTTTTAAGTTTAAATCAAAAACAGTTATGTGCACTTATAACACATAACTGTTTTTGCCGGAGAATTTCTATTATAGGTTACACATAGGAGTTTTAGCTAACTTTGAGACCATTTGAGATAACGGAAAACGCTTTGAGGGATAAATGTATTACCAGATAGGCTTCCTAATGGGCCAATAAAAAAAATAAAAAAAATTACACATAGGTGTTCTGGTCGGCGCACAGTGGTTTCAAGTCCAAATCTAGCTGGACAAAATTATTTTATCACCGTTTTATATGTTTTAGGGGTCGCTGAGTTCAAAAAACATGTTTAAATTTTTCTAAGTCGATTACACTAATCGACAACTTTTTATTTTTTTTTCTAATTTCAGTAATTCATTAATGACAAAACTGGTTTATATGCAGAACAGAAATATGAAATGCAAAAACTTATTTTTTGAAAGTTTTGTAATCTCTAAAAAAAAAATTTTTTTTTGTCGAGAAGTGTAATTGAAAAAAACAAGTGAGAGTGTTAAAATTGGCTATGCCGAATCTTTTATACCCTCCAAAATGTAAAAAAAGATAAAAAACCAGCGAGAGTGTTACATTTGGCTGTGCCGAATCTTTTATACCCTTCAAAATGTAAAAAAAAGCAATATGAAAAAAATCCAGGGGCGTCTTTTTTTTTTGGGGGGGTGGGTGGGAGACGTTAGGGAGCACCTTCCCCTTGCAATTTCGAACTTCATCTGATAGAAGAATGTTGCATTTGCTTAGCAAAAGTACAAAAAACCCTGCAAAAAATGCGATTTTTCTTAGGTTGGTTTAGTTCTCTAAGGGCGAACTTTTTTCCCCTTGGTCCGATTTTATCCATTTTATCCGATTTTATCCGAACTTAACCTGCCTAGGAATATAAGACATATTCGTGCCAAACTTCGGAAGTCTAGCTCTTTTATCTTGGACTGTATCGTGTCCTCTACAGACGGACAGACGGACGGGCATTTTTGAATTTAGTCGAAGTTTGTAATTGGCCGCGGTTTAATAGGGAACATCACATTTAATGCTTTATTTAAGCTAAGCATAATTATAATACTTAAAAGTTATCAAAAACTTACAAAAATTCGATACTTTATTTAGAAAAAAAATTTTAGGCGAAAATCTATTTTCATAAAAACTGTGATTAATTTTAAACCTGCAAAAACCTGCAAAAAATGTCTGCATGACAACGTTCAGTAATAAATTACCTATAAGCTGTATGTAGTAACTCGACATGATATGCCTGGATTCGGTTTTGGCAAGCTGCGGAAGTTTCATAAGTCCTCAAAAATATTGTTGTTATTGACCATACTTCAAAGTACAAAAAATGTAAGAAGAAGATCGATAATAAATTTATTATTAATGTCCAGAATAAGTATAAATCTGTAGCTTTCTGGTACATAAACTGTTTTGAAACCATTAATGTAATATGGATAATATGATGTTATTAGTTGAACACTTATATATATATATTTTTTTTTTAATATTGGATACCAAAAATGTTATTTCATTCGCATATTTAACAAAGTTAAAGACCTAATTCCAAAAAATGGTTATTAGTTTGATCAGAACACACCCTTAGCTTGCCCCTAGCACTATTAATTCCCAATTTTAAGGACACTAATTTTTGGACTTTTGTCCAGCTAGATTTTGATTTGGAACCAATGTGCGGCGCACCGACGATATGTACTACGAATTTTAAATTCACACTTAGGATTTTTTAAAAACAAATCAACCAATTGTGGGAAAGATGTAAACATATAACCAAAGTCATTTTTTTTAAATCGGCTCTCAGGAAATCTTTTCAGAAAAAATTTTCCATCTTTTTCGTTCTGGTTCTATATTGTGGTTATAGAAACTGTTGTTTTAATTCAACGATTCCAGAATAGAATGTATAAAGAAAAGAATCTGTGAAGATAAAGATTTTTTTTTAGTTTTTATTACTTAAAAGTTTGCTGGGAAGCAGATAACTAAAATTCAATTGTAAATACAATCTTCAACTGTAAGAATAAAAAAAAAAACAAATGATATTGAAAATAGTTTTCAATAAGAGCAGGTGATAATCAAATAGAGCATACAATTTATACTTAATAAATATATTGATATGCAAAATTTTATTTTCAATTTAATAACACTAGGTTGCAATGAAAATATGCAATAATATGGACAGCTAGATTAGAAAATTTCATAGATTAATTTTTTTCACGGATTAATTTTTTTTTCAATAAATTTTTTAGCGTTTATTGGAGTTATTTTCTCTATTTTTCTCAGAAAAAGTTTCAGATACTGAGAATTTTTCTTATAGAAAATGTGTCACATTCCGCAACATGTTTCTTACAGAAAAAGTCAAAGATTCTGAGACATTTTTCTTATAGAAATATTCTCAGAATTTGAGACATATTTCCTCCAGATAAAGTCTCAAAATCTGTGATTTTTTTTATAAGAAAAATATCTTAAAATCTGAGACTTTTTCTATAGAAAAATGTTTCTGAATCTGAGACTTTTTCTAAAAGAAAAATGTCTCAGAATCTGAGACTTTTTTTATAAGAAAAATGTCTCAGAATCTGAGACTTTTTTTATAAGAAAAATGTCTCAGAATCTGAGACTTTTTTTATAAGAAAAATGTCTCAGAATCTGAGACTTTTTTTATAAGAAAAATGTCTCAGAATCTGAGACTTTTTTTATAAGAAAAATGTCTCAGAATCTGAGACTTTTTTTATAAGAAAAATGTCTCAGAATCTGAGACTTTTTTTATAAGAAAAATGTCTCAGAATCTGAGACTTTTTTTATAAGAAAAATGTCTCAGAATCTGAGACTTTTTTTATAAGAAAAATGTCTCAGAATCTGAGACTTTTTTTATAAGAAAAATGTCTCAGAATCTGAGACTTTTTTTATAAGAAAAATGTCTCAGAATCTGAGACTTTTTTTATAAGAAAAATGTCTCAGAATCTGAGACTTTTTTTATAAGAAAAATGTCTCAGAATCTGAGACTTTTTTTATAAGAAAAATGTCTCAGAATCTGAGACTTTTTTTATAAGAAAAATGTCTCAGAATCTGAGACTTTTTTTATAAGAAAAATGTCTCAGAATCTGAGACTTTTTTTAAAAGAAAAATGTCTCAGAATCTGAGACTTTTTTTATAAGAAAAATATCTCAGAATCTGAGACTTTTTTTATAAGAAAAATGTCTCAGAATCTGAGGCTTTTTCTATAGGAAAAATGTTTTAGAATCTGAAAATTTTGATTTAGATAAAACGTTTTTAAAATCTGTCCGTTTTCAATTAAAAACTCAATTCATTCCATCAACTTGTCCAATTAAAAATACACATTGAAAAAATCTTTAAAACCTTTAGCAACCAAATATTTTTAAAACATTTTACCTTTTCAAAAGAATACAAATATGTGAACTATTAAATTACAACAGTTATAAATAAAATTTGAAAATTTTTATTTATCAAAAAATTTTTAATTTAAATTTTTTTTTCGTTCTAAAGTCAAGTGTTGTTTTGTTTGTGTAACATGACTGTCTGAATGATACAACTTGAAATTTGATGTGATGATAAGTTGAGGGTTTAAGTGTTGAATGAAAGAAATTATTTTACTTCAAAAGTCAAATATATAGTTTGTTTATTAACAATACTGCACCAAGTCTTTTATAAAAAAAAATAAGGGAAGTTAAATTTTAGCTCTGTTCAGATACACATAAAGTAAAAATAAAGTAACAACACTAAATGTCAACATATGTAATATTAACAACAAATGACAACAACAACTACATACAGATATGAATTTTCTTTTTTTGTTAGTGTTGTTAGGTAACAAATACATACAACAATTCATATGTTTTTGTTCCATTTGGTGTCGATGACTGTTGTTTATTTTTATATATTGGTGAAAGTGTCTGTGTGTGTTGGTTACAAACACGAACTTGTTAAAAAATAAATAAATATAAAGTTCAACAAGCACTTATGCACATTCCCTATCAAAAAAATTTCACACACACATAGTCACACTCAGTTTTATTTTTTTTTTTTGTATAAGTGCAACCTAAAAGTATGCTTTGTTTTTTGTGGGTTTGTTATTTTATTTTAGATGATGGTCGTTGTGCAAATAAATATTTTTGGTGTTGCCAAATAAAAAAAATATAAAAATAGTATTACAAGAGTTCTTTATTATTGTTGTTGTTCGTTTGGTAGTAGTATTTTTATTATTTTTTTTTCTATCCACTTACATGTGTCAATTGTTATAACAAGATTTTTGACATTGATTGTTAGTTTTGTATATGAGGGATGCCACACTAGGAGTTGCAAATGTGGGCGTTTAACTTATGGTCTTAGGAAATATTAAATTTTTCTCGATTTCATTTCCAGTCCCTGCATCTCTATTGGTTCCCCTCTATTCTAGTTTTTAAGAATAATTTTTAATCAATCAAATTTTTTTTTTTTTTAAAAAGATTTTTCTGATTTTTTCAAATTTAAAAAAAATATATTAAGAGGAGTATCAAGCACCATCAATTGCAATTCGAATGCAAAAATAAACACCTGTAAACATTTTTTTGCAAATCTGAAAGAATCAGGCAAAACTTTTTGCACCAAATAACATAAAATGGGATAGAGCGCAAAAAAAATATTTTTTTCCCATATGCCCTATGGACTCAAAATAATGCTTGAAACAGCTCAAAACAAGGCTTTTTGCACCAAAAAACATTTTTGCACCAAATAACATTTTTTCTGGAATCAATCTAATATATATGTTGTTTTTCCGATCAGATTGGTATTGAATTAAAGCAAAGTCAGTCCATTAGTTCAGATGATAAAAACAAATTTAAAATTTTAGATTTATTTAGCCTTAAATTAATTTTTTTAAATGACACTTAACACGCTTTGAAAGACATTGGAAAGCTACAAAAATACTAACTAATTAACCACAACTCAGCACCATTTTAACTGTTAGGGCACTCGCATCACATGCCCAGTGCGCCGACCTCAATTTTCAGATCCCAACTCATTTTTTGTAAAGAAAAAGTCTTAATCTCGAACTTTTTTAAAGGAGAAATTCGGACAACATAAAAAGTTTCAAATTCATAGAAATATTTTCTCAGATTCAAAGAAAGTTTTTTTGTACAGAAAAGTCTCAGAATCTGAAAAATTTTTATTATAGAAAAACTCTCTGATTCTGAGATATTTTTAGTATTAAAATAGTTTCCAATTCTAATAGTACATTCAGACTAGCCTCGAAACCTTGCTGAAAATACGTATTTTCATTTTTAAAACTTAACCGTTCACACCCGAAGTTTTTGACACTTATCACGTTTTCAAAACTCACCGAAGAAATTTTTCGATCAAACCGACACTAAACGCACACAATTAATTAAATTACGGATTTATTTGCAATATTTTATATATGAGGAGTTCCGGCTAAGACTTAAATTTTGAGGAAAAAAAAAATGTGATTTTTGTTTTGATGGCACATCGATGAAAGTTGGCATAAATATTAGAAGCTATTTAAGAATAAGAAATTCGTTCGCGTCAATTAAATCGCGCAAGGGGGTCAAAAGTTATGGCGGTTTTAAGATTTAGCGGTTTTAAAAAATCTTAAAAATATTTTAAATATTTTTTTTTCTACACATTTGATGCATGCGTTATTAAAACATGCCAGGATATATCATTTCTTCTAAAATATATGATATAAATTTAACCCTTTAATGACCAAACGATTAAAAAAAAAAATATCTATGTACCTAAAATCGCGATTAATTCGCGGGAAAAGAAAAGTTTCACAATTTTTTATAACATATTTAAGCAATGCGCGTTGGTTTTACTGAAAAAAAAATCACGGAAAATCTTATCATTGTTCCAGTGTTTAAAAAAATCGGTGATGCTTTTTTATAACAAGAAACATTAATATGGTCCAAAAAATCTATAATCATCAAAATTTTTTAACCCGCCTCTGATTTTATGATGACACATCAAGTGGGCTTTCATTTAAAAAAAATTTCATCCGATTTCGTGTAAAGCCTTGGATGTGCCAGATCAAAACAGGTTTAGATAAAATCATCGCGCTTTCCGCTCAGAATGGCTTAAAGTAAAAAGTCAAAAAGCAAATCAGTTCTACTCGTTAAGGCACGTATTTTGGTGTATTAAAATGAACATGATGCATTAATTGCTACTAAAAAAATTGGAAACAGATTTGCAAATTTCGCTCAATTTTTAAAAATGCCACAAAATTTTTGCAATTTATTTTGTATAAACCCGCCAGTGATTTTTTTATGTAAACTCCACTTTTAACTCTTTAAGTCCACCAAATTTCGAATGAAACCGCGAATGTGCCTCGCGAAAAAGTGGTATTTTAAAAAAATTACGTTTTTTCTTTCGAACTTTGATCTGCGGAAACTCCTTAACTATTCGTGGTACATTAACGGGATTAATTCCAAAATGTTAAGAATTACAACAGCTACAAACTCTAGTTCAACTTTTTTCATTTTATAGAAGGGGCCGAAATCCCTGATCAAAAATCCTCGAAAATTTAAAAACTCTTAATTTTTGGTTTCAAAACTTAACCGTCTTATAACTTCTTACCAAGCGATGAAGCATCTATCAAGCCAACATTAAAATAATCTTTTATATGTACTGACTTTGTGTTATGCCGGAAAATATTGAAATATAAGTAAAAACTATGGATTATTTCAAGCCATTTTTATCGATTTTTCAACTTTAACCCTCCGTAACTTTTACGGATAAAGTGGGGTAATCCTTAAACATTGCTAAGTGATGGTTCAAGGTCTTGTTTACACAACTGCATTTACAGTTTTTCTAAATTTCAAAAACTGCCGGTTTTTTTAAACATTTATTTCAGTTTCACTGAGTTGAAATTTAAAAAAGATTTCATGATATATTTTTATACCCTCCACTCTAGTGATAGAGGGTATATATAAGTTTGTCATTCCGTTTGTAACACCTCGAAATATTGGTCTAGGACCCCATAAAGTATGTATATTCATGATCCTCGATCGATTTTAAGACGATCTAGCGATGTCCGTCCGTCCGTCTGTCTGTCTGTCTGTCTGTCTGTCTGTCTGTCTGTCTGTCTGTCTGTCTGTCTGTCTGTCTGTCTGTCTGTCTGTCTGTCTGTCTGTCTGTCTGTCTGTCTGTCTGTCTGTCTGTCTGTCTGTCTGTCTGTCTGTCTGTCTGTCTGTCTGTCTGTCTGTCTGTCTGTCTGTCTGTCTGTCTGTCTGTCTGTCTGTCTGTCTGTCTGTCTGTCTGTCTGTCTGTCTGTCTGTCTGTCTGTCTGTCTGTCTGTCTGTCTGTCTGTCTGTCTGTCTGTCTGTCTGTCTGTCTGTCTGTCTGTCTGTCTGTCTGTCTGTCTGTCTGTCTGTCTGTCTGTCTGTCTGTCTGTCTGTCTGTCTGTCTGTCTGTCTGTCTGTCTGTCTGTCTGTCTGTCTGTCTGTCTGTCTGTCTGTCTGTCTGTCTGTCTGTCTGTCTGTCTGTCTGTCTGTCTGTCTGTCTGTCTGTCTGTCTGTCTGTCTGTCTGTCTGTCTGTCTGTCTGTCTGTCTGTCTGTCTGTCTGTCTGTCTGTCTGTCTGTCTGTCTGTCTGTCTGTCTGTCTGTCTGTCTGTCTGTCTGTCTGTCTGTCTGTCTGTCTGTCTGTCTGTCTGTCTGTCTGTCTGTCTGTCTGTCTGTCTGTCTGTCTGTCTGTCTGTCTGTCTGTCTGTCTGTCTGTCTGTCTGTCTGTCTGTCTGTCTGTCTGTCTGTCTGTCTGTCTGTCTGTCTGTCTGTCTGTCTGTCTGTCTGTCTGTCTGTCTGTCTGTCTGTCTGTCTGTCTGTCTGTCTGTCTGTCTGTCTGTCTGTCTGTCTGTCTGTCTGTCTGTCTGTCTGTCTGTCTGTCTGTCTGTCTGTCTGTCTGTCTGTCTGTCTGTCTGTCTGTCTGTCTGTCTGTCTGTCTGTCTGTCTGTCTGTCTGTCTGTCTGTCTGTCTGTCTGTCTGTCTGTCTGTCTGTCTGTCTGTCTGTCTGTCTGTCTGTCTGTCTGTCTGTCTGTCTGTCTGTCTGTCTGTCTGTCTGTCTGTCTGTCTGTCTGTCTGTCTGTCTGTCTGTCTGTCTGTCTGTCTGTCTGTCTGTCTGTCTGTCTGTCTGTCTGTCTGTCTGTCTGTCTGTCTGTCTGTCTGTCTGTCTGTCTGTCTGTCTGTCTGTCTGTCTGTCTGTCTGTCTGTCTGTCTGTCTGTCTGTCTGTCTGTCTGTCTGTCTGTCTGTCTGTCTGTCTGTCTGTCTGTCTGTCTGTCTGTCTGTCTGTCTGTCTGTCTGTCTGTCTGTCTGTCTGTCTGTCTGTCTGTCTGTCTGTCTGTCTGTCTGTCTGTCTGTCTGTCTGTCTGTCTGTCTGTCTGTCTGTCTGTCTGTCTGTCTGTCTGTCTGTCTGTCTGTCTGTCTGTCTGTCTGTCTGTCTGTCTGTCTGTCTGTCTGTCTGTCTGTCTGTCTGTCTGTCTGTCTGTCTGTCTGTCTGTCTGTCTGTCTGTCTGTCTGTCTGTCTGTCTGTCTGTCTGTCTGTCTGTCTGTCTGTCTGTCTGTCTGTCTGTCTGTCTGTCTGTCTGTCTGTCTGTCTGTCTGTCTGTCTGTCTGTCTGTCTGTCTGTCTGTCTGTCTGTCTGTCTGTCTGTCTGTCTGTCTGTCTGTCTGTCTGTCTGTCTGTCTGTCTGTCTGTCTGTCTGTCTGTCTGTCTGTCTGTCTGTCTGTCTGTCTGTCTGTCTGTCTGTCTGTCTGTCTGTCTGTCTGTCTGTCTGTCTGTCTGTCTGTCTGTCTGTCTGTCTGTCTGTCTGTCTGTCTGTCTGTCTGTCTGTCTGTCTGTCTGTCTGTCTGTCTGTCTGTCTGTCTGTCTGTCTGTCTGTCTGTCTGTCTGTCTGTCTGTCTGTCTGTCTGTCTGTCTGTCTGTCTGTCTGTCTGTCTGTCTGTCTGTCTGTCTGTCTGTCTGTCTGTCTGTCTGTCTGTCTGTCTGTCTGTCTGTCTGTCTGTCTGTCTGTCTGTCTGTCTGTCTGTCTGTCTGTCTGTCTGTCTGTCTGTCTGTCTGTCTGTCTGTCTGTCTGTCTGTCTGTCTGTCTGTCTGTCTGTCTGTCTGTCTGTCTGTCTGTCTGTCTGTCTGTCTGTCTGTCTGTCTGTCTGTCTGTCTGTCTGTCTGTCTGTCTGTCTGTCTGTCTGTCTGTCTGTCTGTCTGTCTGTCTGTCTGTCTGTCTGTCTGTCTGTCTGTCTGTCTGTCTGTCTGTCTGTCTGTCTGTCTGTCTGTCTGTCTGTCTGTCTGTCTGTCTGTCTGTCTGTCTGTCTGTCTGTCTGTCTGTCTGTCTGTCTGTCTGTCTGTCTGTCTGTCTGTCTGTCTGTCTGTCTGTCTGTCTGTCTGTCTGTCTGTCTGTCTGTCTGTCTGTCTGTCTGTCTGTCTGTCTGTCTGTCTGTCTGTCTGTCTGTCTGTCTGTCTGTCTGTCTGTCTGTCTGTCTGTCTGTCTGTCTGTCTGTCTGTCTGTCTGTCTGTCTGTCTGTCTGTCTGTCTGTCTGTCTGTCTGTCTGTCTGTCTGTCTGTCTGTCTGTCTGTCTGTCTGTCTGTCTGTCTGTCTGTCTGTCTGTCTGTCTGTCTGTCTGTCTGTCTGTCTGTCTGTCTGTCTGTCTGTCTGTCTGTCTGTCTGTCTGTCTGTCTGTCTGTCTGTCTGTCTGTCTGTCTGTCTGTCTGTCTGTCTGTCTGTCTGTCTGTCTGTCTGTCTGTCTGTCTGTCTGTCTGTCTGTCTGTCTGTCTGTCTGTCTGTCTGTCTGTCTGTCTGTCTGTCTGTCTGTCTGTCTGTCTGTCTGTCTGTCTGTCTGTCTGTCTGTCTGTCTGTCTGTCTGTCTGTCTGTCTGTCTGTCTGTCTGTCTGTCTGTCTGTCTGTCTGTCTGTCTGTCTGTCTGTCTGTCTGTCTGTCTGTCTGTCTGTCTGTCTGTCTGTCTGTCTGTCTGTCTGTCTGTCTGTCTGTCTGTCTGTCTGTCTGTCTGTCTGTCTGTCTGTCTGTCTGTCTGTCTGTCTGTCTGTCTGTCTGTCTGTCTGTCTGTCTGTCTGTCTGTCTGTCTGTCTGTCTGTCTGTCTGTCTGTCTGTCTGTCTGTCTGTCTGTCTGTCTGTCTGTCTGTCTGTCTGTCTGTCTGTCTGTCTGTCTGTCTGTCTGTCTGTCTGTCTGTCTGTCTGTCTGTCTGTCTGTCTGTCTGTCTGTCTGTCTGTCTGTCTGTCTGTCTGTCTGTCTGTCTGTCTGTCTGTCTGTCTGTCTGTCTGTCTGTCTGTCTGTCTGTCTGTCTGTCTGTCTGTCTGTCTGTCTGTCTGTCTGTCTGTCTGTCTGTCTGTCTGTCTGTCTGTCTGTCTGTCTGTCTGTCTGTCTGTCTGTCTGTCTGTCTGTCTGTCTGTCTGTCTGTCTGTCTGTCTGTCTGTCTGTCTGTCTGTCTGTCTGTCTGTCTGTCTGTCTGTCTGTCTGTCTGTCTGTCTGTCTGTCTGTCTGTCTGTCTGTCTGTCTGTCTGTCTGTCTGTCTGTCTGTCTGTCTGTCTGTCTGTCTGTCTGTCTGTCTGTCTGTCTGTCTGTCTGTCTGTCTGTCTGTCTGTCTGTCTGTCTGTCTGTCTGTCTGTCTGTCTGTCTGTCTGTCTGTCTGTCTGTCTGTCTGTCTGTCTGTCTGTCTGTCTGTCTGTCTGTCTGTCTGTCTGTCTGTCTGTCTGTCTGTCTGTCTGTCTGTCTGTCTGTCTGTCTGTCTGTCTGTCTGTCTGTCTGTCTGTCTGTCTGTCTGTCTGTCTGTCTGTCTGTCTGTCTGTCTGTCTGTCTGTCTGTCTGTCTGTCTGTCTGTCTGTCTGTCTGTCTGTCTGTCTGTCTGTCTGTCTGTCTGTCTGTCTGTCTGTCTGTCTGTCTGTCTGTCTGTCTGTCTGTCTGTCTGTCTGTCTGTCTGTCTGTCTGTCTGTCTGTCTGTCTGTCTGTCTGTCTGTCTGTCTGTCTGTCTGTCTGTCTGTCTGTCTGTCTGTCTGTCTGTCTGTCTGTCTGTCTGTCTGTCTGTCTGTCTGTCTGTCTGTCTGTCTGTCTGTCTGTCTGTCTGTCTGTCTGTCTGTCTGTCTGTCTGTCTGTCTGTCTGTCTGTCTGTCTGTCTGTCTGTCTGTCTGTCTGTCTGTCTGTCTGTCTGTCTGTCTGTCTGTCTGTCTGTCTGTCTGTCTGTCTGTCTGTCTGTCTGTCTGTCTGTCTGTCTGTCTGTCTGTCTGTCTGTCTGTCTGTCTGTCTGTCTGTCTGTCTGTCTGTCTGTCTGTCTGTCTGTCTGTCTGTCTGTCTGTCTGTCTGTCTGTCTGTCTGTCTGTCTGTCTGTCTGTCTGTCTGTCTGTCTGTCTGTCTGTCTGTCTGTCTGTCTGTCTGTCTGTCTGTCTGTCTGTCTGTCTGTCTGTCTGTCTGTCTGTCTGTCTGTCTGTCTGTCTGTCTGTCTGTCTGTCTGTCTGTCTGTCTGTCTGTCTGTCTGTCTGTCTGTCTGTCTGTCTGTCTGTCTGTCTGTCTGTCTGTCTGTCTGTCTGTCTGTCTGTCTGTCTGTCTGTCTGTCTGTCTGTCTGTCTGTCTGTCTGTCTGTCTGTCTGTCTGTCTGTCTGTCTGTCTGTCTGTCTGTCTGTCTGTCTGTCTGTCTGTCTGTCTGTCTGTCTGTCTGTCTGTCTGTCTGTCTGTCTGTCTGTCTGTCTGTCTGTCTGTCTGTCTGTCTGTCTGTCTGTCTGTCTGTCTGTCTGTCTGTCTGTCTGTCTGTCTGTCTGTCTGTCTGTCTGTCTGTCTGTCTGTCTGTCTGTCTGTCTGTCTGTCTGTCTGTCTGTCTGTCTGTCTGTCTGTCTGTCTGTCTGTCTGTCTGTCTGTCTGTCTGTCTGTCTGTCTGTCTGTCTGTCTGTCTGTCTGTCTGTCTGTCTGTCTGTCTGTCTGTCTGTCTGTCTGTCTGTCTGTCTGTCTGTCTGTCTGTCTGTCTGTCTGTCTGTCTGTCTGTCTGTCTGTCTGTCTGTCTGTCTGTCTGTCTGTCTGTCTGTCTGTCTGTCTGTCTGTCTGTCTGTCTGTCTGTCTGTCTGTCTGTCTGTCTGTCTGTCTGTCTGTCTGTCTGTCTGTCTGTCTGTCTGTCTGTCTGTCTGTCTGTCTGTCTGTCTGTCTGTCTGTCTGTCTGTCTGTCTGTCTGTCTGTCTGTCTGTCTGTCTGTCTGTCTGTCTGTCTGTCTGTCTGTCTGTCTGTCTGTCTGTCTGTCTGTCTGTCTGTCTGTCTGTCTGTCTGTCTGTCTGTCTGTCTGTCTGTCTGTCTGTCTGTCTGTCTGTCTGTCTGTCTGTCTGTCTGTCTGTCTGTCTGTCTGTCTGTCTGTCTGTCTGTCTGTCTGTCTGTCTGTCTGTCTGTCTGTCTGTCTGTCTGTCTGTCTGTCTGTCTGTCTGTCTGTCTGTCTGTCTGTCTGTCTGTCTGTCTGTCTGTCTGTCTGTCTGTCTGTCTGTCTGTCTGTCTGTCTGTCTGTCTGTCTGTCTGTCTGTCTGTCTGTCTGTCTGTCTGTCTGTCTGTCTGTCTGTCTGTCTGTCTGTCTGTCTGTCTGTCTGTCTGTCTGTCTGTCTGTCTGTCTGTCTGTCTGTCTGTCTGTCTGTCTGTCTGTCTGTCTGTCTGTCTGTCTGTCTGTCTGTCTGTCTGTCTGTCTGTCTGTCTGTCTGTCTGTCTGTCTGTCTGTCTGTCTGTCTGTCTGTCTGTCTGTCTGTCTGTCTGTCTGTCTGTCTGTCTGTCTGTCTGTCTGTCTGTCTGTCTGTCTGTCTGTCTGTCTGTCTGTCTGTCTGTCTGTCTGTCTGTCTGTCTGTCTGTCTGTCTGTCTGTCTGTCTGTCTGTCTGTCTGTCTGTCTGTCTGTCTGTCTGTCTGTCTGTCTGTCTGTCTGTCTGTCTGTCTGTCTGTCTGTCTGTCTGTCTGTCTGTCTGTCTGTCTGTCTGTCTGTCTGTCTGTCTGTCTGTCTGTCTGTCTGTCTGTCTGTCTGTCTGTCTGTCTGTCTGTCTGTCTGTCTGTCTGTCTGTCTGTCTGTCTGTCTGTCTGTCTGTCTGTCTGTCTGTCTGTCTGTCTGTCTGTCTGTCTGTCTGTCTGTCTGTCTGTCTGTCTGTCTGTCTGTCTGTCTGTCTGTCTGTCTGTCTGTCTGTCTGTCTGTCTGTCTGTCTGTCTGTCTGTCTGTCTGTCTGTCTGTCTGTCTGTCTGTCTGTCTGTCTGTCTGTCTGTCTGTCTGTCTGTCTGTCTGTCTGTCTGTCTGTCTGTCTGTCTGTCTGTCTGTCTGTCTGTCTGTCTGTCTGTCTGTCTGTCTGTCTGTCTGTCTGTCTGTCTGTCTGTCTGTCTGTCTGTCTGTCTGTCTGTCTGTCTGTCTGTCTGTCTGTCTGTCTGTCTGTCTGTCTGTCTGTCTGTCTGTCTGTCTGTCTGTCTGTCTGTCTGTCTGTCTGTCTGTCTGTCTGTCTGTCTGTCTGTCTGTCTGTCTGTCTGTCTGTCTGTCTGTCTGTCTGTCTGTCTGTCTGTCTGTCTGTCTGTCTGTCTGTCTGTCTGTCTGTCTGTCTGTCTGTCTGTCTGTCTGTCTGTCTGTCTGTCTGTCTGTCTGTCTGTCTGTCTGTCTGTCTGTCTGTCTGTCTGTCTGTCTGTCTGTCTGTCTGTCTGTCTGTCTGTCTGTCTGTCTGTCTGTCTGTCTGTCTGTCTGTCTGTCTGTCTGTCTGTCTGTCTGTCTGTCTGTCTGTCTGTCTGTCTGTCTGTCTGTCTGTCTGTCTGTCTGTCTGTCTGTCTGTCTGTCTGTCTGTCTGTCTGTCTGTCTGTCTGTCTGTCTGTCTGTCTGTCTGTCTGTCTGTCTGTCTGTCTGTCTGTCTGTCTGTCTGTCTGTCTGTCTGTCTGTCTGTCTGTCTGTCTGTCTGTCTGTCTGTCTGTCTGTCTGTCTGTCTGTCTGTCTGTCTGTCTGTCTGTCTGTCTGTCTGTCTGTCTGTCTGTCTGTCTGTCTGTCTGTCTGTCTGTCTGTCTGTCTGTCTGTCTGTCTGTCTGTCTGTCTGTCTGTCTGTCTGTCTGTCTGTCTGTCTGTCTGTCTGTCTGTCTGTCTGTCTGTCTGTCTGTCTGTCTGTCTGTCTGTCTGTCTGTCTGTCTGTCTGTCTGTCTGTCTGTCTGTCTGTCTGTCTGTCTGTCTGTCTGTCTGTCTGTCTGTCTGTCTGTCTGTCTGTCTGTCTGTCTGTCTGTCTGTCTGTCTGTCTGTCTGTCTGTCTGTCTGTCTGTCTGTCTGTCTGTCTGTCTGTCTGTCTGTCTGTCTGTCTGTCTGTCTGTCTGTCTGTCTGTCTGTCTGTCTGTCTGTCTGTCTGTCTGTCTGTCTGTCTGTCTGTCTGTCTGTCTGTCTGTCTGTCTGTCTGTCTGTCTGTCTGTCTGTCTGTCTGTCTGTCTGTCTGTCTGTCTGTCTGTCTGTCTGTCTGTCTGTCTGTCTGTCTGTCTGTCTGTCTGTCTGTCTGTCTGTCTGTCTGTCTGTCTGTCTGTCTGTCTGTCTGTCTGTCTGTCTGTCTGTCTGTCTGTCTGTCTGTCTGTCTGTCTGTCTGTCTGTCTGTCTGTCTGTCTGTCTGTCTGTCTGTCTGTCTGTCTGTCTGTCTGTCTGTCTGTCTGTCTGTCTGTCTGTCTGTCTGTCTGTCTGTCTGTCTGTCTGTCTGTCTGTCTGTCTGTCTGTCTGTCTGTCTGTCTGTCTGTCTGTCTGTCTGTCTGTCTGTCTGTCTGTCTGTCTGTCTGTCTGTCTGTCTGTCTGTCTGTCTGTCTGTCTGTCTGTCTGTCTGTCTGTCTGTCTGTCTGTCTGTCTGTCTGTCTGTCTGTCTGTCTGTCTGTCTGTCTGTCTGTCTGTCTGTCTGTCTGTCTGTCTGTCTGTCTGTCTGTCTGTCTGTCTGTCTGTCTGTCTGTCTGTCTGTCTGTCTGTCTGTCTGTCTGTCTGTCTGTCTGTCTGTCTGTCTGTCTGTCTGTCTGTCTGTCTGTCTGTCTGTCTGTCTGTCTGTCTGTCTGTCTGTCTGTCTGTCTGTCTGTCTGTCTGTCTGTCTGTCTGTCTGTCTGTCTGTCTGTCTGTCTGTCTGTCTGTCTGTCTGTCTGTCTGTCTGTCTGTCTGTCTGTCTGTCTGTCTGTCTGTCTGTCTGTCTGTCTGTCTGTCTGTCTGTCTGTCTGTCTGTCTGTCTGTCTGTCTGTCTGTCTGTCTGTCTGTCTGTCTGTCTGTCTGTCTGTCTGTCTGTCTGTCTGTCTGTCTGTCTGTCTGTCTGTCTGTCTGTCTGTCTGTCTGTCTGTCTGTCTGTCTGTCTGTCTGTCTGTCTGTCTGTCTGTCTGTCTGTCTGTCTGTCTGTCTGTCTGTCTGTCTGTCTGTCTGTCTGTCTGTCTGTCTGTCTGTCTGTCTGTCTGTCTGTCTGTCTGTCTGTCTGTCTGTCTGTCTGTCTGTCTGTCTGTCTGTCTGTCTGTCTGTCTGTCTGTCTGTCTGTCTGTCTGTCTGTCTGTCTGTCTGTCTGTCTGTCTGTCTGTCTGTCTGTCTGTCTGTCTGTCTGTCTGTCTGTCTGTCTGTCTGTCTGTCTGTCTGTCTGTCTGTCTGTCTGTCTGTCTGTCTGTCTGTCTGTCTGTCTGTCTGTCTGTCTGTCTGTCTGTCTGTCTGTCTGTCTGTCTGTCTGTCTGTCTGTCTGTCTGTCTGTCTGTCTGTCTGTCTGTCTGTCTGTCTGTCTGTCTGTCTGTCTGTCTGTCTGTCTGTCTGTCTGTCTGTCTGTCTGTCTGTCTGTCTGTCTGTCTGTCTGTCTGTCTGTCTGTCTGTCTGTCTGTCTGTCTGTCTGTCTGTCTGTCTGTCTGTCTGTCTGTCTGTCTGTCTGTCTGTCTGTCTGTCTGTCTGTCTGTCTGTCTGTCTGTCTGTCTGTCTGTCTGTCTGTCTGTCTGTCTGTCTGTCTGTCTGTCTGTCTGTCTGTCTGTCTGTCTGTCTGTCTGTCTGTCTGTCTGTCTGTCTGTCTGTCTGTCTGTCTGTCTGTCTGTCTGTCTGTCTGTCTGTCTGTCTGTCTGTCTGTCTGTCTGTCTGTCTGTCTGTCTGTCTGTCTGTCTGTCTGTCTGTCTGTCTGTCTGTCTGTCTGTCTGTCTGTCTGTCTGTCTGTCTGTCTGTCTGTCTGTCTGTCTGTCTGTCTGTCTGTCTGTCTGTCTGTCTGTCTGTCTGTCTGTCTGTCTGTCTGTCTGTCTGTCTGTCTGTCTGTCTGTCTGTCTGTCTGTCTGTCTGTCTGTCTGTCTGTCTGTCTGTCTGTCTGTCTGTCTGTCTGTCTGTCTGTCTGTCTGTCTGTCTGTCTGTCTGTCTGTCTGTCTGTCTGTCTGTCTGTCTGTCTGTCTGTCTGTCTGTCTGTCTGTCTGTCTGTCTGTCTGTCTGTCTGTCTGTCTGTCTGTCTGTCTGTCTGTCTGTCTGTCTGTCTGTCTGTCTGTCTGTCTGTCTGTCTGTCTGTCTGTCTGTCTGTCTGTCTGTCTGTCTGTCTGTCTGTCTGTCTGTCTGTCTGTCTGTCTGTCTGTCTGTCTGTCTGTCTGTCTGTCTGTCTGTCTGTCTGTCTGTCTGTCTGTCTGTCTGTCTGTCTGTCTGTCTGTCTGTCTGTCTGTCTGTCTGTCTGTCTGTCTGTCTGTCTGTCTGTCTGTCTGTCTGTCTGTCTGTCTGTCTGTCTGTCTGTCTGTCTGTCTGTCTGTCTGTCTGTCTGTCTGTCTGTCTGTCTGTCTGTCTGTCTGTCTGTCTGTCTGTCTGTCTGTCTGTCTGTCTGTCTGTCTGTCTGTCTGTCTGTCTGTCTGTCTGTCTGTCTGTCTGTCTGTCTGTCTGTCTGTCTGTCTGTCTGTCTGTCTGTCTGTCTGTCTGTCTGTCTGTCTGTCTGTCTGTCTGTCTGTCTGTCTGTCTGTCTGTCTGTCTGTCTGTCTGTCTGTCTGTCTGTCTGTCTGTCTGTCTGTCTGTCTGTCTGTCTGTCTGTCTGTCTGTCTGTCTGTCTGTCTGTCTGTCTGTCTGTCTGTCTGTCTGTCTGTCTGTCTGTCTGTCTGTCTGTCTGTCTGTCTGTCTGTCTGTCTGTCTGTCTGTCTGTCTGTCTGTCTGTCTGTCTGTCTGTCTGTCTGTCTGTCTGTCTGTCTGTCTGTCTGTCTGTCTGTCTGTCTGTCTGTCTGTCTGTCTGTCTGTCTGTCTGTCTGTCTGTCTGTCTGTCTGTCTGTCTGTCTGTCTGTCTGTCTGTCTGTCTGTCTGTCTGTCTGTCTGTCTGTCTGTCTGTCTGTCTGTCTGTCTGTCTGTCTGTCTGTCTGTCTGTCTGTCTGTCTGTCTGTCTGTCTGTCTGTCTGTCTGTCTGTCTGTCTGTCTGTCTGTCTGTCTGTCTGTCTGTCTGTCTGTCTGTCTGTCTGTCTGTCTGTCTGTCTGTCTGTCTGTCTGTCTGTCTGTCTGTCTGTCTGTCTGTCTGTCTGTCTGTCTGTCTGTCTGTCTGTCTGTCTGTCTGTCTGTCTGTCTGTCTGTCTGTCTGTCTGTCTGTCTGTCTGTCTGTCTGTCTGTCTGTCTGTCTGTCTGTCTGTCTGTCTGTCTGTCTGTCTGTCTGTCTGTCTGTCTGTCTGTCTGTCTGTCTGTCTGTCTGTCTGTCTGTCTGTCTGTCTGTCTGTCTGTCTGTCTGTCTGTCTGTCTGTCTGTCTGTCTGTCTGTCTGTCTGTCTGTCTGTCTGTCTGTCTGTCTGTCTGTCTGTCTGTCTGTCTGTCTGTCTGTCTGTCTGTCTGTCTGTCTGTCTGTCTGTCTGTCTGTCTGTCTGTCTGTCTGTCTGTCTGTCTGTCTGTCTGTCTGTCTGTCTGTCTGTCTGTCTGTCTGTCTGTCTGTCTGTCTGTCTGTCTGTCTGTCTGTCTGTCTGTCTGTCTGTCTGTCTGTCTGTCTGTCTGTCTGTCTGTCTGTCTGTCTGTCTGTCTGTCTGTCTGTCTGTCTGTCTGTCTGTCTGTCTGTCTGTCTGTCTGTCTGTCTGTCTGTCTGTCTGTCTGTCTGTCTGTCTGTCTGTCTGTCTGTCTGTCTGTCTGTCTGTCTGTCTGTCTGTCTGTCTGTCTGTCTGTCTGTCTGTCTGTCTGTCTGTCTGTCTGTCTGTCTGTCTGTCTGTCTGTCTGTCTGTCTGTCTGTCTGTCTGTCTGTCTGTCTGTCTGTCTGTCTGTCTGTCTGTCTGTCTGTCTGTCTGTCTGTCTGTCTGTCTGTCTGTCTGTCTGTCTGTCTGTCTGTCTGTCTGTCTGTCTGTCTGTCTGTCTGTCTGTCTGTCTGTCTGTCTGTCTGTCTGTCTGTCTGTCTGTCTGTCTGTCTGTCTGTCTGTCTGTCTGTCTGTCTGTCTGTCTGTCTGTCTGTCTGTCTGTCTGTCTGTCTGTCTGTCTGTCTGTCTGTCTGTCTGTCTGTCTGTCTGTCTGTCTGTCTGTCTGTCTGTCTGTCTGTCTGTCTGTCTGTCTGTCTGTCTGTCTGTCTGTCTGTCTGTCTGTCTGTCTGTCTGTCTGTCTGTCTGTCTGTCTGTCTGTCTGTCTGTCTGTCTGTCTGTCTGTCTGTCTGTCTGTCTGTCTGTCTGTCTGTCTGTCTGTCTGTCTGTCTGTCTGTCTGTCTGTCTGTCTGTCTGTCTGTCTGTCTGTCTGTCTGTCTGTCTGTCTGTCTGTCTGTCTGTCTGTCTGTCTGTCTGTCTGTCTGTCTGTCTGTCTGTCTGTCTGTCTGTCTGTCTGTCTGTCTGTCTGTCTGTCTGTCTGTCTGTCTGTCTGTCTGTCTGTCTGTCTGTCTGTCTGTCTGTCTGTCTGTCTGTCTGTCTGTCTGTCTGTCTGTCTGTCTGTCTGTCTGTCTGTCTGTCTGTCTGTCTGTCTGTCTGTCTGTCTGTCTGTCTGTCTGTCTGTCTGTCTGTCTGTCTGTCTGTCTGTCTGTCTGTCTGTCTGTCTGTCTGTCTGTCTGTCTGTCTGTCTGTCTGTCTGTCTGTCTGTCTGTCTGTCTGTCTGTCTGTCTGTCTGTCTGTCTGTCTGTCTGTCTGTCTGTCTGTCTGTCTGTCTGTCTGTCTGTCTGTCTGTCTGTCTGTCTGTCTGTCTGTCTGTCTGTCTGTCTGTCTGTCTGTCTGTCTGTCTGTCTGTCTGTCTGTCTGTCTGTCTGTCTGTCTGTCTGTCTGTCTGTCTGTCTGTCTGTCTGTCTGTCTGTCTGTCTGTCTGTCTGTCTGTCTGTCTGTCTGTCTGTCTGTCTGTCTGTCTGTCTGTCTGTCTGTCTGTCTGTCTGTCTGTCTGTCTGTCTGTCTGTCTGTCTGTCTGTCTGTCTGTCTGTCTGTCTGTCTGTCTGTCTGTCTGTCTGTCTGTCTGTCTGTCTGTCTGTCTGTCTGTCTGTCTGTCTGTCTGTCTGTCTGTCTGTCTGTCTGTCTGTCTGTCTGTCTGTCTGTCTGTCTGTCTGTCTGTCTGTCTGTCTGTCTGTCTGTCTGTCTGTCTGTCTGTCTGTCTGTCTGTCTGTCTGTCTGTCTGTCTGTCTGTCTGTCTGTCTGTCTGTCTGTCTGTCTGTCTGTCTGTCTGTCTGTCTGTCTGTCTGTCTGTCTGTCTGTCTGTCTGTCTGTCTGTCTGTCTGTCTGTCTGTCTGTCTGTCTGTCTGTCTGTCTGTCTGTCTGTCTGTCTGTCTGTCTGTCTGTCTGTCTGTCTGTCTGTCTGTCTGTCTGTCTGTCTGTCTGTCTGTCTGTCTGTCTGTCTGTCTGTCTGTCTGTCTGTCTGTCTGTCTGTCTGTCTGTCTGTCTGTCTGTCTGTCTGTCTGTCTGTCTGTCTGTCTGTCTGTCTGTCTGTCTGTCTGTCTGTCTGTCTGTCTGTCTGTCTGTCTGTCTGTCTGTCTGTCTGTCTGTCTGTCTGTCTGTCTGTCTGTCTGTCTGTCTGTCTGTCTGTCTGTCTGTCTGTCTGTCTGTCTGTCTGTCTGTCTGTCTGTCTGTCTGTCTGTCTGTCTGTCTGTCTGTCTGTCTGTCTGTCTGTCTGTCTGTCTGTCTGTCTGTCTGTCTGTCTGTCTGTCTGTCTGTCTGTCTGTCTGTCTGTCTGTCTGTCTGTCTGTCTGTCTGTCTGTCTGTCTGTCTGTCTGTCTGTCTGTCTGTCTGTCTGTCTGTCTGTCTGTCTGTCTGTCTGTCTGTCTGTCTGTCTGTCTGTCTGTCTGTCTGTCTGTCTGTCTGTCTGTCTGTCTGTCTGTCTGTCTGTCTGTCTGTCTGTCTGTCTGTCTGTCTGTCTGTCTGTCTGTCTGTCTGTCTGTCTGTCTGTCTGTCTGTCTGTCTGTCTGTCTGTCTGTCTGTCTGTCTGTCTGTCTGTCTGTCTGTCTGTCTGTCTGTCTGTCTGTCTGTCTGTCTGTCTGTCTGTCTGTCTGTCTGTCTGTCTGTCTGTCTGTCTGTCTGTCTGTCTGTCTGTCTGTCTGTCTGTCTGTCTGTCTGTCTGTCTGTCTGTCTGTCTGTCTGTCTGTCTGTCTGTCTGTCTGTCTGTCTGTCTGTCTGTCTGTCTGTCTGTCTGTCTGTCTGTCTGTCTGTCTGTCTGTCTGTCTGTCTGTCTGTCTGTCTGTCTGTCTGTCTGTCTGTCTGTCTGTCTGTCTGTCTGTCTGTCTGTCTGTCTGTCTGTCTGTCTGTCTGTCTGTCTGTCTGTCTGTCTGTCTGTCTGTCTGTCTGTCTGTCTGTCTGTCTGTCTGTCTGTCTGTCTGTCTGTCTGTCTGTCTGTCTGTCTGTCTGTCTGTCTGTCTGTCTGTCTGTCTGTCTGTCTGTCTGTCTGTCTGTCTGTCTGTCTGTCTGTCTGTCTGTCTGTCTGTCTGTCTGTCTGTCTGTCTGTCTGTCTGTCTGTCTGTCTGTCTGTCTGTCTGTCTGTCTGTCTGTCTGTCTGTCTGTCTGTCTGTCTGTCTGTCTGTCTGTCTGTCTGTCTGTCTGTCTGTCTGTCTGTCTGTCTGTCTGTCTGTCTGTCTGTCTGTCTGTCTGTCTGTCTGTCTGTCTGTCTGTCTGTCTGTCTGTCTGTCTGTCTGTCTGTCTGTCTGTCTGTCTGTCTGTCTGTCTGTCTGTCTGTCTGTCTGTCTGTCTGTCTGTCTGTCTGTCTGTCTGTCTGTCTGTCTGTCTGTCTGTCTGTCTGTCTGTCTGTCTGTCTGTCTGTCTGTCTGTCTGTCTGTCTGTCTGTCTGTCTGTCTGTCTGTCTGTCTGTCTGTCTGTCTGTCTGTCTGTCTGTCTGTCTGTCTGTCTGTCTGTCTGTCTGTCTGTCTGTCTGTCTGTCTGTCTGTCTGTCTGTCTGTCTGTCTGTCTGTCTGTCTGTCTGTCTGTCTGTCTGTCTGTCTGTCTGTCTGTCTGTCTGTCTGTCTGTCTGTCTGTCTGTCTGTCTGTCTGTCTGTCTGTCTGTCTGTCTGTCTGTCTGTCTGTCTGTCTGTCTGTCTGTCTGTCTGTCTGTCTGTCTGTCTGTCTGTCTGTCTGTCTGTCTGTCTGTCTGTCTGTCTGTCTGTCTGTCTGTCTGTCTGTCTGTCTGTCTGTCTGTCTGTCTGTCTGTCTGTCTGTCTGTCTGTCTGTCTGTCTGTCTGTCTGTCTGTCTGTCTGTCTGTCTGTCTGTCTGTCTGTCTGTCTGTCTGTCTGTCTGTCTGTCTGTCTGTCTGTCTGTCTGTCTGTCTGTCTGTCTGTCTGTCTGTCTGTCTGTCTGTCTGTCTGTCTGTCTGTCTGTCTGTCTGTCTGTCTGTCTGTCTGTCTGTCTGTCTGTCTGTCTGTCTGTCTGTCTGTCTGTCTGTCTGTCTGTCTGTCTGTCTGTCTGTCTGTCTGTCTGTCTGTCTGTCTGTCTGTCTGTCTGTCTGTCTGTCTGTCTGTCTGTCTGTCTGTCTGTCTGTCTGTCTGTCTGTCTGTCTGTCTGTCTGTCTGTCTGTCTGTCTGTCTGTCTGTCTGTCTGTCTGTCTGTCTGTCTGTCTGTCTGTCTGTCTGTCTGTCTGTCTGTCTGTCTGTCTGTCTGTCTGTCTGTCTGTCTGTCTGTCTGTCTGTCTGTCTGTCTGTCTGTCTGTCTGTCTGTCTGTCTGTCTGTCTGTCTGTCTGTCTGTCTGTCTGTCTGTCTGTCTGTCTGTCTGTCTGTCTGTCTGTCTGTCTGTCTGTCTGTCTGTCTGTCTGTCTGTCTGTCTGTCTGTCTGTCTGTCTGTCTGTCTGTCTGTCTGTCTGTCTGTCTGTCTGTCTGTCTGTCTGTCTGTCTGTCTGTCTGTCTGTCTGTCTGTCTGTCTGTCTGTCTGTCTGTCTGTCTGTCTGTCTGTCTGTCTGTCTGTCTGTCTGTCTGTCTGTCTGTCTGTCTGTCTGTCTGTCTGTCTGTCTGTCTGTCTGTCTGTCTGTCTGTCTGTCTGTCTGTCTGTCTGTCTGTCTGTCTGTCTGTCTGTCTGTCTGTCTGTCTGTCTGTCTGTCTGTCTGTCTGTCTGTCTGTCTGTCTGTCTGTCTGTCTGTCTGTCTGTCTGTCTGTCTGTCTGTCTGTCTGTCTGTCTGTCTGTCTGTCTGTCTGTCTGTCTGTCTGTCTGTCTGTCTGTCTGTCTGTCTGTCTGTCTGTCTGTCTGTCTGTCTGTCTGTCTGTCTGTCTGTCTGTCTGTCTGTCTGTCTGTCTGTCTGTCTGTCTGTCTGTCTGTCTGTCTGTCTGTCTGTCTGTCTGTCTGTCTGTCTGTCTGTCTGTCTGTCTGTCTGTCTGTCTGTCTGTCTGTCTGTCTGTCTGTCTGTCTGTCTGTCTGTCTGTCTGTCTGTCTGTCTGTCTGTCTGTCTGTCTGTCTGTCTGTCTGTCTGTCTGTCTGTCTGTCTGTCTGTCTGTCTGTCTGTCTGTCTGTCTGTCTGTCTGTCTGTCTGTCTGTCTGTCTGTCTGTCTGTCTGTCTGTCTGTCTGTCTGTCTGTCTGTCTGTCTGTCTGTCTGTCTGTCTGTCTGTCTGTCTGTCTGTCTGTCTGTCTGTCTGTCTGTCTGTCTGTCTGTCTGTCTGTCTGTCTGTCTGTCTGTCTGTCTGTCTGTCTGTCTGTCTGTCTGTCTGTCTGTCTGTCTGTCTGTCTGTCTGTCTGTCTGTCTGTCTGTCTGTCTGTCTGTCTGTCTGTCTGTCTGTCTGGCTGTCTGGCTGTCTGTCTGTCTGTCTGTCTGTCTGTCTGTCTGTCTGTATGTCTGTCTGTCTGTCTGTCTGTCTGGCTGTCTGTCTGTCTGTCTGTCTGTCTGTCTGTCTGTCTGTCTGTCTGTCTGTCTGTCTGTCTGTCTGTCTGGCTGTCTGTCTGTCTGTCTGTCTGTCTGTCTGTCTGTCTGTCTGTCTGTCTGTCTGTCTGTCTGTCTGTCTGTCTGTCTGTCTGTCTGTCTGTCTGTCTGTCTGTCTGTCTGTCTGTCTGTCTGTCTGTCTGTCTGTCTGTCTGTCTGTCTGTCTGTCTGTCTGTCTGTCTGTCTGTCTGTCTGTCTGTCTGTCTGTCTGTCTGTCTGTCTGTCTGTCTGTCTGTCTGTCTGTCTGTCTGTCTGTCTGTCTGTCTGTCTGTCTGTCTGTCTGTCTGTCTGTCTGTCTGTCTGTCTGTCTGTCTGTCTGTCTGTCTGTCTGTCTGTCTGTCTGTCTGTCTGTCTGTCTGTCTGTCTGTCTGTCTGTCTGTCTGTCTGTCTGTCTTTTTTTTTTTTTTTTTTTATTGGACGTAGTGATAGCGAACTATCATCTAGTGGCCCCACGAAACCTCCTCCAGACCACCCCGGGACTATGTCAGCATTTCATCAGGGAGGGTGGTTTTATTTGCAGTTGCCTTCTGTTGTATTTGGTTCATTCCTACGTCCTCCTAATTTAGGAGGTTCGGAACTATTGAACATCTTTCCTTCATTATCGTGTTCACGTATCTCTCACAATATTTCCAATCTTCCTCCGATCTTAACATAGTTGTCACCATATTTTCCATCGTTATACGTTCACCCAGTTTATTATATAATTCCTGGCGCATATTCATCCACTTAGGGCAGACAAAAAGTATGTGCTCCGCGTTCTCTTCCAAAGCTCCACAAGTGTCACAGCTCGCACTGTCCTTCAGCTTAAATCTATGAAGGTATTTGTTAAAACTACCATGGTTCGTCATAACTTGCGTCAGGTAGTAACCAATTCTACCATGTTTCCTCTCGATCCAGTTTCGGATGTTTGGAATTAGACTGTATGTCCATCTACCTGTTTCCTCGTTGTCCCATCTTTCCTGCCATTTTGACAACGTTTCGGATCTGGCGTTCTCCTTGATTTCCAATTCTTTACGCTTTCGCTCCGATGGATTAATAACGTTACGCTCAATGAGTTTTACCTGCTTGTATATATGATCTCTTTCGAGTATAAGAAGGTCAATTGGTGGCAGGCCTGCAAGAACAAGCGCTGCCGCTGTTGATACCGTACGATACGCCGATATGATTCGGAGAGCACTGATTCTTTGTGGTTTTTGTAGCTCCCTCACGCTTTTCTGCCGATTAACCGTTGTGGTGAAGGTTGGTGCCGCATATAGAAGTTGTGAGTGAACAACGCTACTTATCAGTCTTCTGGTAGAAGGCTTTGGTCCTCCGCAGTTTGGCATCATCCTGGCAAGTGATTTTGCAGTGCACATAGCCTTATCCCTGATTTTTTCGACGTGTTGGGCAAAGCTTAATCTATCATCTAATTGTACTCCTAGGTAGCACAGATTACGTTTTAAGGCAATTTCCCTGTTTTGGAGTAATATTTTTGGGGACATGAACGATCTTCTTGACGTCACAAGTATAGCTTCTGTCTTTGACGCCGCTAGTTGTAAGCCGTTTCTTCGCAGCCATCTATTGCACCTACTTAAGCTGTCATTTGTAACTATCTGTATTAGCTCAGAGGTCGGTTGGGATATTACCAGTGCGATATCATCTGCATATCCGATTAGTTTTGCTCCTTTTGGCAATTCCATGTTCAGTAGTCTATCATACATAACATTCCAGAGGAATGGTCCTAGTACTGAACCCTGCGGTACTCCAGCTGTTATCTGGTATTCTTTTGTACCGTTTTCCGTCTCATATAGTAGAATTCTGTTGTTAAGATAGTCTGCTATTATGTTATGCAGGTATCCGTTGACCCCTTTTTCCCTGAATGCATCAAGTACAACACTCCATTTAACAGTGTTAAATGCGTTACGGACATCCAATGTGATTATTGCACAAAAACCTTTTGAATCTCTGGCCATGGTGGCTGTTTTTACCACTTCATTGATGGCATCGACAGTGCTTTTTCCCTTGCGGAAACCATATTGGTTTGGGGATAGTCCTCCAAGCTCTTCTACCCGTTTCTCCAGTCTCTGTAGAAGTAGGCTCTCAAAGAGCTTTCCCATGGAGTCCAACATACAAAGAGGTCTGTATGAGCTGGGTTCATTCAATGGCTTGTCTCCCTTTCGCAGGAGCACAAGTTTTTGTACCTTCCACCGATTGGGGAACACTCCTTTCTCCAGGCATAAATTAAATGTACGTAAAAGTAGATCAGGCCATATTTCACACACCGGTTTTAGTACCTCGTTTGGTATACCGTCAGGGCCAGGACATTTTCCCATTTTCATTCTGCTGCATGCATATTCCAGTTCCTCTACGTTGAGTGGATCAAAATTATAAACTTGCTGGTTTGGCTCTCTACCTATGCCATCTTCATCAGTAGGAAACAGTGTTTCTACTATGGTTGTCGCCCATGTCGGTTCTTTAATACCGGGTATTGGTTTCATTACACCTAGCTTCTTCATCACGATTTTGTACGGTTTTCCCCAGGGGTCCGTGTCGACTTCTTTGCAGAGTTCTGACCAGCACTTTCGTTTGCTATCTTTAATTGCTCCTCGGAGTGTTTTCCTTGCTCTCTTGTATTCGAGTCGCAAGGCCATGTCGTTGTGGTTGCGTGTGGTTGCTCTGCGGGCGGTGAGACACTGTTTCCTTAGTTCTCGTATTTCGTCGTTCCACCAGTAGACTGGGGGTTTGTTATTGTACGGTTCCATTTTCGGCATTCCTACATTACACGCTTTAGTAACTATCTTTGTCGTAGTTTCCGCTGCACTTTGAGCGTCGATAGTATCATCTTGGCTTGCAGCGTTTCTCTGTTTCGTTCTGGAAATGTAATCAGCGAGCTTTTCCTGTTTCAGTTTCCTGACATTCCACCTAGGAAGGTTGACCTCTGTTTGAACGACTGGGTTGTGGTCGTCGACCCTAAACGTGATGTACTGGTGGTCACTCAGTGTGAGATCCTCAAGCACTGTCCAATTCATTTGTTGGTTATTAAACACATCTGATCCAAAAGTAATATCTATAATGCTACTGCTTTGACCTCTGCGAAATGTTGGGCTATCACCATTGTTATAGACTGTGAAGCCAAGAGATGCTATCATCTCGTTTACGATCATGCCCCGTCTATCGAGACTTCCAGAATTCCATTCTGGGGATTTGCTGTTGAAATCGCCACCTACTATCACATTACATGTTGTTCCTCTGATACTAAGCTCTAATCTATTTATAGCCGATTCAAAGTCCGTAATAACCATGTTTGGAGAAAAGTAGCAGCTATATATACGAACACCTTTGACGGTGACGTAGACAAAGCATGGATTCTCCTCATTTACCTCCTTTACGTACAAACGTTTGTTCACGATCATGATCGCCGCTCTATTAGTAGAGTCTTCATACCAAATGCCGGAATAAGGTCTCCTATATGGTTCGCTTATTAATACGATATCACTTGTACTTTCCGTCGCCTTCTGTATCATTAGGTCATGTGCTTCTCTTCCATGCCCGATATTTATCTGTATGATCTTTAAAATCATTTTTCCACCAGATTTCTCCTATTTTCCGCGCATACAGCGCTTCCAATGACATGGTCTGTATTTTGCAGACCGGCTACCTGGCAGATTATGCACCTTCGATTTTGCCTGCACGTTCTAGATATATGCCCTTCTTGACAACAATTTCTGCAGAGTTTTGATCTGTCTTCTCCATGGCATTCTGTTGCACGATGTCCTCTATCCAGACACCTAAAGCACGTTGTGGGTTGTGCCTTCAACCTAACTCGGCATCTGACCCATCCGACTTTGATTTTTTTCTCGTTTAAAAGATTTGTTGCAATACTTGCTGGCATTTGTACTAATGCTTGTTTAGTTTTGCCATACGCCTCTCTGATGTTTAGGATTTTAAAAGTGTCCTCCATCCGTACTCCTGTAGCAGCTATTAGGGCATCTCTTAGCTCTTCTTTGTCTGTGGATTCATCCAAATCCCTGATGTCAAGAGTTTGAGTTCTAGCAACCGATCGAATTGTGACCTCCTCGCCAAGAGTGTTGGACAAAGCGTCCTTAAGCTTTGCAGCTTGTCCTTCTCCCTTTTTAAATTTCACGAGAAGTTCTCCTGCTTTTTCTGTCTGTCTGTCTGTCTGTCTGTCTGTCTGTCTGTCTGTCTGTCTGTCTGTCTGTCTGTCTGTCTGTCTGTCTGTCTGTCTGTCTGTCTGTCTGTCTGTCTGTCTGTCTGTCTGTCTGTCTGTCTGTCTGTCTGTCTGTCTGTCTGTCTGTCTGTCTGTCTGTCTGTCTGTCTGTCTGTCTGTCTGTCTGTCTGTCTGTCTGTCTGTCTGTCTGTCTGTCTGTCTGTCTGTCTGTCTGTCTGTCTGTCTGTCTGTCTGTCTGTCTGTCTGTCTGTCTGTCTGTCTGTCTGTCTGTCTGTCTGTCTGTCTGTCTGTCTGTCTGTCTGTCTGTCTGTCTGTCTGTCTGTCTGTCTGTCTGTCTGTCTGTCTGTCTGTCTGTCTGTCTGTCTGTCTGTCTGTCTGTCTGTCTGTCTGTCTGTCTGTCTGTCTGTCTGTCTGTCTGTCTGTCTGTCTGTCTGTCTGTCTGTCTGTCTGTCTGTCTGTCTGTCTGTCTGTCTGTCTGTCTGTCTGTCTGTCTGTCTGTCTGTCTGTCTGTCTGTCTGTCTGTCTGTCTGTCTGTCTGTCTGTCTGTCTGTCTGTCTGTCTGTCTGTCTGTCTGTCTGTCTGTCTGTCTGTCTGTCTGTCTGTCTGTCTGTCTGTCTGTCTGTCTGTCTGTCTGTCTGTCTGTCTGTCTGTCTGTCTGTCTGTCTGTCTGTCTGTCTGTCTGTCTGTCTGTCTGTCTGTCTGTCTGTCTGTCTGTCTGTCTGTCTGTCTGTCTGTCTGTCTGTCTGTCTGTCTGTCTGTCTGTCTGTCTGTCTGTCTGTCTGTCTGTCTGTCTGTCTGTCTGTCTGTCTGTCTGTCTGTCTGTCTGTCTGTCTGTCTGTCTGTCTGTCTGTCTGTCTGTCTGTCTGTCTGTCTGTCTGTCTGTCTGTCTGTCTGTCTGTCTGTCTGTCTGTCTGTCTGTCTGTCTGTCTGTCTGTCTGTCTGTCTGTCTGTCTGTCTGTCTGTCTGTCTGTCTGTCTGTCTGTCTGTCTGTCTGTCTGTCTGTCTGTCTGTCTGTCTGTCTGTCTGTCTGTCTGTCTGTCTGTCTGTCTGTCTGTCTGTCTGTCTGTCTGTCTGTCTGTCTGTCTGTCTGTCTGTCTGTCTGTCTGTCTGTCTGTCTGTCTGTCTGTCTGTCTGTCTGTCTGTCTGTCTGTCTGTCTGTCTGTCTGTCTGTCTGTCTGTCTGTCTGTCTGTCTGTCTGTCTGTCTGTCTGTCTGTCTGTCTGTCTGTCTGTCTGTCTGTCTGTCTGTCTGTCTGTCTGTCTGTCTGTCTGTCTGTCTGTCTGTCTGTCTGTCTGTCTGTCTGTCTGTCTGTCTGTCTGTCTGTCTGTCTGTCTGTCTGTCTGTCTGTCTGTCTGTCTGTCTGTCTGTCTGTCTGTCTGTCTGTCTGTCTGTCTGTCTGTCTGTCTGTCTGTCTGTCTGTCTGTCTGTCTGTCTGTCTGTCTGTCTGTCTGTCTGTCTGTCTGTCTGTCTGTCTGTCTGTCTGTCTGTCTGTCTGTCTGTCTGTCTGTCTGTCTGTCTGTCTGTCTGTCTGTCTGTCTGTCTGTCTGTCTGTCTGTCTGTCTGTCTGTCTGTCTGTCTGTCTGTCTGTCTGTCTGTCTGTCTGTCTGTCTGTCTGTCTGTCTGTCTGTCTGTCTGTCTGTCTGTCTGTCTGTCTGTCTGTCTGTCTGTCTGTCTGTCTGTCTGTCTGTCTGTCTGTCTGTCTGTCTGTCTGTCTGTCTGTCTGTCTGTCTGTCTGTCTGTCTGTCTGTCTGTCTGTCTGTCTGTCTGTCTGTCTGTCTGTCTGTCTGTCTGTCTGTCTGTCTGTCTGTCTGTCTGTCTGTCTGTCTGTCTGTCTGTCTGTCTGTCTGTCTGTCTGTCTGTCTGTCTGTCTGTCTGTCTGTCTGTCTGTCTGTCTGTCTGTCTGTCTGTCTGTCTGTCTGTCTGTCTGTCTGTCTGTCTGTCTGTCTGTCTGTCTGTCTGTCTGTCTGTCTGTCTGTCTGTCTGTCTGTCTGTCTGTCTGTCTGTCTGTCTGTCTGTCTGTCTGTCTGTCTGTCTGTCTGTCTGTCTGTCTGTCTGTCTGTCTGTCTGTCTGTCTGTCTGTCTGTCTGTCTGTCTGTCTGTCTGTCTGTCTGTCTGTCTGTCTGTCTGTCTGTCTGTCTGTCTGTCTGTCTGTCTGTCTGTCTGTCTGTCTGTCTGTCTGTCTGTCTGTCTGTCTGTCTGTCTGTCTGTCTGTCTGTCTGTCTGTCTGTCTGTCTGTCTGTCTGTCTGTCTGTCTGTCTGTCTGTCTGTCTGTCTGTCTGTCTGTCTGTCTGTCTGTCTGTCTGTCTGTCTGTCTGTCTGTCTGTCTGTCTGTCTGTCTGTCTGTCTGTCTGTCTGTCTGTCTGTCTGTCTGTCTGTCTGTCTGTCTGTCTGTCTGTCTGTCTGTCTGTCTGTCTGTCTGTCTGTCTGTCTGTCTGTCTGTCTGTCTGTCTGTCTGTCTGTCTGTCTGTCTGTCTGTCTGTCTGTCTGTCTGTCTGTCTGTCTGTCTGTCTGTCTGTCTGTCTGTCTGTCTGTCTGTCTGTCTGTCTGTCTGTCTGTCTGTCTGTCTGTCTGTCTGTCTGTCTGTCTGTCTGTCTGTCTGTCTGTCTGTCTGTCTGTCTGTCTGTCTGTCTGTCTGTCTGTCTGTCTGTCTGTCTGTCTGTCTGTCTGTCTGTCTGTCTGTCTGTCTGTCTGTCTGTCTGTCTGTCTGTCTGTCTGTCTGTCTGTCTGTCTGTCTGTCTGTCTGTCTGTCTGTCTGTCTGTCTGTCTGTCTGTCTGTCTGTCTGTCTGTCTGTCTGTCTGTCTGTCTGTCTGTCTGTCTGTCTGTCTGTCTGTCTGTCTGTCTGTCTGTCTGTCTGTCTGTCTGTCTGTCTGTCTGTCTGTCTGTCTGTCTGTCTGTCTGTCTGTCTGTCTGTCTGTCTGTCTGTCTGTCTGTCTGTCTGTCTGTCTGTCTGTCTGTCTGTCTGTCTGTCTGTCTGTCTGTCTGTCTGTCTGTCTGTCTGTCTGTCTGTCTGTCTGTCTGTCTGTCTGTCTGTCTGTCTGTCTGTCTGTCTGTCTGTCTGTCTGTCTGTCTGTCTGTCTGTCTGTCTGTCTGTCTGTCTGTCTGTCTGTCTGTCTGTCTGTCTGTCTGTCTGTCTGTCTGTCTGTCTGTCTGTCTGTCTGTCTGTCTGTCTGTCTGTCTGTCTGTCTGTCTGTCTGTCTGTCTGTCTGTCTGTCTGTCTGTCTGTCTGTCTGTCTGTCTGTCTGTCTGTCTGTCTGTCTGTCTGTCTGTCTGTCTGTCTGTCTGTCTGTCTGTCTGTCTGTCTGTCTGTCTGTCTGTCTGTCTGTCTGTCTGTCTGTCTGTCTGTCTGTCTGTCTGTCTGTCTGTCTGTCTGTCTGTCTGTCTGTCTGTCTGTCTGTCTGTCTGTCTGTCTGTCTGTCTGTCTGTCTGTCTGTCTGTCTGTCTGTCTGTCTGTCTGTCTGTCTGTCTGTCTGTCTGTCTGTCTGTCTGTCTGTCTGTCTGTCTGTCTGTCTGTCTGTCTGTCTGTCTGTCTGTCTGTCTGTCTGTCTGTCTGTCTGTCTGTCTGTCTGTCTGTCTGTCTGTCTGTCTGTCTGTCTGTCTGTCTGTCTGTCTGTCTGTCTGTCTGTCTGTCTGTCTGTCTGTCTGTCTGTCTGTCTGTCTGTCTGTCTGTCTGTCTGTCTGTCTGTCTGTCTGTCTGTCTGTCTGTCTGTCTGTCTGTCTGTCTGTCTGTCTGTCTGTCTGTCTGTCTGTCTGTCTGTCTGTCTGTCTGTCTGTCTGTCTGTCTGTCTGTCTGTCTGTCTGTCTGTCTGTCTGTCTGTCTGTCTGTCTGTCTGTCTGTCTGTCTGTCTGTCTGTCTGTCTGTCTGTCTGTCTGTCTGTCTGTCTGTCTGTCTGTCTGTCTGTCTGTCTGTCTGTCTGTCTGTCTGTCTGTCTGTCTGTCTGTCTGTCTGTCTGTCTGTCTGTCTGTCTGTCTGTCTGTCTGTCTGTCTGTCTGTCTGTCTGTCTGTCTGTCTGTCTGTCTGTCTGTCTGTCTGTCTGTCTGTCTGTCTGTCTGTCTGTCTGTCTGTCTGTCTGTCTGTCTGTCTGTCTGTCTGTCTGTCTGTCTGTCTGTCTGTCTGTCTGTCTGTCTGTCTGTCTGTCTGTCTGTCTGTCTGTCTGTCTGTCTGTCTGTCTGTCTGTCTGTCTGTCTGTCTGTCTGTCTGTCTGTCTGTCTGTCTGTCTGTCTGTCTGTCTGTCTGTCTGTCTGTCTGTCTGTCTGTCTGTCTGTCTGTCTGTCTGTCTGTCTGTCTGTCTGTCTGTCTGTCTGTCTGTCTGTCTGTCTGTCTGTCTGTCTGTCTGTCTGTCTGTCTGTCTGTCTGTCTGTCTGTCTGTCTGTCTGTCTGTCTGTCTGTCTGTCTGTCTGTCTGTCTGTCTGTCTGTCTGTCTGTCTGTCTGTCTGTCTGTCTGTCTGTCTGTCTGTCTGTCTGTCTGTCTGTCTGTCTGTCTGTCTGTCTGTCTGTCTGTCTGTCTGTCTGTCTGTCTGTCTGTCTGTCTGTCTGTCTGTCTGTCTGTCTGTCTGTCTGTCTGTCTGTCTGTCTGTCTGTCTGTCTGTCTGTCTGTCTGTCTGTCTGTCTGTCTGTCTGTCTGTCTGTCTGTCTGTCTGTCTGTCTGTCTGTCTGTCTGTCTGTCTGTCTGTCTGTCTGTCTGTCTGTCTGTCTGTCTGTCTGTCTGTCTGTCTGTCTGTCTGTCTGTCTGTCTGTCTGTCTGTCTGTCTGTCTGTCTGTCTGTCTGTCTGTCTGTCTGTCTGTCTGTCTGTCTGTCTGTCTGTCTGTCTGTCTGTCTGTCTGTCTGTCTGTCTGTCTGTCTGTCTGTCTGTCTGTCTGTCTGTCTGTCTGTCTGTCTGTCTGTCTGTCTGTCTGTCTGTCTGTCTGTCTGTCTGTCTGTCTGTCTGTCTGTCTGTCTGTCTGTCTGTCTGTCTGTCTGTCTGTCTGTCTGTCTGTCTGTCTGTCTGTCTGTCTGTCTGTCTGTCTGTCTGTCTGTCTGTCTGTCTGTCTGTCTGTCTGTCTGTCTGTCTGTCTGTCTGTCTGTCTGTCTGTCTGTCTGTCTGTCTGTCTGTCTGTCTGTCTGTCTGTCTGTCTGTCTGTCTGTCTGTCTGTCTGTCTGTCTGTCTGTCTGTCTGTCTGTCTGTCTGTCTGTCTGTCTGTCTGTCTGTCCGTCCGTCCGTCTGTCTGTCTGTTGAAATCACGTTTTTGGCTATAATACAGAACCGATTTAAACGCCTGGGGTACCAAAAGTTGCGTTATTTAAACGCCTGGGGTACCAAAAGTTGCGTTATTCTCCTAGGCAGAATCTAATGGTTTTTTTTTTTAAATCGGTTAAGTATTTTAAAAGTTATGAGTGAAAATGTAAATTTTGATGAGTGAAAATGTGAATTTTACACAAAATAAATGCTATAACTTGACACCTGTTGAATGAATGTAAACGAAACTTTGAATTTAATGTAATTTTATCATTCCTAACACTCACAAAAAATTTGGGCCGAATCGCACAATGGGGCGTGGCACCAGCCATTTAACCCAAAATTTTAAAATGATTTATCTTGGCTCATGGTTGACATATTCAAATAAAATTTTAAATAGGTTCTTATTTTATTGTTCTCAACGTTCTTCTGGTTATTTTGGTACCAATTATGGCAAAATCGGTTCAGGGGTTAAGAAGCTATGAGCAATTGAGATGAGTTTCAATATAAACCTCTATGATATGGCGTGGCAGCGCGTTTTTGTAGTTGTTGATGGTTGTTTGGCTTGTTGTTATTTGTATCAAAAGAAGTTAAAAATACGTAGTATGTGTCATACACGTGCCACGTGGTTGCTTTTATATAATTTTTATATAATTTTCATACATACATATTTATAAAATATTTTTTTTGTTTTTTAAATATTTGCATTGCACTATAGTTCCGATTATCACTTTTCTTGGCCAAAATTATAAAAATGGAAAAAAATTTGGTTTTAAATAGGTTTTGTGGTAAAAATTGTTATAATTTTTTTGTTTTCCATGTATAATATTATAAAAAATTTTTTGTATTTAAACTCAAAAAATTAATTGAAAAAATTTAAAAAAATACTTTTTTTTTATTTTTAGCTAAATTTGTTTTTGAACAATAAATGAGTTTGTACAAAAATAAAATATGTTTTCTGTTGTTTGTAAGTGTTTACGACTTTCTATAAAATCCATTTTGAGAAAATTGAATTTTGGCCAACAAAGGTCGTCCGCGAAACCATAGTGCATTGGTTAACATTGTGGAGGGTATTTAAAGATTCGGCACAGCCGAATATAGCTTCTTACTTGTTTATTTCTAGAATTTATGTTGTTTTACAAAGCAAATGTAATTAGGGCACGCAAAAATTTTCTAAGTTCAGATTTTTTTTACGTTTTGGAGTAAAAAAATTTGTTAAAAATCATTTTTATAAATAAAAAATTTCATGAAATAAAAAAATTTGAAAATTTTTTAAGTTCCGGATACAAACATTTTTCAACTAATTGTAAGCTTTAGCAAAAAAAATATGTTTACACCATTTTTTGGTAATTTTTATGTGTTT